>JAPKLW010000452.1:104518-156436 GCA_026898455.1 Plectranthus barbatus
ATCTTTCTTCCAATGACCAGTCTTGCCACATCTGAAACACTTGTCCTTCTTTGCAGCTACGCCTGGTATCTTTTTAGGTTTTCTTCACAGTAGTTGTACCTTTGTCTTTCTTCTTAAATATTCTTTTGCGCTTCTTGTCAGCCAACGCAACATAATGTTCCCCAGAAGTAGCCAAATCAACTTTTTCTGGATGCATGACCGATTTAGCTGCCATTAACTCATTGAGTAACTCATTAAGAGTGTACTCTTTCTTGTTCATGACAACATTCAATCTGAAATTCTCGAAGAATTTCGGCAGAGAGTTAAAGATGATATCGACCTGTGCTTCCGCATAAATACCTCCTATGTGCAATGTGAGCTCATCTATAGAATGAGTCATGCTGACCACGTGCTCTCTGACTAAAGATTCCCACAATTTCCCCCATGAGATTGAATCTGACAGCTCGTTTTGACTCACCATAGGTCGCTGTGGGACTATCCATGATGTCACATGCATTATCATATGAATGATGCTGCTGCTGTAACACTTTGGACATAGTAGTCATCATATAACATTTCACTATATTGTTAGACTAGAGCCACTTATTATAGTGACTCACTTGCTCAATAGAGGGAGTTGTCGGTCGTCACTCATTAATGACAAATTTGTGTTCCTCTGCAACAAAGACGTAATCCAAGTTGTGTTTCCATTCTTGGAAGTTAAGACCAGTTAATTGGTTTTGTGCTAAGATTTTGATTACATTTGGTAAAGACATGTCTTAAAATAATAAATAAAAACAGAAATTAAAACATCATCTCAAAATTATTGAAACAGATAAATATTGCAACCTTATTATAAAACAATATAATGTTTCCTCCAATTTGCCCAAGTATTTTTATTCCAAGCCTCACATGTGGATATTTACAACAAAACACTTGACCAGACTACATCTTTAAATTTCAGTCCTTTAATTCCGATCCATGTCAATCTCCCTAGATAAATAGAATTAATAATTAGAGACTAACCAAGACCATATTATCCTACTGAGCAGGGACATCACAAATGAGCTATACTCCGGACAATATCAAAGCTAGCGTACTACAAAGTCAACCTTCCCATATATAAATATCGATCATGATCCTTTATAATAAGGTTGTTTTATTTAATTCAATTCCTAGAGAACTTGTGAAAGATCTAATACGCAAGCTACACATGTAGACGTCTACGCACAAGCTCCCACTTCTCACATGAATTAAATGTTTGTTTTAGGAAATCTAATCTGTTAGAACTTATGAATAATAAAATAAGCAAGCTACACATGTAGACATTTACTTATTAGATTATCCACTTCTAATAAGAGATCTCTTTGTGGAGGTCTTTATAAAATAAACAACTTAGTAATTTTCAGTCATAAGGTTCAATTGCACACAAATTATTTTGTGTTTCTATAAATTATGACATTGTTAAAATTCTATTATGCCATGCATGAACTCCGAATTTATAGACATAATTTAACTCCATAAAATAAATCACATAAGCATGCTTTAAAGCAGTAAATAATAAGCATTAAACGTGCTCCTATTATCTACAACATGTCTGGATGTTGCGCAAATAATTAAAACACATATATCATGCGAGAATAGATAATAAAAAAAATAAAACATGTCCTCGTGACCTTATGATACAAAACAAAAATAAATCCTATCTATTACAAGTTGGATTTATTCTATAGATCTTCGATAGGGCTCCCACTACCTGGACTGTGATCTGAATTCATTTTCTAAAAATTGGGCCTCCAAGATTTGATCCATCAGAAAATAGGACAATTGGGCTCGTACACACACCACGAGCCTGAGGCCAGCGTGCACACGGCTCGACGGGCCACCACCGGCAAACTACCATCGCCAGCTACCCGCCGTCGTAAGAGAGCCCACCAGAAACACGCAACAGCCACGCGAAACCTCGCGCGATCCTGCAGCTTGCGTTCCAGCCACCCTTGTTATCGCCCCCCATTGTTGACTGCCGCCCCATTCTACCCGACATCACCCTTTGTTAGGAATACTGTCCGATACTGTTGAAAACATTATTGGACCCCTTTGTTGTAACTAATTCATAGTAATAGTTTGACATGTTTTGGTGCATCAAAGCTCTAGCAATTCAACATCGAGTCGATTGTAAAACTCATGTATAGGAATTCATACTCGAGTTGTAATAGAATTAGAAAAAGAAAAAAGAATCAAGGATGTTGAAGGAGTTAGCAGACTTGATGAATTGCTGAAGATTGCTAAAAGAAGAGAAATGCTAGCAATGCGGAGGAACGTGACAAGAATGCTGAAGAAGTAACTATAGCAAACTGGTGAGATACCCGATGCACACCAGCAGCCAGCAAACGACAATCAACAATCAAGAAAAGTTACGGAGTCGTAAATCTAACGGATCATAAATTACAAGAAAACTTGACGAATCAGAGGATGGAACAATCATCATACACAAAGGAGGGTTAAGACCTACGAAGGATTAGTTCCGACAGAGACGACTACAAATAGACGCTATGCCAATCAGAGACGAGGAGACTTGAAGAGTCTCTGTGCACTGTAGAAAAAGGAAGAACGCAGATAGGCTAGCAATGCCTTTGAGTCTAACGAATAGGATTCAAACAACCGTTTGAATCCTCACCTATAAATAGGTGTCATCCTTATTTGAGGTTGTTTGAATCCTCACCTATAAATAGGTGTCATCCTTATTTGATTCAAAGGTTCGCAAAGTTCTACACTCAGAGATAACGAAAAGTAATCAAATACACTCTCTACATTACGCGGACACATCCGAGCTAAGTTCCTGACTGAAACTTTTCATAAGCTTTCATCTCTAAAGCTCGAGACCTGCAAAGTTAAGCTTCCAAGATTATTTTGGGATTCTTTCTACTCTGGAAAGAATCTAGCAGTCACAATTGCAGTGCAAGCGTAATTCTTACGGGCAACGCCAACACAAGGATAGGTTCAGGGAAGAACTATAAAACTCCCAACAGTCGATGTCCAAGGAGAAGGGAGATTTTTCCTCACTCTACGGAGTGACGAGTCGACGTCCAAGGAGAAAGAACGTTTATCCTCACTCTACGGAGCGACACCGGTTGAAGATTGGAGATCGAGGTGCTTGAAGGTGCGTTCTAACCAGACGGAGGAGCTGCTCATTGTTAGAGATCAGGCCTGACATTGTACTCATTCTTCTAGTGAATTTTTAGTTGGAGGATTGAAGAGTGGACGTAGAATAGTTATTCGAACCACTATAAAATCCTTGTGTCCAAACTGCTTTATATCGTTATTTTCTGTGCATACATATTTGAAACTCAACACATCAAGTGTTGTAGTATAAAACTGCAAATTGGATTAACAAATTGGATTAACGAATACCAACAAGTGGTATCGGAGCGGTTGGTCTTTACAGAGTAGCTGCTTTTGAGTCGCTTAGGACCAGATCTAGATTTTCCTCGCATATCTGTGTTTCTGTGTTTAGCTCAGGTTCGAAGAAAAGGCGCACAATGCAAAACTTGCAAAGTTCTTTTCGGAATCTTACTCTACCTAGAAAAAGAGGTCGTTGATCACTCTGAATAACGTGCATCCTGAGATGAGACAAGTGATCAAGAAATAACCGATTAAAATCCAAAATGTAAAGACAAGGGTCGGAGAAGACATAGCAGGACCAGACATAATGGTGGACAAGCCGTTCGAGGAATGGACTCAAGAAGAACGAGCGCGTGATCAATTAAATTATGTAGTCATGGATTTAATATTAGATGCCTTGTCACCTACATTAATGGTAGAAGCGTTGGAGTACGAAAATGCCAAAGAGATGTGGGATTTTCTTGGTACTCTAAGCAAAGAAACATATTAGATGAAGAGAAACAAGCTACAATAATGGGTAGATAGGTATGAATCTTTTCGATTGATTCCAGGTGAAACCATCAAGGACATGGAGGACAAATTCAACAACATTGTAGCTGAGTTAAAGAAATTGGGAAGAACATACGAGCTTCCAGAAATGAATTCAAATATTATCTCAAGACTTTCGAAGGAGGATTGGTTCGTCAAAGTAATCAATCTAAAGGAGAAAGATCTGTCACCAATCAGTACCAAAGAAGTATTTGCTTAACTGAAGGTCCATGAATGGTGTTGGGAATTATTTGTAAATTCCACCCTTAGAAAAAAATTGTAAAAGGTTTTGTTGAATCAAAGCCTTATTAGAGTGGTCGATCATTGTTGAATTCTAGCATAGTCTAGCAACTCCTATGTAATGTTCTGTTTAGGAAAAATATTGAGTTGTAATAGATTAGGAAATGCTTGAGAAGATTACTGAAGGAATCAGCAAATGGAACAAAGGAAATCAAGTCAAGCAACTTCGGGATGCTAGAAGAGTTCTCAGCAGATAGTAGCTGCTAGAGAAATCAGTAGACGAAAATGACTGCTAGAGATGTTAGCGCCAAGTGCTAAGAAGAATGATTGCTAAGGCGTTAGCAATCATATGCTAAGGAAGAGACTGCTAGTCGGAAGCAAAGAAGATAGCTAAATGCTACAGGTCTTATCATTTGCTAATGCTCAACAGTCAGAAGCAAAAGGTAGCAGAATGCTAAGGAGATAGCATTTTCTAGCATACAAGCGATTACTAAGGAATAGCAATCAACAATCAAGACCAATATGCTGAAATTCGGATCTGCTGAAGGATTCAGTAGATCGAAGAGCGGATTGCTAAGAAGAGCATAGCAATCAAGAGATTCAGCAGATCGTTCCATCATTCTCCGAGAATACTTAGAGAATTCTAAGTAAGGAAAATATCTAGCAATGATCTCGAATACTACTGTTCTGACAAAGGTACAGTGAAAAGACAAAAGCTTTCCCGAAGTAGGTCAGAAAGTACTGTACGACGCCAGAAAGGATAGAAAAAACAGAAGCTATTTTGGACAAGAAGAACTGTTGTGTCTAACGGGTCCGGAGATTCAAAGTCTGAATCTCCATATATAAAAGATGAAGTCCAAACAGAGAGATAACTACTGCTTCCATTACTCACGAAGTAAGGAACCTCAACCACATCTGAAAAAGCATTTACAGTGAGATTCCTTTGAAAAATGAAAAGTGAGAAAGTAGTCAATTGAGAGCACGAGACTTAAAGCATTCAAAGCACTCAACCACCATAGTGTCCCCCACTTGAAGATCTAACACTAGATTCAATAGATTCCTTGACTTTGCTCAAGAATCTTCAATCATTGGGATACCTTCCAATCATAGGAAGCATCCAGCAGTCACATCTCTGAAAAGAGATTGACTAGTACGGGCAAAAGTCGCAAAACAAGACAAAGTTTGGAGAGGACTCTAAAATCTCCATTCCAGCAAAGGACAAGTTTTACTAAGGTGTCGCCCTTGACTTGGCAGGAGCTGCGGACTAGAAGATTGAAGCATCGGAGGATAGCTTTGTAGTGGCTAGGTTGAAGGTTCACTACCTGCTACAAGTGTTCGGCGAATCCTTGTACTTCAATATATTTTTAGTGAATTCTTAGCGATACAGCTAAGGAGTGGACATAGATCTACTGGATCGAACGGCTATAAATATTGTGTGTTCTTTACTACTTCATCAATTACTGTTTGTGGTGATTTGAAACCTAGCAACGATAGTTGCTAGGGTATTAGTCTGAAAGAAACCCTAATTTCTACCTCGAGCTAAGACATTTTAAGAACTAAAGTGCAAGATAATATTTAAACTTCCACTGCATTCGTGTGTGTTACTTGCTTGTTATTCACCACGACGACTCTGATTTAGGACCAACAAGTGGTATCAGAGCCAGGTTGAACGATCTACTGCTTCTAAGTCGCTTTAAGACCATATCTGTGTTCTTTCCTTGCATCTGTTTTTTTGTTCTTTTGATGATCTAGCTCAGGTACGAAGGTTGTAACAATGAATCATACGTTGCCCAAGTATACCAAGGAGAAGTTTAATTCGTGGTAAAAGATGGCCACTATCCAGCTCTAGAGTATACATCCAGAGATGGCAGATGTTCTTTCTAAAGGACCCATAAAGATTATGAAGGTTAACCCCTTCGATGGTTTAGTTAATGAAGGTCAACCGAGACCTCTGCAAATGATCGAGAAGAAGTTTGATGAGTATACGGTGGAAGATAAGAAGAGAGCTCAGCTGGAGCACTTAGAAAAGAAGCTAATCCTTGATTCCTTGCCGCCGTTAATGTCCGACAAAGCTTTAGACTTTGATACGGCCAAGAAAATGTGGGATTATGTCTGTGAATCTTCCCAGGAGACCGACCAGATGAAGCGCAACAAGCTACATATAGCTGTTGCTAAATATGAATCTTTCTCTATGATTGCAGGAGAATCTATCCAAGCTATGGAAGAAAGATTCAACACCATTGTCGGAGAACTCCGGAATCTGGGCAAGACGTATGATAATGGCAAGATGAATAGCACTATCATCTCGAAGCTCTTCCCACGGGAGGATTGGTTCGTGAAGATGACGAGCTTGAGCGAGAAAGACCTTAGCCAAATGGCCACATCTGCGGTATTTGCTCAACTCAAAACTCATGAATTTATTATACAACAATCAAAGAAGAACGAAGCCGCTGCTGCGAAGACTTCATCATCAAATGCTGTACCCCCGGAGGATCTAGCATTCTTCGTGAAAAGAGATGTTTCCAAATGGAAGACAAAGAAGCCCTTCCGTCCTTATGAAAGATCAACTCCTGCTTCTCCAGCAAAGGAAGTAGTTCCATCCTCCAGCATGCAACCTGAGGATCTGAAGATAAGTGAGCTCGAAGGAGCAAACGTGAAAGCTTCAAAAGTTGATGCTGGAAGCTAAAGCTGAGAAAGAAGCCAAGGAAGCTAAGCATACTTCATCATCCTCTCGTTCCACAAAGAGAAAGCCAAGGACATGCTTCAAGTGTAATTCCCCAGATCACCTTAAGGATGAATGTCCAAGGGTAAGTTAGGAAGAAAGAGAGCGCCTCAAACAAAGGTTTGAGAGAAGAGCGGTTCGAGCGGTCACAAGAGCCCTGCTAACCAGGACCGAAGTGCTGGACATTCCTGATAATGAGGAAGAGTACTACTCCTCGGAGGAAGATGATGAGGAAACTCTGCTGGTCTTGATGGCCGATTTCGTGGAAGATTAATTTGCTGATGCTGAACAGAGTGCTGAATCAGCTCTAGCAGTCGATGCGAATGAGGTACCATCTACTAGCACTTCTAGCTTAGCAATCATGCATGAATCGGAGGAATCTTTTCTAGATTCTGAGGATGATTATCTCACGAAGCTTTCTATCAAATTTTAAAAAATGTATGAAATTAGGAATGCTATCGTTGGAGAGAATACCTCACTCAAATTAAAAGTTACATCTTTGACCGAGGAAGTCGAAAGACTAAGGTCCGAGAGTGAGGATTTTTCAAAACTTAAAGCTGATTCCTCCAATCTTCTGAAAATTTTCAAAATCTTGAAAAGGAGAATCTTGCTTTAAAGAGCAGACCTAAAGAGGAATGTATATGTGCTTATACATCCAGCAAGGCAGTACTTAGTGCTATTGTGAGCCAACAAAGGAAACATTATGATAAATCAAAATTGGGCCTTGGTTGTGAAGCAAAATTCTCTAAGGGTGCCTTGAATAAGAATGCTAAACTTTCTAAGCAGAGAAAGATTTTATTCATCTCAGCTGGAAAGGTCAATGCTGACAAAGGCAAAGGAAAGGATAAGGTAAATGCTGAGTCGTCAATTGCTAAACAGACAAATTGGCGTAGCAAGCATGCCTCTGCTGGACCTCAGCAGAATGCTCAGAGGATGCCTGCTAGGCATGTTAATGCTAGATCTCAGCAGAGTACACCGAGTGTGCCTGCTAAGCATACATCTGCTGGATCTCAGCATAATATCCAGAAGGTGTCTACTAGATCTCACTCAGCAGTGCCAAGGAGGAATGCTGAGCATTATAATTTAAATGCTAGGATAGCATATCCATCCTTCACTAAGGGCAAGCAGGTAGCATACCATGCTGTAAGACCGCAGTACCCTAAGTACACAAAACATAGGAGAAATACCTATGTGAGGCCCGAGTCCAATCAATTCCCATTTCCAAAGACTAGGAAGGCTAAGTACACAACTCCACCTAGATCAAATTATGCAAATCATACATATCCAAAGGTCGAGAAGGTTGTGAAGAGTGATATCAAGAAACCAATCTAGAAAATCACGAAGATGTGGGTTCCAAAAGGAACTATGATCCACGCTAATCCCGTAGGACCCGATGCTAAGCAGGTACCTAAATCAATGTTTTGATTGTTTTGTAGGGACAAGATCCAAGTGCTAAGACATCAAGTATGTCAAATGTGTGGATCCTAGATAGCGGCTGTTCAGCGCACATAATGGAGGATGAAGAGCTGTTCTCAGACATTCAAAGAATCTATGGCCCCACAGTCATGTTCGGTGACAACAGCAAAGGCAGAGTGATTGGGAGAGGATGCATAGAGCGAAATAGACTAAGGATTATCAATGTCGCGCTCGTATCCAATCTCAAACACAACCTGCTAAGTATTAGCCAGCTATGCGAAAATGGGTATACCGTTTCTTTTGTTAATATTGGTTGCTCGATTACTGATAATGCTAGAGGTGAAATAAAGCTTAGAGGCATCCGCAAGGGTGGCCTATATATTGTTGATTGGCAAAGTGGCCAGCAACATTCTTGTTTTGTAGCATTGAACAGGGAGGAAACCAATTGGCTATGGCATAAGAGGTTGACTAACCTGAATTTCAAGACCATCAACCACCTAGCCAAGCATAAGCTTGTTGAAGGATTGCCTACTGAGACTTTCGGAAAGGAAGGTGTGTGCAAAGCTTGCCAGTAAGGGAAGCAGACCAAGGCATCTTTCAGATCAAACCCGGAGAAGGCCACTTCAGAGAGGATCCTAGAGCTCTAGCACATGGATTTATTTGGCCCAATCACTCCAGCCACTGTAACTAAAAAGGTTTATACACTTGTGGTTGTTGATGACTTTTCCAGGTACACATGGGTTCATTTGCTGAGAAGCAAAGACGAAGTGAAGCTCATCTTACCGGAGCTAATCCTCAAGGAGAAGAATAGAAAAGAGGTTACAGTCAAGAGGATTAGATCTGATAACAGAACCGAAATCTGTAATGGGATCTTGATGAATTTTTGCATCGAAGCTGGTATCGGGCATGAGAAGTCCACTGCTAAGACTCCCCAACAGAACGGTCTAGCAGAAAGAAGGAACATGACCTTGAAGGAAAATATTGGGGCGAAGCAGTCGTGACAGCTTGCTATACACAGAATAGGAACGTGATATGTGTGTAATTTGTGTTGTTTTATAGTGTTTAATTGCATGATTGGATGTGAATTAGGTGCACAAATCACACACATATATCTTCTTTTGGTTGATTTTACCTTCACTTGGTGTTTGAGTGTGTAGGGCATGAAACGAGCAAGAAATCCAGGTTTTCGAGCGAAATTTGGCCAAGAACAGGAACCGTCCCGAGTGGGACGGGATTATCCCGTTCGGGACCATCATCCCGTGCGGGACACTATGGTTCCGTTTGGGACCGAAGTTCGGGAGATAACATCCCATTCGGAGTTCGGAAATTTGTCGAGAACTTTTGGTGCAGAGTCATCCCACTCGGGACAAGTCATCCCACTCGGGACAAGTCATCCCACTCGGGACAAGTCATCCCATTCAGGACAAAATCATCCCACTCGGGATGGGCCAAATTCTGTGAGCTTTTAAAGAATACCATCCCACTCGGGATGAAACCATTCCACTCGGGACCGAAGCGAGAATTTCAACTATAAAAGAAAGGGAAATCACAGCATGAAGGGTTAGATTTCATACAACTTTGGGGATCAAAGGAGACTCGAGAGAAGGCATAGAAGGGCAAATCCAAGGGTGAAAAACCAGAGATCGTGGAGAGGAAACATCACAGAATTGAAGATCCATAATCTAATTCCTAAGATTTCTTGATCCTTGCTCTTTCTATGTTCAATTTGGGGAGAAAGATGTTTTACTTTGAATTCACGAGTAGCTAATTCTATTGTTGAGGTTTATGATGTGATTGGGAAGATTGATTGATATTGTTTGAATTTGGTGTTTAGAATTTCCAAGGATTTGATTATTGTTGATGACTTCAAATTGTGTTTCATATATGCTTGATCATCATGTATGGATAATATCCCTCAATTGACAAGCTAGATTGGTTGGTGAAATTGTAGGAGAAAACAACAATAATTGGGTATCCTTTCATTTAAAAGATAGGTGATTAGGTATTCAGATCTAGAATTCTTGAGCTATTGGGAGTCAATTAGAATCAATAAACCTAGATTTAGGTTGAGATAAAGGTTGATCTACTAGTATTACACCGGTATTAAGGATAATAGTTATATTAGAGAATTGATCCAAATTGATAAATGGAAATTGGTTGTTTTGACAAATCTAAACATAATTCCAAATCTTCACAATCCATCCCAAGTACCTCAACTTTTCTCTCATTTATTATTTTTCATAAGGTGTTTGGAGTTTAATTTAGCTAATTGAATTAAGTTTTAAGATTACAGTATTTTATAATTGAAAACCCTCACGCTATTTGATCGCATCTAGATATTGAAGCTTTAAAATCAATCTCTTTTATTCATTGCAACGGGCGAGTTGAGTCTCTTTGTTCGATACTTTTACTTGATAAAAAAAATACTGCATCAAGTTTTGGCGCCGTTGCCGGGGACTCAAAGTGTAGGTCGTTGCTTGATATTAGGGGATTTAAAGCTTGGTAGTCTAGATTTTATAATATTGTTTACATAATTTAATTTTTAATTGGTGCAGGTCGTGTATGATTACTCGATCCAAGGCAAAGAGAAGATTAGAACTTATAATAGAGGAAAAGAGAACGAAGATATGGCAGAAGGGGAACATATGAATGATAGGCAGATGATAGAGAATCTTCAGAGACAGTTGGAAGAAGTTAGAGCTCAAGTCAATAATACAAGGGAACGTAATCCGAGGGAAGAAAGGAGGTATCCTCTTCAAAATTTGTTCCGACCGCAAAGGGGAGAACCAAATGCTGGATTCAACGTTCATACTGATGCTACTCATTTTGAGATCAAACCCCAGCTAGCTCAAATGGTACAAAAGAACCAGTTTGGGGGAAAGCACGGTGAGGATCCTAATTCTCACATTATATAGTTTCTTGAGGTAGCGGATATGATCAAAATCAACTAAGTCCCTCAAGACCAAATAAGGATGTATCTGTTCACGTTTTCCTTGAAGGATGAGGCTAAGGCTTGGTTGGTGGGTCCGAACAAAACTGAAATTCAAACCTGGGAGGATTTGAAGGAGAAATTTCTGTTGAAGTATTTTCCACTAGGACTGACACTAAAGAGAAAATCAGAAATTCAGTCATTCATCCAGCAATATGATGAGCCGCTCTACGAGGCATGGGATAGATTTCGGGAGTTGTTGAGGAGATGTCCAAAATAGGGGATGTCTAACGCTCAGATAATATGCTAATTCTATGCCGGGGTAGATAATGACACACAATTGCGGCTGGATAATATTGGTGGAGGAGATTTCCTTGATATGGAGGAAGAAGAGGCCATGAGGGCCATTGAAAAGTTGGCAGAAAACAGTTACAAATGGCCAAATGAAAGAAGAGATTACAGGGTTGTGAAGAGTGTGGCTGCGACGAAGGATCAGGATGAAATGAAGGAGAAGATGGCTTCAATGGAAACAAAAATGGATTTACTTCTTTTGGATAGAACTCAACAGCAACAACAACAAATGGGGAGTTCATCCAGGGGAGGAAACTCATCTTCTACTCAAAGCTGCGAAATGGGGCAGATGGAGGCTCAACCTGTTGATGATGTCAATTTTGTAGGTAGAGGTGGTTTTGGGAACTACCGAAGGCCATATTATCAGTATGATAATCCACCTTATCAACCCAACAACCGATACCATCCAAAATTTTCCTATGGGAATCCGAACAATGCTTTGAATCCACCACCTGGATTTGAGCAGAGAGGAGAAGGATCGACTCAGATGAGTGGAAATGATAATTCAAGGAATCAATATGTGCAGCAGGAAAGAAGAGCGCAAAGTTCGAAAGATGAAGAGCTTGAGAAGAGATTTGACAAATATGACAGTATGTTGATGGAGATGGAGATGCAGAATCAGATCTAAACTATTGCAAAACATGTGAGTGGGAAACATCACAGGGGCAGTTTCCCAATGATACTGAAGCAAATCCAAAAAAGAATGTCAGTGCTATAACCATGAGAAGTGGTAAGTCTTATGAGGAACCTCGTGATCTCACGTTGGGTAAGGAGAAGAAGGAGTACAAGGACAAGGTTTTAAGAAGAGGAGGAGATTGAAGTGGAAGTGACTCCCCAACTAGTCAAAACACAAAAGGGGAGCACATCCGAGGAAATTTCCAAAGGGGGCAATCTACCCTTTCCTAAGAGATTTGCAAAGCAGAGATTGAGCAAACAGTTTGCAAGATTTTTGGATCAGTTAAGCAAGGTTCACATCAACTTGCCGTTGCTGGAAGTGCTACAGGATATTCCAGGGTACACCAAATTCTTGAAGGAATTGGTGACACAGAAGAGGAAGTTTGGGGATTTTGAAACTGTAAACTTATTTGAAGAATACAGTGCGGTGATACAACAGAAGATGCCTTTCAAAAGGCAAATCCCGGGAGTTTCACGATTTCATGTGTCATTGGTGGACTGGAATTTGGCCATGCTCTATGTGATTCGGGAGCGAGCATCAATTTGATGTCGCTTTCTATTTTCAAGAGACTTCAAATTGGGGAGATCAAACCAACAACCATCACTCTCCAAATGGCGGATCGCTCCATTTCATACCCGAAAGGTATTGTGGAGGATGTGTTGGTAAAAGTTAATGATTTTTATTTCCCTGCAGATTTTGTTATTCTTGACATGGAGGAAGCCAAGAATGTGCCCTTGATCTTGGGGAGACCGTTCTTGACCACTGGAGGAGCACTGATTGATGTTAGGAAGGGGGAGCTAACTCTCCGCTTCAATGATCAAAAAATTTCATTTTCTATTTCTGATGCGATGAAGAAGCATGAAGGAAGGTATGAGGAGTGTAATAACATCGAGGTAATTTCTACTCCTTTGTTATTTGGTAATGTGAAGAAAGATGCATTAGAAGAAGTTATTCATGATTCTTTAAACTCTAATATTGGTTTTGTTGAGCTTTATGAGGTTTGTGATGAGTTATTAGAAATGGTGAATGCTTTGGATAATGCGCCGGAGGTCAAACCCAAGCAGAATGTCAAGTTTTTGGAGTTGAGGACGAAGGAGGAGGAACAGGAAGCAAAATTGAAGAAGGAAAGGAGCAAGACCGAAGCTCCAGTGGTGGAGTTGAAGAAATTGCCAGACCACCTCCGATATGTGTTCCTTGGGGAGAATGACACATATCCAGTCATTGTTGCTTCGGCGTTGTCTGCTGTGGAGATTGAAAAGCTCTCAAGGGTCCTGAGAATGCACCGATCAGCTATAGGTTGGCAGGTTTCCGACATAAAGGGAATCAGCCCGTCAATAGTCATGCATAAGATCATCCTTGAAGAAGGGAGCAAACCAAAGAGACAACCACAAAGGAGACTCAATCCGAAAATGCAAGAAGTGGTGAAAAAGGAGGTTTTGAAGCTGCTGGATAACAACATTATCTACGCCCCTAGTGATAGTGAGTGGGTCAGTCCGACTCACATGGTTCCGAAGAAAGGAGGGTTCGAGAAAGTTATCAAGCCAAACGGTGAAGAAGTGATTGAGAGACCGACTACTGGATGGCGTTTCTGCATTGATTAAAGGGCTTTAAATAATGCGACTCTTAAAGATCATTTTCCTTTACCCTTTATTGATCAAATTCTTAATCGTCTTGCAGATAAATCTCATTATTGTTTCCTTGATGGGTACTCCGGATACAATCAGATTGTGGTGGCACCTGAAGACCAGTAGAAGACATCTTTCACTTGTCCGTACGGGATCTTTGCCTACCGGAGGATGCCCTTTGGGTTGTCCAATGCACCGGTGACATTTCAAAGGTGTATGATGTCCATTTTTCATGGTTTTATTGAGAATATAATGGAAGTTTTTATGGACGATTTTTCTGTGTTTGGTGTGTCATTTGACGATTGTCTGGAAAATTTGAAAAATGTTTTACAAAGATGTGAGGAGACTAACCTGGTGTTAAATTGGGAAAAATGTCATTTCATGGTTAGAGAAGGTATAGTCCTAGGTCATAAAGTCTCAAGTGCAGGGATAGAAGTAGACAAGGCTAAGGTTGTAGCAATTGAACAACTTCCTATGCCTAAGACAGTAAAAGGGGTTAGGAGTTTCTTGGGACATGCTGGGTTTTATAGGAGATTCATTCAGGATTTTTCCAAGATAACTAAACCTTTGTGCAAGTTGTTAGAGAAGGATATCCCTTTTGACTTTAGTGACGATTGTGTGAAAGCTCTAGAGACTTTGAAGACGGCTTTAGTGATAGCCTCAGTGTTAGTAACTCCAGATTGGAATCAGGATTTTGTGTTGATGTGTGATGCTAGCGATGCTGCTTTGGGGGTAGCTTTTGGACAGATTAGAGATAGGATTTTCAGGGTTATCGCTTATGCTAGCAAAATGTTGAATCCTGCTCAATTAAATTACACTGTTACTGAAAAAGAATTACTGGCTGTTGTTTTTGCTTATCATAAGTTTCGTGCTTATTTGGTAGGAGCAAAGTCTATGGTTTATACTGATCATTCTGCCATCAAGTATTTGTTTGCTAAAACTGACTCGAAACCTAGATTGATTAGATGGATTTTACTTTTGCAAGAATTTGACATGGAAATTCGTGATAGAAAAGGTTGTGAAAATGTGATAGCAGATCATCTATCTAGGTTAGAGAATCCAATTGATGGGGATGATCAGGGTGAGTTAATTAGAGAGGATTTTCCTGATGAGAACATTCAGAGTGTGGATGTTGTTAGTATGCCTTGGTATGCAGATTTTTGCAATTATTTGGTTGCAGGTGTGTTGCCTCTGGATTTGGAACCTTATCAGCGAAAGAAATTTCTTAAGGAGGCCAGGTTCTATTACTGGGAAGAACTGCATCGGTTTCGTAGGTGTGCTGATGGTATGATTTGCAGGTGTGTTCATCAAAGCGAATGGAGAAAGATTATCGAAGAGGGCCATTTGTCGGCAAGTGGGGGCCACTTTGGTGCTAACCGAACTGCGTTAAAGGTACTTGCTTGTGGTTTTTACTGGCATTCTGTGTTCAAAGATTGTATTGCTATGGTAAAGGCATGTGATAGATTCCAGAGAATGGGGAATATAACCCGAAGGGATGAGATGCCTCAAAAGATCTTCATTGAGGTTGACATATTTGATGTTTGGGGCATCGACTTTATGGGTCCATTTCCACCATCTTTTGGTTTTAAGTTCATTCTTTTGGCTGTGGACTATGTGTCTCGATGGGTCGAGGCCATAGCAACTGTTACTAATGATTCTCAAGTTGTGCTCAAGTTTTTGCAGGCTTTAGTATCTCGATTTGGCATTCCCAAGGCTTTGGTGAGCGATGGAGGAAACCATTTTGGTAACAAGCTCATGGATAAGATCTTGGCAAGGTACGGTGTACGGTAAAGAGTTACAACAACCTATCACCCACAAGCCAATGGACAAGCAGAATTGGCTAACCAGGAGATCAAGTAGGTGTTGGAAAAGAAAGTGTTGACTCGGAAAGATTGGAGCAAGCGACTTGATGAGGCATTGTGGGCCTATCGAACAACTTTCAAAACACCGATTGGAATGTCCCCGTATCAATTGGTTTTTGGCAAATCTTGCCATCTTCTAGTTAAGGTTGAGCACAAGGCATTTTGGGCGATTAAAACTTTGAATTTTGATTTTCTGCAGGCTCAAGGGGATCGGGTGAACAAGTTGAATGAGTTGGAAGAATGGAGACAAGAAGCATATGAGAGCACGAGAATCTACAAGGAGAGGGCCAAACGATTCCACGATAAGAATATCCGGGTGAAAGAGTTTTATACAGGTGACATGGTTCTTGTGTTTAATTCTCGATTGAAATTATTTCCAGGTAAATTCCGTTCTTATTGGGCAGGTCCATACAAGGTGCATGCGGTGTTCGAGAATGGTACACTGGAACTTGTGACAGAGGATGGGCATCGATTTAAGGTGAACGGGCACCGTGTCAAGAGATTTCATACTCCCGAGTCTCCTCGGCTTGTAAGCGAAATCTCTCTTGTATGATGGTAAGTTTGGTAAGTTGTCGAGCTCCCGACGATAAATGAAACGCTTCTTGGGAGGCAACCCAAGTACACTTTAATTGTTTTGAGTCTTTAAGTTGTTATATGTTGGTATTTCGATGTTTTTGGTATTATGTCGAGTTTGGGGGATGTAGTTTTTGGGGTGTTTGTGCGGTATTTGTACATCAAATTAAAAAACAAAAGAAAAAAAGGGAAGAAAATGAAGTCAAATTTGACGTATCCCGAGTGGGATGCATTGGTCCCGTTCGGGACCCAATTATTTCACGCAGAAAAAACCAGCCGGTTCGACCGTCCCAAACGGGATAGGTTGAGTCCCGTTCAGGACCCGTGCGTGAATTTTAAAAAACAAAACTCCAATATGAACTTCATTCGCTACGTTCTCCTCCCGAACGGTACCCTCTTTCCCTTTTCTGATTTCCTTTCAAATTTTCGGCCGTCCACAGGTATGTTTCATTTCTATTTCATCTTACATTGTCTCATTTCTTCATTTTCATGCTTTATTTGTTGCGAAATTGGTTGGAAATTCGAACTTGGGGGGTTTTTGAAAATTGTCAATCCTTTGAACGAGTTTAAGTTTGGGGGTAGGGTTTGATGTTATGAATGTTCTTATTATGTGCATATCTTTGCTAAATTTGTTGGCCTTGGTTTCAATTGAACGATTTTTGGGTGTTGAATGGTGGAATTTTGAGAATGTGAATGCTTGGAGTTCAAATTTGTGCTTTGTGAGAATATGCCCACTTGGTGTTTGATTAAATGCCTAGCACTAATTTTTGGTTTAACTTGTGGATATTATGTGCAATTTTTGGGCATACATTGTTGGAATTTGCTTAAATTGGGTATTTTTCTTTTCAAGAATGTTTATGTTGCAATTCATGGGAAAATTTTGGAAGTGTTGTAAGGTTTTGCAATTGTGTTTGATAATTGGAAATTGAGAGTTTGTATTGAGGGTGTTAGACTTATTGCATGGTGTTTTCATGGTGTTGTGGATATATTGTTGCTTGTTTGCTGTTAGTTCAATGGTTTTGTCTCGAAGAATGATTGGATTTAGTTGTGTTTTGCAGTTGTTATGGGGCCACGATCCGTCCGTGTATCACGCCCGACTAATTTTGATGATGCTGAATTTAAGACTTTGCAGTCACATAGAAAATTAGATGTTTGTAGTCCAAGATATCCTTGTTCTGCAACTCTTACTTCTTTGGGCTGAAAAGAGGATGTTGAGGCAATGTTTCATGTGATTGGTTGGGATAAACTGCGAACGGAGAAGTGGCCAGCTTATACGGATCAAACAAAGGAATTTTTGGCATCGACATCTGTTGACAGAAGTTTGGGCAACTGGCCGACTAAGGTAAGCTTCAAGATAGGGGGACGCGCTTATTCCTTTACATGTGAGGAGTTGGATGCTATTTACGGTTGTGCGGAAGGCTCGGGTTATGCACCGAATGATTTTAAGACAAAAGAGTTTTGGATGGATATATCTGGAGAGGTGGTTCATGGTAACTTGAAAATGAAATTGGTGAAAGGGTCTTTGATTAGGAATCCCGACCTTAGATACATTCACAAGACAATATCTAATTCGGTATCGGGACGGCACGAGTCGAATAATGTCACAATCGCTGAGTTATTCATGCTATTTTCTATGCTCTCTGGGCAATCTTTCTCCATGGCTGCTATGGCTATGGACAATTGGAGCCGAGTGCCATCTCAGAGTCGGAGTAACATTTATTGCGGTGGCATGATAACTCCGATTCTCGATCATTTTGGGATTTACAGATGGGGGGATCCCGTGCCAGCTGGGGTGGTTGATTTACCGGTCTTTACCTTGGCCAAATACATTATTACTTCCAGACAGGGTGCTTATTTTTATAAGATTGTGGATGATGTGTGGATGCAGCTTCCCAACTCCGATGCTACGCATATCTCGGACCATAACAATAAGGAGAATTGGTTGTTGGACACTTCTCAGCATCGCGAGCTTTGGTACAAGAAGGGCCGTGAACGGAATTTTGCAAGGTATGAGGTTCTGAATGTGGTGGTTGAAGAACATGAAGGCGAATAGATGGAGGAGGACCAGTTAGGTGACCAGGGAGCAGGTGCATCCTCGTCTGGGGGAGCTGCTATGTGGCAGAGTGATATGCTTGATATGATGAGAGGGCTGACCGAGTCGATGGCAGGTTTGGATATGAGGATGACTACTTTGGGGACTGATGTGACGGCTATCTGAGCTGATATGGTCCAACAAAGGGAGTGGTTTGAGAGCCGTTTTAATCATGTGTATGTTCGGTTGACTGGAGTGCAGTATGAGGTGCATGATTTATACAATCACCTTTCGACCTATTTTCGTCGTCGCAGGCTACATGAGGATTCTCCGGGTCCTAATCAGCAGTGATTACCGTCTTTCCATCTTTTCAAACTTAGTCTTGCTTTGGACTAAGTTTGGGGGGGTGCAACGGACGCCGGTTTATTCTACTCTATTATTTATTTAGTTTATGTTAATGTTTAGTTTATGTTTATGTTTGGTTAATTTAGTTCTCGAATTGGTTGTATTAAAGTAGGACTTGAAGTTTCTGTTGAAGACCTTTTTTATTTGGAGGAAATTTCTGTTTTAAAAGTTTGTTTCTCTATGGTGATGTTGAGCAGGTGGATAGAGCTTTAACAGATGGAACCATGCTGAAATTTTTGTGATTCGTGCTCTTAAAACCATCAGAAGTGGGGTACACAAGTTTTTAACTCTCAATTCTTACACTAGAAAGAGTTGAATGATATATTTATGAATTACATGCTTGTCAGTGATTTGTGATTTACGAAAAACTAAAGTCTGAGATTGGATTTGTGATGAAGCATGATCATGATTTGATTTCACTTGAGCTTATGATAGGGCAGAATCAATTGATGTTGATACATGTATAGGTTGAACAAATTTTGCATTTGACTTCATGTTATATTTATGCTTAGAACTCAATACCTTAAAATTTGTGAGAATTGAGCCTGGTTCGGTTGTGAGAGGCGAGGCACAAGTGGAATAAGTAAAGTCTGTCGATATCACTTTGTTTAACAAACCACATTGAACTAGGAAATGATGTTAGACCATCTTTTCTTTGATCTAACCTTACATATTTGGAGAATAAGGTGGAAATATATTATTCTAACCATTGTTTTGGAGCCAAGTTGAGCCATAATTTGTTCGAATAATGTTAGGAAAAATTTTGAGGTTGGGATAGAAAATTGAAAAGAAAAAAAGAAATTGAGAGGTTAGAATTGAAAGAATGTGAGTGCATTGTAAATATTGAATTGGGAATTCTGATGAGTGTTATATGAAAAAAAGAAAAATGAGTTGTGTTAAATACTGGGAATGGTCCAAAGAGAAGAAAAAAAAAGAAAGAAAAAGGGTTGATAAGAGTGGTATGAATTGTTGTTGAAGGATTGAATGGTTGAATGTTTGAGAATGGAAAATGGGGATGGATAAGTTACTTTAGCCAAAACATCCTACCTATTAGTAAGCCACGTTACAACCAGTTTAAAGTCCTATTGGATTCTAGGATGATGTGGTGATGTGAACAAGTGTGGTTGAGATGAACAATACGAATGAAGCTTTTGCGCTTGTGCTTGAGAGAAAGAACTTAATCCTACACAGCTGAGTGTGAGTGTTACACTTTATTTGTCACATGTCGGTAAGATTGAGTTCTTCGTATAAATACAAACATGATGGATATTGAAAAATTTGTGAAATCGAAACATGCATTGACTGATAGTGATGAGCTGTGAAGCATTGCACCAAGTGAATGAAATTCTTGTTCTTGTTTTTGATTGAGGACAATCAAAGGCTTAAGTTTGGGGGGTTTGATATGTGTGTAATTTGTGTTGTTTTATAGTGTTTAATTGCTTGATTGGATGTGAATTAGGTGCACAAATCACACACATATATCTTCTTTTGGTTGATTTTACCTTCACTTGGTGTTTGAGTGTGTAGGGCATGAAACGAGCAAGAAATCCAGGTTTTCGAGCGAAATTTGGCCAAGAACAGGAACCGTCCCGAGTGGGACGGGATTATCCCGTTCGGGACCATCATCCCGTGCGGGACACTATGGTTCTGTTCGGGACCGAAGTTCGGGTGACAACATCCTATTCGGAATTCGGAAATTTGTCGAGAACTTTTGGTGCAGAGTCATCCCACTCGGGACAAGTCATCCCATTCGGGACGAAATCATCCCACTCGGGATGGGCCAAATTCTGTGAGCTTTTAAAGAATACCATCCCACTCGGGATGTAACCATTCCACTCGGGACCGAAGCGAGAATTTCAACTATAAAAGAAAGGGAAATCACAACATGAACGGTTAGATTTCATACAACTTTGGGGATCTAAGGAGACTCGAGAGAAGGCATAGAAGGGCAATTCCAAGGGTGAAAAACCAGAGATCGTGGAGAGGAAACATCACAGAATTGAAGATCCATAATCTAATTCCTAAGATTTCTTGATCCTTGCTCTTTCTATGTTCAATTTGGGGAGAAAGATGTTTTACTTTGAATTCATGAGTTGCTAATTTTGTTGTTGAGGTTTAGGATGTGATTGGGAAGATTAATTGATATTGTTTGGATTTGGTGTTTAGAATTTCCAAGGATTTGATTATTGTTGATGATTTCAAATTGTGTTTCATATATGCTTGATCATCATGTATGGATAATATGCCTCAATTGACTAGCTAGATTGGTTGGTGAAATTGTAGGAGAAAACAACAATAATTGGGTATCATTTCATTTAGAAGATAGGTGATTAGGTATTCAGATCTAGAATTCTTGAGCTATTGGGAGTCAATTAGAATCAATAAACCTAGATTTAGGTTGAGATAAAGGTTGATCTACTAGTATTACACCGGTATTAAGGATAATAGTTATATTAGAGAATTGATCCAAATTGATAAATGGAAATTGGTTGTTTTGACAAATCTAAACATAATTCCAAATCTTCACAATCCATCCCAAGTACCTCAACTTTTCTCTCATTTATTATTTTTCATAAGGTGTTTGGAGTTTAATTTAGCTAATTGAATTAAGTTTTAAGATTACAATATTTTATAATTGAAAACCGTCAAGCTATTTGATCGCATCTAGATATTGAAGCTTTAAAATCAATCTCTTTTATTCATTGCAACGGGCGAGTTGAGTCTCTGTGTTCGATAATTTTACTTGATAAAAAAAATACTGCATCAGAGCGCAATCAATGGCAGATTCAATAAGACTCCTTATGAAGTGTACAATGGTTGTAAGCCTTCTATTACTCATCTTTGTGCTTTCGGTTTGACGTGTTATATTCATAACAATGGGAAGTCGAAGCTTAACACATTTTTGCCTAAGTCTGATGAAGGTGTGTTCCTAGGATATGGACACCCATCTTACAAAGGTTATCGAGTGTTAAACAAGACAACTCAAGTTGTGGAAATAACATGCAATGTTATTTTTGATGAGTCTACTTTAGTGCGCTGAGCTATAAGAGAGGAAGATGATAGCAATCATGAAGCTAATGATGTCCATGGTCAATCGATCTTGAATTCTTTCGAAAATATGAAGATTGACCCGACTAAGTCTATGAGTGATTGCAATCCTATCCAGACGCACCCAGCAGGTGACCAGACTGATGACCAGGCCGGTGATGCTAATGATCATGCAGAGGCCACCCCACCAACTTATCTTAATGATAATTTGGAGGTTATGGGATCGTTTGATGAAGAAGATGAAGATATCCCAGATCCAGCAAGAGATGCCAAAGGAGGTTTAGGCGTTGCTGAAGACTTTGCCAAAGAAGATGCTAAGCATTTGGATGCTGAAGTTCCAGCTGCCGAGAATCCAGCTGATGAGGATCCGGTTGCTGAGATTCCTGTCGCTGATGTTCTGAATGCTGAGTTACCGATTGCTGAACCCCAGGTGGATGCTAAAGAGAATGTTGTAGCAGACAACAATCCAGAAGGTGATGCGAGTGCTGAAATCTCAGCACCCAACAATCTGAAGCCAAGATGGCTAAGAGATCATCCCTTAGATGATGTGATCAATGACATAAATGATCCAGTCAGGACGCGTCAAGGCTATGTTAGCTTGCTATATTTCTCATGAGGAGCCATACAAGGTTGAAGAAGCTCTACAAAATCCTGACTGGGTGAATGCTATGGAAGAGGAGCTTGTTGAATTCACGCGCAATCATGTTTGGGATTTGGTGGATAGACCCGAACATCAAAGCATCATTGGGATGAAATGGGTTTTTAAAAACAACAAAGATGAGTCAGGCCATGTCGTCCAAAATAAAGCTCGTCTAGTAGCAAAGGGCTATTGACAATGCGAAGGAATAGATTACGATGAGACGTTTGCTCTGGTTGCTCGATTGGAAGCAATAAGATTATTCCTAGCATATGCTGCACATCATGAGTTCTCTGTGATGCAAATGGACGTGAAGAGTGCTTTTCTGAATGGTGAGCTCAAGGAAGAGGTCTAGGTAGAGCAACCACCAGGCTTCGAGCAAGGAAACCAATTGTACAGGCTTAGGAAAGCTTTATACGGTTTGAAGCAAGCACCGAGAGCTTGGTATGGAACATTGTCAAAGTTCTTACTTGACAATGGCTTCAAGAAAGGGAAAATCGATCAGACTCTCTTTCGCATCAAGGATGAAGGAAGTATCCTACTTGTGCAGATATATGTCGATGACATTATCTTTGACTCGAAGAATCAAATCTTATGTGATAAGTTCTCGGAGCTGATGCAAAGTAATTTCCAGATGAGTATGATGGGAAAGATGTCCAATTTTCTCGGATTACAAGTCCAACAATCGAGTGATGGGATCTTCATTCACCAAAGGAAGTACACTCGCGATCTAATTGCTAAGTATTTCCCCGAGAAGACGAAAAGCTTAAGGATTCCAATAAGCACAAGCTGCCAGATAAGCCTCGATGAAGGAGGAGAACCTGTGAATCCTACGCTATGTAGAGGTATCATCGGATCTATGCTCTACTTAACTGCTAGAAGACCCAATATTTCTTATTCTATCGGTGTATGTGCGAGATATCAAGCAAATCCAAAGAAATCACATTTGGATGTTGCTAAGAGGATTATCCGATACCTCAAGTGTACCAAAGGTTTAGGAATTTGGTACCCAAGGAGTGATGGCATAGCACTCAGTGGATATTCCGATTCAAACTTTGGAGGATGCAAGATTGATCGGAAGAGCACCAACGGGACATGTCAATTTCTTGGACAGAAGCTGATTAGCTGGTTTAGCAAGAAGCAGCACTCCGTAGCTACGTCTACTACTGAAGCTGAATACGTAGCAGCTGCTAGTTGCTGTGCTCAAGTCTTGTGGATTCGGCAACAATTGCAAGATTATGACATTCCTCCTGAATATGTGCCGATCTACTTTGACAATAATAGTGCTATGTGCATAACGAAGAATCCCGTTCATCGCTCAAGGACGAAGCATATTGATATCCAACATCACTTCATTCGAGATCATCAAGAGAAGCAGGATATTGATGTTTAATATATATGCACTGAAGATCAGCTAGCAGATATTTTCACGAAGTCGCTTGCTGAGGCCAGATTTAAGGAGTTATGTCTGAAGGTAGGCCTCATGGAGCTAGAAGATGCTGTGGATGAATGAGTTGTTATTTTCATTCTTTCCAAACTTCTATCCAAGCTTACGTTTTATGCTGCTGAAGATTGTTGCTGAGATATTGCTGCTAAACACTTGGATGCTGAGTCCTAGCTCTCAGCAGATCCTAAGAGGTTTTCTCACAAAAAGTGATTCAGACATCTGCTAGAAGGTGAATGCTAAGTTTGAGCTCTTAGCATTTAGTCGCGATGCTATAGTTTCCTAGCAAGTGGTTCAGATGGTTGCTGAGAAATGTTTGCTAAGTCCAAGCTCTTAGCAGACAAGATGTGAATGCTATGCTACAAGCATTACGATTGGTGCCAACAATGGACGCAGTGGATGCTAAATTTTGGATACTATATTATGTGGATGCTGGAATCCGGATGCTGAATCCATGCAGACTATTTGAGTGCTAAGGATTTCCAATGACAACAGATTGCTGAGTCCAAGCTCTTAGCAGTCTTCGGAAATCAAAAGTGGGAAGGATTTGAATTTGAAATGATGTGTCCAACACGCTGCATTTAATGCATGCAACTGGCTGCATCAAACCAGGAGGCAACACGTCAAAAGCACTCAAGTTCATGGGGGAGTGGGCTACCATATGAAAGGTCTCGCCGATCCTAAACCGTCGATTGGATTTGAAATGGCGTTTCCCCAGCCATTGGATCATTACTCAGAAGGTATAAACATCTCATTTCGTTCAACATTCAAACCTTTCTGAAATTTGTGATATTCGAATCCCTAGCATTTTCTCTCAAAATTCCCATGTTTTCTCTGCAAGTTTTTCTCCCAACTTAGAAAATTGTTAGTTATGGCTGCTAATCATGAATCTCCTGCACACTCACAACAAGCCAACTCCCATACACATACCGATACATCCGATTCCTCTACGGAATCCAGAATCCCCATTCATTCCATTACCCAAGACATAACCCTGCATGAGCGGTGGGCACCGAAGTATACAGGGATAGTGAAGAAAGAAAATGTAGAAGATGACATTCCCTACGGTCAACTGGTGGCGATGATAAAAAAGAAGGAACAATCTGGCTTATCCAAAAACCAGAGGAGGGCGGCGCAAATCATGAAGGACCGCATTCTGTACACTCCTCTTGCCGCATTTAAATTCCCCGAATGGATTATGGATGCCCTGACGAGGTCATGGGTCATTGCATACTTGTCAGCAGAGCCATCGTGGGTCCATCCACACATGGTTTCTGAGTTCTATGCACGTGCGGTGGTTGATGAGACAACCTAGAAGTCTTTCAAGACTTCGGTCTTTGGAACAATTTTGGAGGTGAATGTAGAGATTCTGGCTGCCAAGTTTGATCTACCAAACAAAGGTGAGCACATTGCTGCTTATAAATTGAATGACTTAGCCGAAATGGAGAAGAGGTGGAAGGCGTGGAAGAAGCCTGAATTGGTGAAGGATCAGAAGGGAATGCCGATCACTTTCAAGGTTGCTACTCCGATCAACCAATTCAGAGATGAATACAAGCTCCTTGCAGAGCTGGTGATTAAGATGTTCCAGTGTGATGCTGGTTCATACTCTGAGTTATCTGCCAAGAAGTATGCGGTGATGATGGCGCTGGTGGATGGAGTGAAAGGAAATTGGGCAGAGTTCTTCTATGGGCAGTGGCTGGAGCACGCCAGGAAGAATCTGAGGATCAAGGAGGACGGTGTGTTCACATCCAACGTGAACTTTGGTTTGAAGATTAGTAAGTTCATTGAAATGTTTTTCCATAAGAAGAGAGTTTATAGAGGCGAGAAGCTCCTTCCGATCGATTTCATTCTGATGACCAAGAAGGCTCCAACTCCAGTCGATCCCACCCGATCGATTATTCTGAAAGGTAAGACAAATGTTGATCCAAAAGTTCCTACATCTCCTGAAGAGCCCCATGCTAGCGAGTTAGCATTCCAGAGGCTGGAGCAGGCGATTGCTATGACTCCGGAGGAGATAGCAGCTGCTCAAAAGGCTGCTGAGACAGAGCAGTGCTTTCAGCACCTGGAGGAGATTGAGAAGCTCAGTGATCTACAGGTTGAGCAGATTAAGGAAATAATGGCGAAGAAAGAAGCAGAACTACAAGTTCCAGCCTTGGGTCAGACTGCGGTGCCAATTCCCAAGAGAAAAAGATCAGATGTTACATCTCTAGAGAAGAAGAGGACACGCAGACGTCTTGTCAAGTCTGCTGAATAAGAGAAAGCTGACAATGAAGCAGCATAAAAGGAGGCTGCTAAGAAGAAAGCTGTGGAGACTCCCCTCCCTGAAAGACCTCTTGAGGAGAGATTGAAAGGCATAAGGAAGAGGAAAGCTCAGAAGATGGAGCAGGAAATAAATAAACACAAAAAGGAGATGGAGAGGCTTAGTCTTGAAGCCAGGGATAGGAACTTCGAGCAAGCTAAGCAGCTTGCTGAAGAACGTGCTGCTGAACAGATTGCAGCCAAGAAAGCTGCTGAATTGTTAGGAAGAGTAGCCGAAGATGCACGAAGGCAAGCAATTGAAGCTGCTAAGAAAGGGAAAGAGAAGGTGGCTCCTGCTGTTTCCATTCCCACCCCAGCAATAGCAGAGGAGATTGTCATTGAGCCGGAAGCGATGACCGATCAAGATCTTGAGAGGCTGCTGGAGACCGGAGCTTTCAAAGCTCCAGACCATCCTCAAGGAGGAGTGCTGATTAAAGAGCCTGCTGTAGAGCAAGCAGATGACAACAGCGATGAGGAGATGGTATTTGATGAAGCCTCTGGGTTGGGAAGGAATGTTGAGACCCCTGCTAGCACATCTGCTGGAATTGATGAGACAGCTGCTGAGAGGTCTAATATGGAGGTTCCTGTTGCTGATAGGCCTAGCATGGAGACGCCTGTTGAGATGAGGCCCAGCACAGAGGATACTATTGAAGAGAGACCAAGTAGTGGAGGCGAAGAGGAAACCAATGCTGAAGAAGCTGAACTACATGAAGGTTTTCTCACCTCATGCTTTTCAGATTCTGACTCCAATGGCAAGTCAGACGTGGTTTTTGATGCGCGATACCTAAGGAAGATCAAGACAGGAGATAATGAGCTACTCCGAGTGCCATTCAAAGGACTCCAGGAAAACAATACAAATTGCGGAGAATTTCCCAATGGTGTGCTCTGATATCTTTTGAAGAGCAGGTAAACTCTGATTTCTTCCCATTCTTCTATGAAATTGAAGAGTTTATCACTGAGGAGATAGAAAAAGATATTGCGAAGTTATTCTCTGGGGAGGTCGATGATGGAACCCCTGAAGGAGAAGTTCTCGGACGCGAGCTAAGGCGCCAAAAGATGTGTGATTACGTAATGCGCGAGCTCTGCTTCGAAGAACGGATGCTGCTGATAGCTAGGAAAGGGCTTAACTACTGGTGACAGGAGGAGAATTGGGTTAATGATTGGTTGGATCAGGCTCCCCTCACCAAGCAATTCACTGACAAACTAGTCCTTACCAGACTCCAAGCTATCAAAGCTCATCGAAGGATCTCACCCGCTCATACTCTGCCAAAATAAAAATTTGCTCTTGATGGGCATTCTGATGCTCATATTCAGCTATCCAAACATCAATCCAAAGCTGTTGCTGAGTACAGGAGGAGCCATGCAGAGTACGCAGCACAAAAGAAGGAGAGTCTGCTAGCCCGAATGGCTGCTGCCAAGGAGCAGAAGGAGCGCGAGGCCAAGAACCTTGAGATAAACATACACCGCAACAAAGAAGTAGAAATCCGTGCATATCTCCTAGAACTTTGAGCTCTCGGAAGTCTAGAAGTCAGAGGAAGCAGATTGGGTTGCTGAAGAGGTTGAGTACTTTAAGGCTGCTGCCGTTGAAGCAGAGGCTGCTGCCCTTGCTAAGGAACAAGCAAAGAAGATAAGGAAAGCTCGGGAACTTGCTGAGGCTCTGGAGAAGGCTTGGAATGCTGAGGAGGTAGAATGCATAGATGCTGAAAATCTATACTTCGAAGAGCAGACCGAGTGGTTTGAAGAAGCTATGGACATTGATCCCATTTCTGAAGTCCATCCATCATCAAGCAGTGGAGCACTTGTCTTCACATCATCATCTGCTACGGATGTTCTTCCTATAAGTTCCGATGCTTTTCAAGTTTTTGTTCATACTGCTGTGCAACATGCGATCCATCACGCTCTCTCCACCTCTATTCCCCATGTTGTCAATGAGCAAGTGGCTCTCCAAACTGGTGATATAAGTAGGGAAGTAGAAGAGATTAGGAGTGAGGTTCCGGATGTGAGGGCTGATGTTGCTGAAGTCAAGCACGATGTTGTTGAAGTAAAGTTAAACATGGAAGTGCTGAAAGAGGATGTTGCTGAGTCCCAACAACAGATGACGCAAACTGTTACTTATTTTTCCTCAACCTTTATGGCTGCGCTCAAAGAGGGGGAAGAAAGAAGACTTGCTGAATTAGATTAGAGGAAGAAGGAGGAAGAAGCACTTGCTGCGGCTGCTGAGGAGCGCAGACTTGCACTGGAGAATCTGAAGAAGCAAGAGATGGATTTGAAGATCAAGATGCTTGAGATGGAGATCGAGAAGATTGCTAAATAGTTAGAAAGTGAAGTCAAGGAGAGGGAGGCTAGCAAGGCTTATCTCAAAAAGTTCATGCAGATGACAATGAGCAAATTTGACGAACTAGACAAAGGGAAGAAGCCAGCTCCTGACTCCTAAATTTATTCTTAGCAAACCTTCTGTACATTTCTTCTTGATCTTATCTTTTCCAATTTCATTATAATTGTAATGATCTATCATAAATGAAATTGGATCAGATTTAGACAATTTCTCATTGTCCACTTCTGATTTTTGTGCGTGTCTTAGTTGATAAACACTTTTTGTGTATTCAACAAAAATGCAAGTGGATGCTGATTATTATTTGTCGTTGGATTGATTGTGAATGCCTGGTGATTTAATTGGGTGCTAGAATTCCTAGCATATTCCATTGCAGCATTTACTTATGTTTTTAATCGAGAAATATTTCCCAGCACTTGTTGAGGGGGAATTTTTATAAAAATCAATCCTGCTGGAACTAAGTTGGATAAACTCTGAGTTAGATTGCTAGAATATAACTTTGATCGCACCAAAACGGGGGAAATTGTTGGGAATTATTTGTAAATTCCTCCCTTAGAACAAAATTGTAAAAGGTTTTTCTGAATCAAAGCCTTAGTAGAGTGGTCGATCATTGCTGAATTCTAGCATAGTCTAGCAACTCCTATGTAATGTCCTGTTCAGGAAAAATATCGAGTTGTAATATATTAGGAAGTGCTTGAGAAGATTGCTGAAGGAATCAGCAAATGGAACGAAGGAAATCAAGTCAAGCAACTTCGGGATGCTAGAAGAGTTCTCAGCAGATGGTAGCTGCTAGAGAAATCAGTAGACGAAAATGACTGCTACAGATGTTAGCGGTCTATTGCTAAGAAGAATGATTGCTAAGGCGTTAGCAATCATATGCTAAGGAAGAGACTGTTAGTCGGAAGCAAAGAAGATAGCTAAATGCTACAGGACTTAACATTTGCTAATGCTTAGCAGTCAGAAGCAAAAGGTAGCAGAATGCTAAGGAGATAGCATTTGCTAGCATACAAGCAGATTGCTAAGGAATATCAATTAGCATTCAAGACCGATATGCTGAAATATACATCTGCTGAAGGATTCAGCAGATCGAAGATTGGATTGCTAAGAAGAGCATAACAATCAAGAGATTTAGTAGATCGTTCCAGCATTCTCCGAGAATACTTAGAGAATTCTAAGTAAGGAAAATATCTAGCAACGATCTCGAATACTACCGTTCTGACAAAGGTACAGTGAAAAGACAAAATCTTTCCCGAAGTAGGTCAGAAAGTACTGCACGACGCCGGAAAGGATGGAAAAAGCAGAAGCTATTTTGGAGAAGAAGAACCGTTGTGTCAAAGGGGTCCGAAGATTAAAAGTTTTAATCCCCAAATATATTAGTCAAAGTCCAAATAGAGAGACAACTACTGCTTCCATTACTCACGAACTAAGGAACCTCAACCACATCTGAAAAAGCATTTACAGTGAGATTCCTTTGAAAAACGAACAGTGAGAAAGTAGTCAGTTGAGAGCACGAGACTTAAGCATTCAAACCTCTCAACCACCATAGTGTCCCCCACTTGAAGATCTGACACTACATTCAATAGATTCCTTGACTTTTTGCTCAAGTATCTTCAATCATTGGGATACCTTCCAATCATAGGAAGCATCCAACAATCACATCTCTGAAAAGAGATTGACTATTACGGGCTAAAGCCGCAAAACCAGACAAAGTTCGGAGAGAACTCTAAAATCTCCATTCCAGCAAAGGACAAATTTTACGAAGGTGTCGCCCTTGACTTGGCCGGAGCTGCGGACTAGAAGATTGAAGTATCGGAGGATAGCTTTGTAGTGGCTAGGTCGAAGGTTCACTACCTGCTACAAGTGTTCGGCGAATCCTTGTACTTCAATATCTTTTTAGTGAATTCTTAGCGATACGGCTAAGGAGTGGACATAGATCTACTGGATCGAACCACTATAAATATTGTGTGTTCTTTAGTGTTTCATCGTTTACTCTTTGTGGTGATTTGAAACCTAGCAACGATAGTTGCTAGAGTCTGAAAGAAACCTTAATTTCTACCTCGAGCTAAGACATTTAATGAACTAAAGTGCAAGATAATATTTAAACTTCCGCTGCATTCGTGTGTGTTACTTGCTTGTTATTCACCACGGTGACTCTTATTTGGGACTAACAAGTGGAGGTCCCACCGAGACCTTAGCAAGATACGTGCAAGAGTAACTTAATACTTCTGCTGCATACAAAACACTCTGATCAGGGACCAACAAGTGGTATCGGAGCGGTTGGTCTTTACAGACTAGCTGCTTCTGAGTCGCTTAGGACCAGATCCAAATTTTCCTTGCATATCTGTGTTTCTGTGTTTAGCTCAGGTTCGAAGAAATGGCGCACAATGCAAAACTTGCAAAGTTCTCTCCTGAATCTTACTCTACCTGGAAAAAGAGGTCGTTGATCACTCTGAATAACGTGCATCCTGATATGAGACAAGTGATCAAGAAAGGACTGATTAAAATCCAAAAGGTAAAGACAAGGGTCGGAGAAGACGTAGTAGGACCAGACATATTGGTGGACAAGCCGTTCGAGGAATGGACTCAAGAAGAACGAGCGCGTGATCAATTAAATTATGTAGCCATGGATTTAATATTAGATGTCTTATCACCTACATTAATGACAGAAGCGTTGGAGTACGAAAATGTCAAAGAGATGTGGGATTTTCTTGGTACTCTAAGCAAAGAAACAAATCAGATTAAGAGAAACAAGCTACAACAATGGGTAGACAGGTATGAATCTTTTCAATTGATTCTAGGTGAAACCATCAAGGACATGGAGGACAGATTAAACAACATTGTAGCTGAGTTAAAGAAATTGGGAAGAACATACGAGCTTCCAGACATGAATTCTAATATTATCTCAAGACTTCCGAAGGAGGATTGGTTCGTCAAAGTAATCAATCTAAAGGAGAAAGATCTGTCACCAATCAATACCAAAGAAGTATTTGCTTAACTGAAGGCCCATGAATGGGACATCACACAGATCAACAAACACGAAGTTGTTCATGCTGGAGTAATCACTGAAGAACCAGTCAAGGATGCTGCATTCTTTGTGAAGAAAGACGGACATAAGGGGAGAACAAATAAGCCATTCCACTCAGATCGACCAGCTCAGTCCAATCCAACAAAGGAGATTTCTCCCACCACTGAATCCAAATTCAAGGAAGCAGAATGCGCAGTCAGCGAACTGGAAGAACATATGAAAAGGCTGCAGAAGCTGCTGCTGAAATCCAAAGGGAAAAATGAGGATTTCCAGAAAAGTAACCCAGCAGACAACAGAAATGTCAAGAATGCGCCAAGAACATGCTACGAATGTAATTCTCCGGATCATCTAAAGTTTGAATGTCCACGAGTAGATCCAGAAGAAAGAGAGATTGAGAAAGCTGTTCGAAAGGCGAGCATCAAAAGCTGTCACCAAAGCATTGTTGACAAGGACGAAAATACTAGACATCCCACACTATGACAATGAAAATTACTCATCAGAAGATGAAGAGGATGTTCTCATGGTGTTCATGACAGATATCAATGAAGAGCAGGTAGAAGAATCACCACTAGCAGTCACAGAAAACCAGGTAACATACTCTACTATGTCCATTACTTCTACTTCTGATAACATGCATGATACTGCTGATTCATACTGCTCAGAATCAGATGAGATAACTGTAGAATACTTGCTGAAAGAGTTTTCAAAAGTTCATGCATTAAAGTATATTTTGGTAAAATAAAATTCCTCTCAGAAATCTCAGCTTTCTATTTTGACCAGTGAGATTGAGAAATCTAGGTCAGTAGACGAAAATCTAGCAAAATTGAAAACAAAATTCTTCTCCTTGAATGAGAAACTTATCATTTTAAAACAGGAGAATGGAGTTTTGAAAAATAATAACTCTGTGCAAAATGTGTGTAATGTGAATTTTCAAAAAGCACGAGAGATTTGAATGATATTCTAAGTGTCCAAAGAAGTTCGAAGAACTTTGCTGGAATAGGTTTTGATAGAGAAACATCTTGCGATGCTGAATTAAGTAAGACAAAGAAAATTGTTTTTGTCCCAGCAACCGGGAAGATTCAGCAAACTGCTAGGAAAGACGAGAGGGAAAAATCTAAGTCAATTGCTCAGCAAGAATATTGGCAGAATAGTATCCCTCAGCTGACTGCTGAGCAAAGACTTAATTACAAGTCTGCTGAGAAAAGACCAACAAAGTTTAAGTATGTAACCCAACAGACTGCTCCATCTGTTAGGGAGGTTCATACAAATTCTAGCAAGGCTAAGCAATTTGCTGAGATTGCAAGGAAGCCAGCATACACTCCAAACAGAAGGGACATCTACTTGAGGCCAGAGTCTAAATCAAATCATTTTCAAAAGACAGTGATGGCTCGACACACCACTTCACTTTCCTATGCAGATTTCAGTTGTTATGCCAATATGAACGAAAGGGTAGTAAAACGTGATGACAAATAAAATATCAAAATCACGAAAGTCTGGATTTCCAAAGGAATAATCCAGAGAACTAATCTTGCAGGACCCGTAGTTGATCGGGTACCAAAAATATAACTTCTTTGTTTAGCAGGAACAAGGTCCAGGAAGAAGAATATCAAGAAAATTAAAAGAATGGATCCTAGATAGTGGATGCTCAGGTCACATGACAGGAGATGAAGAGATCTTCACAGAGCTTCACAAGTCCAGAAGAGCTCTCATTTGGTGACAACTTAAAGGCTAGAGTAATCGGAAGAGGGTGCATCGAGCAGAATGGAATGTGAATAATCAACGTTGCCCTCGTTGATAGCCTCAATCACAATCTACTAAGCATCAGCCAACTAAGTGAAAATGGATACGTTGTTTCTTTCTTTGATACAGGTTGTGAAGTTGCTGATAGGACCACTGGTAAAGTAAAACTTAGAGGAGTCAGGAAAGGATGACTCTACATCGCTGATTGGGAAAGTGGTCAACAACATCAGGCTTCATAGCATTCAGCAAAGAAGAAATAAACTGGCTATGACACAAAAGGTTAACACATCTAAACTTTAAGATTATCAATTATATTGCCAAGAATAACATTGTTGCAAGTCTACCTCAAGAGACTTTCAAAAATGAAGGAATGTGCAGAGCCTGTCAACAGGGAAAACAAGTCAAAGCGTCCTTCAAATCCAATCCGGAAAAGGCCACTTCAAACAGAATCCTTGAGCTACTGCACATGGATTTATTTGGCCCAGTGACTCCACATGCTGTAGGTAATAAACAATATACCTTGGTTGTTATTGATGACTATTCCAGGTACACATGGGTGAAGTTACTCAAAAGCAAGGACGAGGTGAAGATTATCCTTCCGGAGCTAAAACTCAGAGTTCAAAATGACAAATAACTCACGGTGAAAAGGATAAGATCAGACAATGGTACAAAATTCTATAACGGAGCATTTATGGACTTCTGCGCTGATGCTGGGATTAGGCATGAAAGGTCCACTGCAAGAACACCTCAGCAGAACGGCTTGACAAAAAGAAGAAATAGGACTCTTAAAGAGGTCGTGCGAACAATGCTTGCGGATACAAATCTGAGTCAAAGGTACTGGGAGAAGCTGTTATGAATGCTTGCTACACGCAGAATAGAAGCGGAATAAATCTTCGCTTCAACAAGACTCTCTATGAAATATATCATGGTCGTAAGCCTTCCTTAGCTCATCTTCGTGTTTTTGGTTCACCATGTTATATCCATAACAATGGGAAGTCGAAGTTGAGTACTTTTTCTCCCAAAGCTGACGAAGGAGTGTTCCTAGGATATGGACATCCATCTCACAAAGGATATAGAGTACTTAACAAGACAACCAAACTTGTGGAAATAACGTGCAATGTTATTTTTTATGATGCTACATTAGTGCGCAGGACCATGAGAAGTCAAAGAGATGAGACTCATGAAACCAATGATGTCAATGGATCTTTGGGCTCAAATAATTTCGAAGTTGAACCGATTGATCCGACTAGGTTCACGAGTGAATCGTCATCTCTACTAGAGACCTTGATTGATCAGCCGACAGTCAAGAAGGCCGGTGATGCAACTGGTAATGCTGAGGCCACCATAAATTCTCTCAAAGAGCTTACATGTCAAAAGGGAACCCAAGGAGATGAAGCCATCCAACAGAATGAGGATACAACTGAAGGTTCCCAGAATGGTGAGAGAATTATTGAAGACAATTCGGTTGAAGATAACCAGGAGCAGACTGCAGAAGACAGAAGTACTACACCAGTAAACCAGAATCCAGCAGATGATATGCCAAAAGATAGTCATTCAGCAGAAGACACTCCAACAAGTGTAGCAGACAGCTTGGAAAAGCTACAGCTTGTTGATGTACCAGTCTCAGAAGAACTCATCGGATTGACCAGCAGTCAAGACATTCTAGTAGAAGAACTACAAAGACCAAAATATTTGCTTAGAGATCATCCTACTGAAGCAATTGTAGGAGATATTGCAGATCCAATTCGAACCAGACACAGTGGAATGCTTAGCCTGCTTCATATCACAAGAAGAGCCTACCAAAGTAGCATATGCACTCAAATCGGCTGACTGGATCAACGCAATGCAAGAAGAACTATCAGAGTTCACAAAGAATCACGTATGGGATCTCATCGATCAACCGACACATAATTTAGTGATAGGAACCAAATGGGTGTTTAAGAATAAGCGAGATAAAAATGGACTCATCGTTTGCAACAAAGCCAGACTAGTGGCTAAAGGATATGCACAGTGCAAAGGAATAGACTTCGACGAAACTTTTGCTCTAGTAGCTAGACTGGAAGCAATCAGGTTATTCCTAGCATATGCTGCCCATCATGGTTTTACTATCTTTCAGATGGACGTCAAAAGCGCATTCCTGAATGGTGAATTAAAGGAGGAAGTCTACATGGAGCAACCCCCAGGATTCGAGCGCAGAAACAAGGTGTACAGACTAAGAAAAGCTCTCTACAGACTGAAGCAAGCCCCAAGAGCTTGGTATGAGACATTATCACAGTTTCTGCTGAAGAATAGATTCAGGAAAGGGATGATTGACAGAACACTATTCTTGATCGAAGACGCTGAAGACATCTTGCTTGTTCAATTCTATGTGGATGACATCATATTCAGATCAAGAAATCTAAATCTTTGTGAGAAGTTTGCTCGACTTATGCAGACTAACTTTCAGATGAGTATGATGGGAAAGATGTCATACTTTCTAGGTCTGCAAGTTCAACAATCCAGTGATGGGATATTCATTTATCAGAAGAAGTATACCAAGGTTACCATCAACAAATTCTGTTCGGAGAAGACAAAAATGCTGCGAATTCCAATGAGCACTGCCTGTCAAATTTCAATGGATGAAGAAGGCGAATCCGTGGATCCCACAACATATAGAGGTATAATTGGCTCCCTGCTATACTTGACAGCCAGCAGACCAGACATATAGTATGCTCTAGGCGTATGTGCTAGATATCAAGCAAATCCTAAGAAGTTGTATATGGAGTATGCACGAAGCATCATTAGGTATCTGAAAGGAACATAATCACTAGGAATTTGGTATCCCAGAGCATATGATCTCACACTCATAGGATATTCAGACTCAGATTTCGGAGACTGCCGAATTGATCGAAAGAACACGAGTGGAACATGCCAATTCCTTGGTCACAAGCTGATAAGCTGGTTCAGCAAGAAACAACATTCCGTAGCAACATCCACAACGGAAGCAGATTATGTAGCTGCCGCAAACTGCTGTACACAAGTGCTATGGATTAAGCAACAACTCCAGGACTATGAAGTCAGCACTGGTTGTGTTTCTATTTGTTGCAACAACAATAGTGCGATGTGCATCTCAAAGAATGCAGTACATCATTCCAGGACAAAGCACATCGATATCAGACATCACTTCATTCGAGATCATGTTGAGAAAAATGATATCTTCGTGGATTATATCTAAATAGAGGATCAGCTAGCAGACATATTCACCAAACCTCTAGCAGAGAACAAATTTAAGGAGCTTTGTCTCAAACTCGGTTTATTGGAATTAGATGACGTTATGGAAGAATGAGTCCCAGCTCTCATTCTGTTCTTGGTTTTCTCAAATTTTGGAATTCTGTAGTTGATTGGATTTCTTGAAGATTATGCAGAATAAGAGTGTGTCCCAGCTCATGCTCTTCAATAAGAGAATATCGAAGTCTTGATAGATTGCTGAGTCCTAGCTCTCAGCAATCCAGACGACTAAATAATAAAGAGTATTGATTCTAGTAGGATAAGTTAGGAGATTGCTGAGTCCCAACTTTCAGTAGAGGAAAAGAGTCTGCTAAATCAATTTTGGAAAATTGATCAGATAAGGGAATAAATATCAGGATACTCAATTGTTGTATCAATTGAATCGTCATCAATGACGAAGCAACGATACATATATGCTATTGTTAAGTGTTGATGCCCACCTTTAAAATTGATATTTTGATGTGTCAAAACTGTGTACCAAATCCAAGGCCTTAGAGTTATTACCTCATGTAATCCTTATATAGGATGATCGAGTTGTAATAGTCTAGGAGAAGAGAATTGTCAAAAACTATGGAATAGTTTTTTGAAGTAGAAGCCGTCCTGACGAGAAAAACTGAGTAGAGTAACGAACGAGAAAAATTGTTCAGACAGCAGATCAACTGTCAAGGATAGTATATCAAGAAAAATAGTGGATACAGTTTTCATAAAGAAACTGTTGAGAGGCGATCACAGTTTCTGATCAGGACAACTTCACGTCAAAGGAATAAGTGAAAAGCAAAGATGCCGATCAGTCATAAAAGAACATTAAAAAGGGCAATGACGATAGATGAGTAAACACTTAGTTATGACTGGTGTATAACGTTGTTCGGCGTCTGACACATCAAGTACAAACTGCCCTGCAAAAAGCATAGCAGTGTTCAGAAAAGGCAGAGGAGCAGGTCTACTTTACAGAGAATGATGGACTTGGATTGGACATCCTTCGAAATATCTCTATCGGCTATTTTCAAATCTTCAAGTATAAATAGCAGGAGGTTCAGAGACAAAAATACCAATTCAAACACATTAAACTTTGTCGTTACTCTACCGAATTGAAAACTCTAACACATTGAAAGCTCTCAAACAAACTACATTATTTCTGTGGTTCATTTATTGAACCCGAGTCATTATTGCTTAAGGAATCTTCTGAGATTCACCGTGTAACTCTGTGTGCACGAGTACTAAGTCTTTCGACTTAATCTAATTCATTGGTGTTCTTATTTTTCAAGTGAGAACACATCAGCTTGGTTTTCCAAGGAAAAGAAGGTTATTACGGGCAACTGCCAACTAACATACATTCTGGGAAGAACTGAACCATCCACCCACCGGAGAAGGAGAAGGGAGGTTAGTCTTCAATCCATTTCCAACGACTTCCAGTTCTGAGGAGACTTTGAGGAGGTACCCGGCTTCCAGGAACAAAAGAAGGAGTGAAGAACAACAGCCTGGACGAGTGATCCATTCTGCTGTGGACGGTGGTCTCTACAACATTTGGATATAGATCGTGAGGATTGTATCTTCATTACTTAGTGAATTACTGGATCAAATTCCGATGAGTGGACGTAGGACTTAAGGCTCCGAACCACTATAAAATATCGTGCGTCAATTACAATTTTGCTTACTATACACATCATACAGTTTTCAATTGTATCTTGAAACTTTAAACACTTGTCTGAAAGTGTTGAAGTGTATAACTGTTGACTGTTCATGACTGTAATTTGGTAACCTATTTTGTCGGCTTATCAAAACTATCATTTTCAAAACTGTTACATAAAAACTGGGTAAAGTTGAAACTGAACTGCCAGCGTATTAAGAGTGCGAATAACTGTCTTTATACTTCCACTGCACATCATACGTACTCTGATCTAGGACCAAAAAGTGGTATCAGAGCTAGGTTGGTCTTTCTAGTCTGTCCTATTTTGAGTCGCTTAAGACAGGATCCGTACTTCCTTTTACTCTTAATTGTTTGTTAAGTGTGATTAGCGAGCATGTTATCTTAAGAGAATGATGAGTTATCCAAGTCTTCCCAAGTACAACCTGGAGAAGTTCGAAGTATGGAAGAAGAGGTGTCTCATTCAATTGAGATCTCAACATCCAGAGATGGATGAAGTTTTGAAGAATGGACCACTGAAGATCCAGAGGCCTAAATTCCAGCTTGCAGGAACAGATGGTCTAGGTGGTGTGTAAATGGTAGATAAACCATTGGAAGAATGGACATTTAAAGATAAGAAACGCCATCAGCTGGATCCCATTGCTCAAGAGATAATTATGCAATCTTTCCTAAAATCTCTCATGGACGAAGCCATAGAGAACAACAGTGCTAAAGAGCTGTGGGACTGGATCAACGAGCTTATGAGGGAAACTGAAGCTATGAGACGCAATAAGAAACAAATATGAGTCGACAAATATGAATCCTTCCAGATGGTGCCTGGCAAAACAATCAAATCGATGGAAGCAAGGTTCAACGCCATTGTTAGCGAAATGAAAAATCTTGGAAGAGAGGAAAAAGTGGCTGATATGAACGCAAAAATTATTTCGAGACTGCCAAAAGAAGACTGGTTTGTCAAAACCACCAGCTTGAAAACCTTAGATCTCTCAAAAATATCATCCAAAGAGCTGTTCGCCGAACTTTGAGCCCATGAATTGGATATTCAGATGGTGAACATGAATGAAGCTGTAAGAACCCCTAATTCAACAACTGATGGTGTTGCAGCATTCTTTGTAAAGAGAGACTTCCTAAGGCGACCAAAAAGTTGAGAAAACTGCCTATCAATCTTCACCAGCAAAGGATGCCTCCACCTCAGTTCCAAAGAAGGAAACTGAAATGTCAATTGCCAAAATGGAGGAACAGACGAGGAACCAGACCATTCTTCTCGAAAAAGCCAAAGGAAAAGGGAAAGAAACTCAATCCAGTGATCAAAGATTCACAAAGAGAGAGCCACACACATGATACTAATGCAACTCCCCTGATCATCTGAAGTACGAATGCCCTTTAGTTTCTCAGGAGGAGAGAGACAGACTGAAGAAGGTGTTTGAAAGGAGAGCATCTAAAGTTGTGGCTCAAGCAATGCTCAGAAGAACTGAGGTACCAGACGTACCAGACCACAATGATGGCCATTACACACTTGAGGAAGAGAATGATGAGGAAGCACTTCTTGCGTTTATGGCAGCAATCGACGGAGATGCTACCGACGAAGAAGACAATGCTTCGAACTATGAAACATTGGTAATGACCCATCTACCCTCATCTCTTGCATCTACATGTTTTGAAGAAAACTCCGAATTTAGTCGCTCAAATTCAGAAGATGTTTCTCTTAAAAACGTCATTAGAGAGGTAGAAAAATTTCATGTGATTAAAGATGAACTAGCTAGTGAAAATGCCTCACTGAAATCAGAGATTTCAACTTTGACCAATGAAGTCGAAAGAATGAGGTCACTCAGTGAGGAACTGGAAAGTCTCAAGAAAAAACATTTTAATCTTCTTAAAGATTTTGAAAATGTTTCATAAGAATGTGATTCCTTGAAGATACTTGAGCCTGTTAAATGTGAATGCACCTTCAAAAAGAGCTCAAGAAAATTAGATGAGATTTTGAATGCTCAAAAACAGCCGTCCGATAAACACGGGATTGGTTTCTTTGAGAACCAAAATGAAAAGGTTTTGAACAAACATGCATCCACTTCTAGGGCTAAGAAATTACTTTTGCGCTCCGTCAAAGCCAATTTTAGCTCAAGCCATATGTTGGAAAAAGGAAATGTCAAACTCAAAGAGCCAGTAAAGGAAAATGTCAAGACTAAATGTTGGTAAAAAACTGACCCGAAACTGACACCTTGACATAAAACTAACACAGTTTGTAAACTGTATAAACCAATTGTCGAGAGGAGAAATGACTTTCCCTTAAAACTGGACAAGCGTAGTGTTTCATATGCAAGGAATCCAGTTTTACCAACAAGAACGACTAAGCAACATATAAATGTTACAAGGAAGTCAGTTCGACAACCAGATAGAAATCCGAGAAGCTATGATAGACCACAGTTCTATCATGACAATCATCCGAATAGGGGGAACACCTATTCGAGGCCTGAGTTGAGACAGTTTTACTCTCAAAAGACTCTGATGGCTATTCACCCGAGAACAGTTTCTCAAGACTCTTTCCAGAACAATCGTTTCAGGAAAAGTTCACACACCACAACATTTCATGGCATGCATTCAAATAGCATACATTACTTTAGAAGAAGGGTTGATCATTCATCAAAGAGTGATCTAGTTTCACAAACTTTAAAAGTGAAATAGGTCTGGATACCAAAAAATTGGATCCAGAAGACTGACTTTGCAGGACCCGAAAGGATACGGGGACCTGAAAAACTTTTTCTGTTTTGCAGGGACCAAGTTCTCAAAAGAAAGCAAAATCATGGATATTAGACAGCGGGTGCTCGGCACACATGACATGAAAGAAATATTTAGTCAAGAACCTTGTGAAGTTCAAAGGAGAATTGTTCACTTTTGGGAACAAGGCCAATGGACATGTGATTGGAAAAGGATGTGTGGAGTACAAAGGAATCATCATTCAGGATGTGTCCTTAGTCACCAAACTGAAACACAATCTTCTAAGTATAAGTCAACTGAGTGAGAATGGCTATATTGTCAGTTTTGAAGAATCAGAATGCCACATCATAGACAAGGTGACTCACAAGATCATAATCAGAGGAATCAGGAAAGGAGGTCTTTACATTGTTGATTGGTCCAGTGGAGAAGGAGGAACCAGCCTCCTAGCACACAATTCCTCAGAAGGAGTAAACTGGCTGTAGCACAAAAGACTAAGTCATTTGAACTTCAACTCGACCAGAAATCTGGCGAAGCATAATTTATTTGAAGGATTTCCACTAAGGAAGTTCCAGAAAAAAGGAGTCTATAAGGCTTGTCAGTTCGGGAAACAGATTAGAGCCTCTTTCAAGAACAGGTCAATTACAGCAAGCACAGAACGGATCTTGGAACTGCTCCACATGGATCTGTTTTGTCCAGTTACTCCACCCACAATCGGAAGAAGAAAGTATACAGTGGTAGTTGTTGATGACTACTATAGATATACGTGGGTAGTGCTGCTGAAATCCAAAGACGAAGTCAAAACTCAGCTGCCAGAACTGATTACCCGCCTTTAGAAGGGGTGACAGTTAAAAGGATAATGTCTGATAATGGAACAAAGTTTTTCAATGGACCCCTTATGGATTTCTGCGCTGAAATTAGAATCGGACATGAGAAGTCTACTCCAAGAACTCCTCAACAAAACGGTCTTGTTGAATGGAGGAATAGAACACTCAAGGAAGCAGTAAGGACCATGATGGCCGATACCGACCTTGGAAAAGGATTTTGGGGAGAAGCCTTGATGACAGCTTGCTACATGCAAAATTGAAGTGCATTCAACACGCGGCTGCACAAGACTCCTTACGAGATCTATAACGGTCATTAGCCTTCTATAGCTCATCTTTGTGCTTTCGGTTCTCCATGTTATATTCACAATAATGGGAAGTCTAAATTGAATACTTTCAGCCCTAAGGCTGAAGAAGGAGTGTTCCTTGGGTATGGACATCCCTCATATGAGGGATATATGGTGTTCAATAAGACAACCCAGCTTGTGGAAATAACATGTCATGTTGTTTTTTGTGAAGCTACTCTAGTGCGCATGACACTTTAGGAACTGGGTCTGGAAAATCATGAGATCAAGGATGTCAATGAGGAACCTATAACTGATCTTGATCATAATCAAACAGTTTCTCTGACTAGATCTATGAATGATATCTCCGAGACTTCAGACGCCTCGGCTGAACCCTAAGCAGTTGAGAGGGCCAATGATGCCAATGTCATTGCTGAGGCGTTAAAGTTCATTAACACTGAAGATCAAAGTAAAAGAAACCCCCTGAAATAAATGCAACGGTTTCTGAAGTAAAACAAGCTGATACCAAGGAGGTCAATCTTGAGACCGCTGAGGAAGCAACCCCAATTGAAGAGAAAGTTACAATTCAGACCGTTGATCAGAATGCTGTTCCAGAACAAGGAGATAAAGCAGTTCCAGAACTCAGAAGTGAACCATCTCATGAGGAACATCCTGAAGGTTCTGAGAATTTAGTTGCTCCTGCTGAAGCCTGATAAGTTAGGATTTTCACTAACTTATCTAGTTGTTTTTTAACTGATTGAGTGATGTTCAGACTGTTTTTAGTGTCTTTTTCATGCATGGATTGGCTTTTGTGCTTGTAATATCGTGTTTGGTGAATCATGCAGTTTTTAGTCGAAAACAGGGAAGAAGTGGAAAAGTGCTCGAAGTTCCACGTTTACGTTGATCAACGCTAAGGCACGTCGATTGACGCAAACATGTGGGTGGAAGCGATCGACGAGAGAAATGAGAGATCGACGGAAGCTGCGGAAACAAGCTCATGTCGATCGATGCAAGGTGTGCGTCGATTGACGAGGGTGTTCCAAGAGCATCGATCGACGCTGATCTCCAACGATCGACGCGACTACAGGATTTCCTAATCTGAACTTGATTTGAAGATAGAGACATATCTAATCCTAGATGCATTTTGATACATCTTTCATTATTATAAATAGCCATGAAAAATTCGAATTTAAGGGTGGAAATCAAGAGAGCAATTAAGAGATTTTAGAGTTGAAGAATTTAGAGATTTCCAAGAGTTTTAGATTTTATGTTTGAAGACAGAATTTTGTGGGAAGACATTAAGACCCATGTTTTTATGCAATTCAAGTTTTATTTTTCTATGATGAATATTACTATGAATATGTGTAACTAACTTCTTCCTCAGATTCTAGGGTTCGAGCTATCATTGTATGCATGTTGATTAATTGAATTATTTTCCCTTTCCCATCGTAGTTCGTGAAATTTGTGTTTATTCATAATCTTGAGTTTGCTGGCCATATCTTATGATTAATTAGTTGATTACTTGAGACGTAACTGTAATGGTTTTCAATGGAAAGAGATTTTCACAATATAATTTGATTTCTTGTCGTAACTGAAGTAGATAATTTATAGGAATAGATCTGTAGAATTGTGGAGTTAATTAGTTCATCTTGAGATCGAGCGGAGATAGGTAATTAATTAATCTACTTTATGAATTGTCCAACAAAGAAGTTCATAATACTTTTTCTGATGTTTCACTACGAAGAGGAATTAAATTGGAAATTAATCAATTCATTCATCCATGTCATACTTGATAGGTAGATATCACTGGAATCTGTACTTCTCATAATCATTCATCAAAAGTATTTCAATTTCCTGTTTAATTTTAATTTGCAAGTATTACGATTTTCGATACAACAAAACCAAAATTTGATTTTCCTAACCAGTGTTTTGATAACTTAAGTTTTAGTATTTAAGGTTTATCGTTACTTCTTTCCCCTGGGATTCGATAATTTTATTTGCCACTATATTATTAGCTTTGCTAAGTCACTGCTAAATAATTTTTGTGATCAAATTTTGGCACCGTTACCGGGGATTGAATAGAAATAATCTTACTATTAATTCTGTGATCGAAATACTGATTTAGGCTGTAATTTTCATACTTTTCTTTAAATTTTCATATTTTCGTTGTTCACGTAGATCGATGTGACACCCACGTCGATAAACGCAGTTATCACTTCCACGTCGATCGATGCTAATAGCAGTCGATCGACGCCGTAACATTTTTAGAGTTTCAACTTTTCAAATTTAGTTCGTTTCGTTTTATTTTCAGTCTTACCTCACTACCTCCTTTGTTGTACAGATTGTGCATGAGTACGAGAGCTAAAGGAAAGGACCCGCTCTATTATTACCCGAACATTGAAGCCACTTGCAGAAAGATCCGAAGGAATAAGCGTGCCCGGAAAAGCTCGAGTAATCAAGTGATGGACGATAACGTACCGTCGCCAATTGTTCAACCACCTCCACCAATGCTAACTGCTGAGGAGCAAGCTCTGCTTCTCAAAGATGTCCAAGCCATGAGGGCACAACTCCAACAACTAAATCTGGAAAGAGACATCGAGAGGAATAATCAGAATAATAGGGATCTTCGCCGCAACCCACAGAGGATGACAACCCAAATCAGCCAGAGGAATCTGACGATGAGGAAGAAGTGGAGGCTATGCAGAACCGATATAAACCCCAGTTCAGGGAGACAGACTTCAGAGTTGGCATCAATTCCAACAACTTTGAGCTGAAGACCGGATTGGTGCAGATGGTGCAGCAAAATCAATTCGGAGGAAGAGATACTGAAGATCCTTAGGCACATCTGGATAAGTTTATGCTCTGCAATACTGTCAAGATCGAAGGAGTCAGAAAGAGTGCCATCCGAATGCGTCTGTTCGCATTCTCTCTGAGGGATAAGGCACAGTCTTGGTTCACTGCACTGGACAAAGAAAGTATTGGTACATGGACTGAATTGCGGAATGAATTCCTGGAAAATTTCTTCCCTCCAAACATCATCAGGTAGAGAAGGAAGGAAATCATCATATTCGCTCAAAGACCCGATGAGAGTTTCAGTAAGACATGAGAGCGGGTCAAAGAGCTACTGAGATCTTGTCCCGGAATGGCTTTCCACGAGGAGAACAGGCAGAAGCATTCTACGAGGGACTCAATGATAAGACCTTCAAGTTGGTGGACACCGCACTTGGAGACACCATCATGACAAAAAACGAAAAGAAAGCCATGGAATTCTTCCAGAAGATGGCCAACAACACTCAACGGTGGTCCTCAAATCGAACTCGGCCTGTGAAAACGGTCGAGAAAGTGGTGGAGAAGATTGTCGAACAACCTGATTTGGCAACCGAGTGGAAAAAGCTAAAGGAAGAATTCGCTGCACTGAAGCAAGAGAAAACAATTGCTGTAGTAGAGACAGTGCAAGCTCCGCTTGAGGGGGATGGTGCTGAGGTAAACTTCATCCAAAGGGGTGGTTATCAAAATAACTACCGAGGAGGATATCAGCAACACAATCAACAACATAACCAACCTTATACTTATAATCACGCGAGGAATCACCCAAGATTTTCCTATGCGAACCCTCAAGCCGCGGAGCAGCCACCACCGGGATTTGCCGTACAAGATGGAGCAGTAGTGGAGAAGAAGAAGCCTAATCTCGAGGAGATTCTGGATAAATTCATGCAAGGCTCCACTGATAAGGTAGCCAAGCTGGATCAAGAAATCATGGGCGTGAACACTAAGGTTGATCAGGTGCAGAAGCATGTGCAAATTATAGAAAACCAGGTCAGCCAGATTGCCGATGCCCTCGGAGCTCAACACAAGCCGGGACAACTCCCGAGCAACACTCAGGTCAACCCCAAGAATCAAAATCAGAGGAATCAAGTGAATGCCATAACTCTAAGAGGGGGAAAATTGTATGAAGGGCCAAAGCAGGTAGGGAAAGAAGCCGAGCAGGACGAAGAAGCTGTCGCAGATGCATCTCCGTCGATCGATGCAGAATCACCGTTGATCGACACAGCACCGAAGGCCACGTCGACCGACGTGGATCCACGTCGATCGACACCCGCTCCAATTCTGCCACTCAAAAAACCTTCTTTGTCGTATCCGCAGCGGTTTGCCAAGACAAAGATGAACAAGAGGTATGCACGTTTCTTGGAAACTTTGAAGGAAGTGCATATCAACATTCCATTGGTCGAAGCCCTGCAAGAAATTCCCGGATATATGAAGTTTCTGAAAGACATGGTCTCTCAGAAATGACCCTTCTTGGAGCATGAGACGGTCAACCTGTTCGAAGAATGCAACGCCATAATTCAAAAGAAGATGCCAATCAAAAGGGAGGACCCGGGCTCCTTCACAATCTCTTGCATCATCGGAGGGGAGACCTTCGGGAAAGTTCTCTGCAATTTAGGAGCATCAATCAACCTGATGTCGCTGTCAATTTTCAAGCGGTTGAAGATCGGAAACATCAAGCCCATGACAATCTCACTTTAGATGGTAGACCGATCGGTGTCTTACCCGAAAGGCATCATGGAAGATGGTAAAAGATTTCATCATTCCAGCCAATTTCGTGGTGCTCGACATGGAAGAAGATCAGAATATTCTGCTGATCCTTGGAAGACCATTCTTGAAGACCAGAGGGGCATTGATTGACATTCGAGATGACAAACTGACATTCTGGGTGAATAATGCGTCAGTCACATTCTCAATCTATAAGGCGAGGCAGAAGCACATCGAAGGAAGCTATCAGCAAGAATGCCACATGATCGACTGCTTCAACCCGGTAATGTCTTCTCCCTTCGCTTCCCTCAAAAGCGAGCCAGACTTTCTAGAGAACTGCCTGCGACACTTGCTATTCTCGTCAACTAATCTGGATGAGGCAGACGAGGAGATCTTGGATCTGGTCATGGAGCTGGATGTGCTCGAGGAGATAACTCAGGAAAAAGAAACCAAAAGAGAACCACTGCCTAGCCGTTACTGCCGGGACAAACCAGAAAAAGATGGGGGAAAGCACACGTGGATTGACGTTGTTGGCCCGTCGATCGATGCTACTGCGAAGTCCACGTCGATCGACGTGACATCCTCGTCAATCGATGCAGACCTGGGAAAGCCATCATCTAGCTCTGATCCACCAATTCTGGAACTCAAGATGCTTCCGGCACATCTCAGGTACGCATTTCTGGGTTCTAATGACACTTACCCTGTTATTGTTTCTGCCCATCTTACACAGGGGGAGTTAGATAAACTACTACGAGTTCTACGAAAATACAAGTCCGCCATCGGATGGACTTTGGGGGATATCAAGGGGATCAGCCCTTCACTTTGCATGCATAAGATCATCCTTGAAGAGGACGCCACACCGAAGAGACAAGCACATCGGTGACTTAATCCCATCATGCACGAAGCCGTAAAGAAGGAGGTTCTCAAACTCCTAGACCATGGCATGATATATCCGATTTCCGACAGCAAGTGAGTGAGCCCTACACAAGTAATAGCCAAGAAAGGGGGGATGCAGATAGTAAATAATGATGATGGAGAGGAAGTTGCGACATGACCGATCACGGGATGGCGATTTTGCATTGACTACCGAGCCTTAAACACCGCCACGTGCAAGGATCACTTTCTTCTTCCCTTTATTGATCAAATGCTTGATAGATTATCCGGTTACCCTTTTTATTGTTTTCTTGATGGTTACTCCGGGTACAACCAGATAGCTATGGCGCCTGAAGATCAACACAAGACTGCATTCACCTGTCCATACAGAGTGTTCGCCAACCGACGGATGCCCTTTGGATTATGCAATGCACCGGCAACCTTCCAGAGATGCATGATGGCAATCTTCCATGACTTGATCGAAGATGTCATGGAGGTATTTATGGATGATTTCTCAGTTTTCGGTAGCTCATTTGATATTTGTTTGTAGAATCTGGCTACTGTACTTGAGAGATACACCGAAACAAACCTATGCCTCAACTGGGAGAAATGCCACTTCATGGTGCGAGAGGGAATTGTGTTGGGCCACCGAGTATCAGCTGAAGGACTAGAAGTAGACCGAGCCAAAGTGATAGCCATTGAAAAGATGCCACCACCAACAAGTGTCAAAGCAGTCCGAAGTATTCTAGGCCATGCCGGATTCTATAGGAGGTTCATCAAAGACTTCTAAAAGGTTTCTCGGCCTTTGTGCAACCTGCTGAAGAAGTATGTTTCCTTCGTTTTTGATGACGAGTGCTTGATGGCATTTGAGAAACTGAAAGAGGCACTAGTGACTGTGCCGGTCTTGACCTCGCTAGATTGGGATGAGCCATTCACATTGATGTGCGACGCCAGTGACTACGCTGTTGGGGCAGTCTTGGGGCAACTGAAGGGAAGACTCTTCCATGTGATTCACTACACCAGCAAGTGCATGAATCTGGCTCAATGCAACTACACCACTACGGAGAAAGAAATGCTCGCGGTTGTGTATGCTTTTGACAAGTTTCGGTCTTATCTGATTGGTTCGAAGATGATTGTCTACACCGACCATGCAACCATTAGATATCTGTTCGCAAAGCAAGATGCCAAGCTTAGATTGATCTGGTGGATATTGTTGCTGCAAGAGTTTGATTTGGAGATCAAGGACAGAAAAATGAGCGAGAATGTGATCGCCGACCACTTATCATGACTCGAGCCACCAGTTGAAGGGGATGATCAGTAGATGAAAATCCGAGAGACGTTCCCCGACAAACAAATCTATGCTCTTAGGGATTTGAAAGAGACGTATGAGTCCAGAACACCTTGGTATGCGGATTTCACCAACTACTTGGTCGGCGGCGTACTTTCTCCAGACTCTTCTCCATATGCAAAGAAGAATTTTCTGCACGATGTCAGATTCTACTATTAGGAGGATCCATACCTTTGGCGTAGATGTGCTGATGGAGTCATTCGCCGTTGTGTGCCCCAGTCCGAGTGGCAACAAATCTTCGAAGCCTGCCATTCATCTCCTAGTGGCGGTCATCATTCAGCCAACCAGATGACGTTTAAAATTCTTGCAAGCGGATTCTATTGGCCATCTATCTATGAGATCTGTCGTGGATGGATTACGAGTTGTGATCGCTGCCAGAGGACAGACAACATCTCGCGGAGGGATGAGATGCCACAGACTCCGGTTATTGAAGTTGAGATCTTTGATGTTTGGGGGATCGACTTCATGGGACCTTTTCTGCCATCCCAAGGGTTCTCATATATTCTACTAGCAGTGGACTACGTGTCACGATGGGTTGAAGCTGTTCCAACAGTCACCAACGACTCCAAAGTCGTCATCAAGTTCGTGCAAAAGCACATTACGAGATTTGGGACGCCAAGAGCCTTGGTGAGCGATGGGGGATCCCATTTTTGCAACAAATGGCTTGCTTCTCTTCTTGCAAGGTACGAAGTCAAGCACCGCGTCACCACCCCATATCATCCTCAAGGGAACGGGCTGACGGAGCTGTCCAACCGAGAGATCAAGCAAATCTTGGAGAAGACGGTGAAGCAAAGAATGGATTGGGCGGCAATACTTGATGAGGCATTATGGGCATACCGCATCGCCTACAAAATGCCCATTGGGACGTCACCATATCAGCTGATTTTTGGGAAGTCCTGTCATCTGCCCGTTGAGATGGAGCACAAGTCTTGGAGAGCAGTGAAAGAATTAAATCTAGATTGGAAGAAGGCTGTAGAATAGCGCGCCATGGCATTGAACGAGCTGGAGGACTTTAGAGATGAAGCCTACGAGAACAATGTCATCTACAAAACACGAGCAAAGAGGTTTCATGACAAGGGGATTCTCTCACATGTGTTTCAATCAGGTGACAAAGTCCTTCTCTTCAAATCCCGTCTCCGCTTCATGCCCGAAAAGTTGCAATCAAAGTGGGTTGAACCATACACCGTAATCTGCCAATTTATGAACGGTGTAGTCGAATTGGCTGGCCAAGATGGGAAGAACTTCAAAGTGAACGGGCAGAACCTTAAACCGTACTACACCCCACTTCAAGTTTAGGTATTGTCGCCCATGAAAGTACAGGTATTGTCGAACAAAAATGAATCGCCTACGAAAGTACAGGTATTGTCGACCTAGCGACATAAAACCAAGCACTGGTTGGGAGGTAACCCAACAGTTGACTGCTTTCTTTACTTTCGTTATTTTAATTCAGTCTAGTTGAGTCATTAGGATTTAGTATTTTTAGTAAATTTTTTAAACTTTTGTTTTCGAGTCCAGTGCTCTATCGGGGCCACGTCGATCGCTGCCATTTAGCGTCGGTCAATGTGTGTTTCTTGGCCACATCGATCGACGTCCTTCTGCATCAATTGACGAGAGATTTTTGTCCATGTCGATCGACGGGAGGCCCTCATTGATCGACGTGAGATTTTCTGAGCCGCGACAGAGATGGATTTTAAACCCATTTCACCTCATGTTTTCCTCACAAACACACACGCACAAGTTCTCTTTTTCTCCCAAAACACCCACCTTGAATTTTTCTTTTCAAACTCGCCGCTACAACCCACGGTATGTATCCTAGACCCTTCCACTTTGATTATTTAATGTGTTGTGAATGATTTGAGCATGATTTTGATGAAAATTGAACTTTGGAGCCCTAGTTTCAATTTTTGCCTTTTTTGTCGATTTCATTGCTATTTGTTATGATTATTCGATATGGTTAGTTGTTCTAGTCGATATACTTGCTTTTGGTAGATTTGTAGCTTGGATTTCATTGAATATGACTGATGTTTGTTTGTGGATAATTTTGATTGGGGGGTGATTTTCTATTACTGCCATTTTTGGGTGAATTTCTTTCGATTAAGGATGGAATATGCTAGGATGGAGAATGAATTGCATGAATGTCTAACCAATTTTGCTTGGGTAGATGCATTTTGTGGACAATTGCACATTTTTGTTGTAGTAATGTTTGGGAATTTTTGTGAAGTACCGTGATGAGTATTAACATTTTTCCTACTACCCTTGCAGTTCATTATGGACTTTCGACCCACATTTGCTAATCGAGCTGCAGAGAAACGCTACAAAAAATTCACAAGCTCAGTGTTCACAGTCTGGCAGACACTTTACCCATGCTCTGAGACGATGAACAGGCTGGGGATTTGAGCTGATGTGGTGGAGGCCCTATTGGAGAAAGTCAACTGGAGTGCATGGATGACAACGCGGTGGCCGACATACCCATTGCTTGTGCTGGAATTTCTTGCCTCACTCCATGTCTACGAGGTGCAACCAGAGTTGGAGCCTACCACCATCTCCTTCAAACTGCTGAATGAACACTATGAGATGCCGAGGGATGTGCTCGAAGGCATTTAGGGAGTCCGAAAAGGGGAGATGGTTTTCTTCCCCCGAGTTTTGACATTGCCCGATTCTTGAGCCAAATTGCAGCTGAAGAGAAAGAGGATTTATGGGAGTTCGACTCGAGAAATTTGAAAGCATCTTCCATCGACAACTGATGCGGTAAAAGTTCAATTGCAATAAACTCTCAACCACACAAGAATAAAATATCAAACCAGGTTCTTCTCCGTTTCGCCTACTAGAGTACCGGGATACTACGGTAAAGTTCTTATAGCTAGGCAAGATTAATCGTTGAGTAGTTATCGAATCACCTAGACAAACAATGTAAACCCTATGCTAACATCATATTACAATCATGAATCAAACAATCAATCAACATTCACTCAATTAAATCCTTGCACAAATTTGGTAAAACAAAACAAACAAATTCACAAATTAGGAAGATAGGATGTCAAGATGAACTTGGATGCAATCAACTTAGGAAAATCATCGATGTAAACACGGTTTAATTCCTAATTGGATGAACTCTTACCCTACACTCGTCAATCCCCAGTCACGGTGAACCAACCGTAGATGATACTAAAGTCC
>JAPKLW010000452.1:156446-171799 GCA_026898455.1 Plectranthus barbatus
TGCTCGTTTATGCCCAATACCTATCCTACACACATCAAACACACAAAACACAAAACACAAAAACACAACCAAAATACGACAAAAACATATGATACGGGAGTAAAATAGCCACAAACAAGCATGGACACACATCAAAATATAGGTCATTTTACGCACGTATCAACAACCCTGTGTTCCGCTATCTTCAGAGGTGCATGTGGGTGTCTATCATCGGCCGATATGAAAGCACCAAGGCGAGAGTGGGGGAGTTGTACGTCATCTACTGCATGCTAACGGGAGAAGAGTTCAGCTTCGCGGCGTTAGTCATGGACCACTGGAGGTATCAAATCAAGGCCACCAAAGGCAACATTTGGAGCGGGGGATTGATTACCCCGATTGCGGAGCACGTGGTGATCGACTTGACCGACATTCCTGCCATTGAGGATGACAGCCTATAGGGTTTGAGTCTACGATGGACAACACGAGTTGCCATTATGAATTTCTTGCCAAGGATCGTTCTTAGGATACCAGGAACAAATTTCAATTAAATAAACCATGCGAATCCTATGCATGCTCCTACAAAATTAATTGCATAGGATGGATCTAGAGAATACCTGATTTCACCGTTTGATCTACAGATCTAGATCAGAGAATAACAACGATGAAATAGATCTGGATCTGGATCTTGGATCTGGGACGCCGGCGTGGACGGTTGTTCCTACAGATCTGATCTTCTGATCTGTTCCCTTGCTCCTTGGAAATCTGGTGAGGATTATCTACCAAGTTGGATCTGAGATCAGGAGAAATCGATCAAGTCCTCCCACAGATCAGCCGTCGCCCCCTCTCTCAAATTATACTGAAAACCCTAGTTTTCACAACAACTAATGATCTGATAGAGAGAAGGGCTTTATATAGTGCTAGGGTTTTGAGAAAACCCTAACCCTAATGGGCTCTGAGCAGTTAATGGGCCAGACCAGGGATCAGATGCAAATAATAAAGTGGGCCCTCTTTATTAATTAATCCTTCCTTGTTCAACCCAGAACATAATTAATTAATAAAACATTGTTTTAACCTTCACCACGGTAACAATGCTGACTCGCCCCTTTATTACCACGTTATTAGGAACGGGTTGCACCAAACTAACATGATCCACATATTTAAGGCTTTAGACATTCATTAATTAATTTGGCCTATGACAATTAGCCACAATTAATTAATCTCTTATTTCCTGAGTTACACCACTCACTCTTTTTCTCTTATGCCTGAATTAAATAATTCAACCTGCAGGGTTTAGCATAATGAACCTTGTGAGCTCCTCAGGGAATGTCACCATCCTGAAACGGATATGCTTACCAAAACGTCCAGACTAAGCAGGCCACACACAAATCCCCAACACCCAAAATACAAGTATTAGAGTACATGTAAGACTCGCCACTCTAGTAGATTAAAGTGTGGTCAATCTGTGTGTGCCTCTTATCCTTCAGTTAGGTTTAAGATCATAGGAAGTATGTTAGGGATCTGGCTCATTCATATGTCAATGAGAATGGCACATCCCACTGTTGGTCCCATCAATACATAACAATGTACCGACACATCAAGTAGCTAGGATAAGCCCACTTATGAACCGATGTGCCGTAGCTTAGACCGACAACCTATCCAGGGACCGTCTCAGCTGTGATACTGTTTATATCTCGCTAGGTCAAACGATTTATATGATCCTCTGTGATCTCCTACACACCATATGATCATCCCTATAGGCGAGATAATAGGATATTATGGTTCGTTGTATGTTTGTTCTATCAGACAGCGAGTATTGTTACGGCAACATATATGAAGACCAGTGTACAAAACACTTAATCATATATGCTTTCAGTATATAATCCCAACACAGCCAAGGACTTGGCACTGGGCATCTAGTTCGGATGTTAATGCTTTCACCCCAGGAGGCAGGTTGGTCTTTGCGGATGTCCAATGGGGACAGGTTCCCACTTTCGCAGAGGGAGCTCATGCACGTCACAGATTATCACTTCCGTGATAACTGGTTGATGAGCACACCCGCCCACATGCGGCTTATGGTTGACTCACGTGGAGGACCCGGCACCTCCAGACTTCATCACCGACTGCTGACTCAGCCGGACCTACGACCGCCGTGGAACCCCCAGCAGAGGGCGAGGGAGATGAGGAGCACGAGGATGAGGAGCACAACGGAGGTGGAGAGGAGATTCCGGACCAGACCGGTGGACCTTCGTTCAACCACTTTGCGGGAGAGTCTTCATCTTTTGAGGTGGATCCAGCGACGATCTATCACTTCATGCAGCAGCAGGCTGCTTTGCATACGGAGGAGCACACCCGACAGGCAGAGTTTCGCCAGCACGTGACCACGAGGCTCAACAACCTCGACATGCAGATGTTGCGCCTCCTCCTAAACACCCAGCCTGACTCAGTCTACCTCCGCTGCCAGCGTGAGCGCCAGGATCGCCGGCAGAGACTTCCCGTGTGGCCGTCTCCTGATGTAGAGATGGAGGATCCTCCAGAGGAAGAATGAGGTACCGTTTCCTTTTTCCTATCTAACTTTCAAACTTGTCCACTCCTTTGAGTGAAACAAGTTTGGGGGGATGAGGATCGGAAAATGGAAACATCTGTTTTAATTTTTTTATTTAGTGCTTTATTTTATTTTTGATTTTTTTTCTTTTGTTTTCATTTTTGTTTTTTCTGAACCATCAACATCCTTGTTCTTTTGCGTCAATGTGAACAATTGCTCTCTGCAAGGATTTTCACTCAAAATAGTATTTCGAACTCTTGATTTGTGGGACTAGTTCTGAATTTCATTCAAATTAGTATTTAGAACTCTTGATTTGTGGTACTAGATCTGAATCGAATAATCTTGAGCATTGTTTTAGGAGATTTTGAACATAGGGCAGTCAGAACTACTTTTGATTATGTTGGTGTTGAGAATGATGACTTGTCTTTCCTTGAATAAGAATTGTTGATTGATAATCGAGATATTTGCTGATTGAGAATGATAATCTGTGTGATAGAGTAGCCGATGATAGGAGCTGTTTTGCTTGATAAGTTGATCTTTGAAATATAAATTTTTGCATGATAACTGTTCAAAAATTGGGTAATTATTGAGGAGTAACGAAAATTTTAATCCTGTGTGAAATTTGAGCCATCTTCTCGTTTGATGAGTACAAAGTTATTAGACTTACTTCCTAGAATTTGACGAATTTCTCTCTTGAGGTTGCATTAAGTGTGGTAATAGGGTGAAAATGATTTTAGGCATGTTCTTTCGTAGCCCATCTCCCATACACTAACCTTTAATTTCCACTCGTAGCCCCTTCGAGACTTGAATAAATTTTTCTTTGATTAGAAGGGTTGATGAATAAGAGGATTGTAATTTATTGGATGGTGTGAATTATGGGATTGTGATATGAGGCCGTGTGCAAAAATAGGGGTTCCCATGGGTAAATCAAGAAAAAGTGAACATTGGTGAAAAAGAAAGAAAAGAGAAGAGAAAAAAGAGAAAAACTCATATGTTGTAGTTCACAAAAGTTTGAAACAAGTTCTAAGGGACCCTGAAAATTATAAAAGAGAAGGAACAAAATTGTGCAAGAGAAGAATTTTTTTTTTTTTTTTTATGTGGTTATGAAATGCTAAAGCCCTTGGGTTTAATTGCAATATTTTAAGTCACTTAGCCAAAAATATCCCACCTTTTAGGTAAGCCACATTACAACCAAATTAAGACCTTTCTAATTCCCTGAAAAGCCACACTAATAAGCAGTGGAGAGATGAGAAATTTGTCAAACCCATGGTGAGGTAAACTAAAATCTTGAATGAGTGAATCAAAAACCCTTTACTTGATTGAGCGATGAGTGCAAACACTGCCCGATGAGGTTCCTTCTCAATAATTTAACAATGAGAATTTGTTTGGATTGCATGATTTATGTGAATAAGTGATACTTAAATTGAAAAAGAAGCTTGTGAGGCATTGCACACTTGTATCTGAACTTGATTCGATTTCTTTTTTGTTAATTGATCGAGGATGATCAATGGTTTAAGTTTGGGGGAGTTGATAAGTTAGGATTTTCACTAACTTATCTAGTTGTTCTTTGACTGAATCAGTGATGTTCAGATTGTTTTGAGTGTCTTTTTCATGCATGGATTGGCTTTTGTGCTTGTAATATTGTGTTTGGTGAATCATGTAAGTTTTTAGTCGAAAAAAGGGAAGAATCGGAAAAGTGCTCGAAGTTCCAGGTTTACGTCGATCGATGCCAAGGCACATCGATCGATGCAAACATCTGGGTGGAAGCGATCGACAAGAGAAATGAGAGATCGACGGAAGTTGTGGAAACAAGCTCACGTCGATCGACGCAAAGTGTGCGTCGATCGACGAGGGTGTTCCACAAGAGCGTCGATCGATGCTGATCTCCAACGATCGACGCGACTGCGGGATTTCCTAATTTGAACCTGATTTGAAGATAGAGACATATGTAATCCTAGATGTTGTTTGATACATCTTTCATTATTATAAATAGCCATGAAAATTTTGAATTTAAGGGTAGAAATCAAGAGAGCAATTAAGAGATTTTAGAGTTAAAGAATTTAGAGATTTCCAAGAGTTTTAGAGTTTATGTTTGATGACAGAATTTTGTGGGAAGACATTCAGACCCAAGTTTTTATGCAATTCAGGTTTTATTTTTCTATGATGAATATTATTATGAATATTTGTAACTAACTTCTTCCTCAAATTCTAGGGTTCGAACTATCATTGTATGCATGTTGCTTAATTGAATTATTTTCCCTTTCCCATCGTAGTTTGTGAAATCTGTGTTTATTCATAATCTTGAGTTTGCTGGCCACATCTTAGGATTAATTAGTTGATTACTTGAGACGTAACTGTAATGGTTTTCCACGGAAAGAGATTTTCACAATATAATTTGATTTCTTGTCGTAACTGAAGGAGATAAGTTATAGGAATAGATCTGTAGAATTATGGAGTTAATTAGTTCATCTTGAGACCGAGCGGAGATAGGTAATTAATTAATCTACTTTATGAATTGTCCAACAAAGAAGTTCATAATACTTTTTCTGATGTTTCACTACGAAGAGGAATTAAATTGGGAATTAATCAATTCATTCATCCTTGTCATACTTGATAGGTAGATAACCCTGGAATCTGTACTTCTCATAATCTTTCATCAAAAGTATTTCAATTTCCTGTTTAATTTTAATTTGCAAGTATTACGATTTTCGAAACAACAAAACCAAAATTTGATTTTCCTAACCAGTGTTTTGAGAACTTATGTTTTAGTATTTAAGGTTTTTCGTTACTTCTTTCCCCTGGGATTCGATAATTTTATTTTTCACTATATTATTAGCTTTGCTAAGTCACAGTTATCATAAACTGACCAACTGGTTCAACAAGAAGCTACATTTCGTTGCTACGTCAACCACTAAAGCTGAATATGTGGCAACAACTAGTTGTCGCGCTCAAGTGCTATGGATAAAGCAGCAGCTTAAGGACTATTGAATAGACACTGGATGTGTTCCTATTTACTGCGATAACAACGGTGCAATTTCTATTTCGAATAATCCAGTTCTATACTCCTGGACGAAGCACATTGATATTCATCATCATTTCATTCGAGATCATGTTGAGAAGGAGGATATCTCGGTTGAATATATTAAACTGAGGACCAGTTAGCGGACATCTTCACCAAACCGCTACCTGAGGCTCAATTCAAAGTGCTATGCATCAAATTAGGTCTTCTAGAGTTTGATGAAATCTCAAGAGAAGGAGATGAAAACCAATCCGATGAACAACAATATGGTTTATTATTTAAGTCATACACACTATTTTTGAGACAGTTTACTCAACATTGAAGATATAGCAAAATAGTTCATTCATTAAGACGAAAATGAGGAGACAAATCACCTTTACATCTAGACAAACGCTTCAAAAAAAACTTTTGCAAATTCAGTAAAGATTTCTTGGAAATCAAGAGATGAGTTCTCACTAGATTGGACGAGAGGGATAGTAATCAGATCCAAACAGATTAGAAGGACCGCCTTGGAGATAAGGGATCCTCTTTCCAAAGAGCCAACTCAGATGCATGCCATAAGGGACAGTGACTTCCGACAGATTTTGAAGAGCCCTCTTCAGACGATCAAGGATGAATCCTACCCAGTCGACCTCACCTTGCTCCTCAGATGCCATCATAGCCTTCCAGACTGGTGGTGTAAAGTTAGTTTCCTGGAGATGATTGCAGACCACCATCTGGTTAACGATGTCGAATGACAACTTGTAGATCGGCCTGAGGAATCCACATGGTGTAGTCGGATGGAAGCTGATGTTCCCTGCTCTCCAGTCTCGCCAAATTGACCACTCAGGTGCTGTCTCTTCATTTCGATATTGCATAACAAGAGTTCTCCTGCCATGATGATATGTGTGTAATTTGTGATATTTTTAGGGTATTTAGTTGAATGATTTGATGTGGATTAGGTGCACAAATCACACACATATCTTTTCTTTTTGTTGATTTACCTTCACTTGGTGTTCAAGAGGTGTTTTGAGTGTGCATGGCATAAAACGGGTAAGAAATCCAAGTTTTTGGAGCAAAATTTGGCTAAGGAGCTGAACCATTCTGTTCGGGACAGAAACTTGGCGTGAAAATGTAAAAATTCGAAGCCTGTCCCGTTCGGGACAAAGGCTCAGGAGGCTTCGTTCCACTCAGAATCGGAAATTTGACATGAATTTGACATGGATTGAAGAGTTCGAAGCTTGTCCCGTTCGGGACAGGCCTGTCCCACTCGTGACGAGATGGGGTTTCTGACTACTTTTCAACTTTCGTTCCGCTAGGGAGGAAGATTTTCAAAGGGAATTTCGCTCGGGACCAAATCACTAAGGCTGCGGATTTTTCAACTATAAAAGGCTGAGGAAGGTCACAAAATAGGGTTCAACATTATTTTTACCCTAGAGAGAAAAGACACGAAGGAGGATCAGAAAACGGAGTTCAAGGGCTGGGAATTGAAGATTGAAGAAGGGAATCGAAGCTAGAATTGAAGATTCATCCCCAAAGCCTAAGATTTCTTGTTCTTTATTTCATCTATGTTTCCTTTTGAGATATTGAAGTTTTTCATTATGTTCATGAGTAGCTAAACTCATTGTTGAGGATTAGGATGTGATTGAGGATGATTTTGAATATTGTTTGGATTTGATTTATTGAATTTCCATGGTTTAATTATTATTGTGGTATTGAATTTGTGCCCCTTGCATGTTTGATCACCATGTGTTGGGAATTATGCCTCAATGAACTAGCTTGATAGGCTTGTTAATTAGAGGGGATTGCAATGATAATTGGCTGTTGTTTCACTTAGAAGATAGGTGATTCAATGTCTAGGTCTTTAATTCTTGAGCTATTGGGAGTTAATTGAAGTCAATAAACCTAGACTTAGGTTGAGATTGAGATTAATCTACTGTTGTTGCACCGGTACTAAGGGTAATAACTAGAGTAATGAATTGATTCAAACTATTTAATGGAAATTGGTTCGTAGAGTTGACCAGTCCAAACGCATTCCTAATCTACCCAATTCATCTTATGTTCCTCAACTGTTCTCTCTTTGGTAATCTTACATAGTCATTTGGTATTTAAATTAGTTACTTGCATTAATCTTTAGAATTTTAGGTAGATTATAATTGATCATTCAAATTCATTTTATCACTTCTAGATATTTAAGTTTATAAATCAATCCCTTTTACTCAAAACAACGGGCGAGTTGAGTCTTCGTGTTCGATAATTTTTACTTGATAAAAATACTGCATCAAGTTTTGGCGCCGTTGCCGGGGACTCAAAGTGTAGGTCGTTGTTTGATATTAGGGGATTTAAAACTTGGTAGTCTAGATTTACTATATTGTTGCTTAATTTTAATTTTCACTGGTGCAGGTCTAGCAGGATTACAAGATCCAAGGCGAAGAAAATACAAGAACTGATGATACAAGGAGCAGTGAAGGAAGACATGGCGGAAGAAAATCAACAAAATAACAGACAGTTGATTGAAAATCTGCAGAGACAACTGGAAGAAGTTCGAAACCAAGTTAACAATCCGGGAGAACGTAATCGAAGGGAAGAAAGGAGAAATCCTCTCCAAAATCTATTCCGACTACCGAGAGGAGATTCTACTGAAGGATTCAATATGCGGACAGATGCTACTCACTTCGAGATCAAACCTCAGCTCGCTCAAATGGTCCAAAGGAATCAGTTCGGGGGAAAGCCTGGTGAAGATCCGAATAGTCATATCACACAGTTTTTGGAGGTAGCAGACATGATAAAGATCAACCATGTCCCTCAGGAGGAAATCTGGATGTAACTATTTTCCTTCTCCTTGAAGGACGAAGCTAAGGCTTGGTTGATAGGATTGATAAAACGGAGGTACACACATGGGAAGATCTAAAAGAGAAGTTTTTGCTGAAGTATTTCCCACCGGGCCTAACATTAAAGAGGAAAGCAAAAATTCAGTCATTCAGCCAGTAATATGACGAGCCACTCTACGAGGCTTGAGATAGATTCCGAGAGTTTCTGAGGAGATGTCCGAAACATGGGCTGTCTGATGCTCAGATAATCTGCCAATTTTATGTCGGGGTAGAGAATGACACACAACTGCGGCTGGACAATATTGGTGGAGGAGACTTCTTCGTTCTAGAGGAAGATGAGGCCATGAAGGCGATTGAAAAGCTGGCGGAAAACAGTTATAAATGGCCAAAGGAAAGAAGAGATTATAGGGTTGTAAAGAGTGTGGCTGCGACAAAGGATCAGGATGAGATGAAGGAGAAAATGGCTTCTATGGAAACAAAAATGGATCTCCTTCTCTTGGATCGAGCTCAACAACAACAGCAGCAAATGGGAAATTCCTCAAGACGAGGAAATCTAACTCCGAATCAATGCAGTGAAATGGGGCAGATGGAAGCCCAATCAGTTGATGATGTTAACTTTGTTGGCAGAGGTAATTTTGGGAACTATAGAAGACCCTACTATGAGTATGATAATCCTCCTTATCATCCCAACAATCAATTCCACCCGAACCTATCTTATGGGAATCCGAACAATACTATGAATCCACCTCCTGGATTTGAGCAGAGAGGGGAAGGGTCGAATCAAGGGAATGGAGGGGATCACATGCGGAAGCAATATGTGCAGCAGGAGAGAAGAGCGCCCATCTCGAAAGAAGAAGAGTTTGAGAAGAGGCTCGAAAGATACGATAGTATGTTCACGGAGATGCAGAATCAAATCTCCACCATTGCCAAGCATGTGAGTGGGAAACATCAACAGGGGCAGTTTCCTAGTGATACTAAGGCCAATCCGAGGAAGAACGTTAGTGTTATAACCACGAGAAGTGGTAAGTCCTATGAAGAACCCAGTAACCCTACTTTAGGGAAGGAGAAGAAGGGGCTGAAGGACAAGGGTGCAGAAGAGGAAGAGATTGAGGAGGAAGTGACTCCCGAGCTAGTCAAAACACAAAAGGGGAGCACATCCGAGGAAATTCCCAAAGGAAGCAAACTACCTTTTCCTCAGAGATTGGCAAAGAATAGGCTGAACAAGCAGTTTGTAAGGTTTTTGGATCATCTGAGCAAGGTGCACATCAACCTGCCGTTGTTGGAGGTATTACAGGATATTCCAGGGTACACAAAATTCTTGAAGGAGATGGTGACACAGAAGAGGAGATTTGGAGAGTTCAAAACCGTGAATCTATTTGAAGAATGTAGTGCGGTGATCCAGCGAAAAATGCATTTGAAGAGGCAAGATCCAGGGAGCTTCACAATTTCATGTGTCATTGGGGGATTGGAGTTCGGCCATGCCTTATGTAATTCGGGTGCGAGCATCAATTTGATGTCGCTTTCTATTTTAAAGAGGCTGCAGATCGTGGAGATTAAACCGAACACCATTACTCTCTAAATGGTAGATCGCTCCCTATCCTATCTAAAGGGAATTGTGGAAGACGTGCTGGTAAAAGTTAATGACTTTATATTCCCTGCAGATTTTGTGGTCCTCGATATGGAGGAAGATAAGAATGTGCCATTGATTCTTGGGAGGCCATTCTTGGCTACTGGGGGAGCATTGATTGATGTGAGGAAGGGAGAGCTGACTCTCCGCTTCAACGATCAAGAGATTTCATTCTCCATCTCCGATGCAATGAAGAAGCTTGAGGACAGGTATGAAGAGTGCAACAACATTGAGGTAATATCTACTCCTTTATCATGTGGTTATGAGAAGAGAGATGCACTAGAAGAGGTTATTCATGATTCCTTATACTCTAACTGTGGTTTTGATGAGCTTTATGAGGCTTGTGATGAGTTGCTAGAAATGGTGAAGGCATTGGATTACACACCAGAGCTCAAAACCAAAACAGGATGTCAAGTTTCTGGAGCTGAGAACTAAGGAGGTAGAGCAGGAGGTAAAATTCAAGAGGGAAAAGAGCAAGAACGAAGCCCCGGTGGTGGAGTTGAAGAAATTGCCAGACAGCCTCCAATATAGCTTCCTTGGGGAGAATGACACATATCCAGTCATTGTTGCCTCGGCATTGTCTGCTGTGGAGATTAAGAAACTTTTAAGGGTTCTGAGGATGCACAGATCAGCTATAGGGTGGCAGATCTTCGACATAAGGGGGATCAGCAGCTCGTCTATTGTGATGCACAAGATCATTCTTGAGGAAGGGAGCAAGCCAAAGAGGCAACCTTAAAGGAGACTGAATCCGAAGATGCAAGAGGTGGTGAAAAAAGAGGTTCTGAAGCTGTTGGATAATAATATTATCTTTGCCCCGAGTGATAGTGAGTGGGTCAGTCCGACTCACATGGTTCCCAAAAAAGCGGGGTTTGAGAAGGTTATCAAGCCAGGAGGCGAGGAAGTGATTGAGAGACCGACTACCAGATGGCGTTTCTGCATTGATTACAGGGCTTTAAATAATGCAACTCTTAAAGATCATTTTCCATTACCCTTTATTGATCCAATGCTTGACCGTCTTGCAGGTAAATCTCACTACTGCTTCTTGGATGGATACTCCGGATACAATCAGATTGTGGTGGCACCTGAAGACCAACACAAGATAACTTTCACCTGTCCTTACGGGATTTTTGCCTACCGGAGGATGCCCTTTGGGTTGTGCAATGCACCGGCGACATTTCAAAGGTGTATGATGTCCATTTTTCATGGTCTTATTGAGAATATTATGGAAGTCTTTATGGACGATTTTTCTATTTTTGTCTTGTCTTTTGATGATTGTTTAGAAAATTTGAAAACTATGTTGCAAAGGTGTGAGAAGACTAACCTGGTGTTAAATTGGGAAAAATGTCACTTCATGGTTAGAGAGGGTATAGTATTGGGTCATAATGTCTCTAGTATGGGGATAGAGGTTGATAAGGCTAAAGTGGTAGCAATTGAACAACTTCCTGTGCCTAAGACAGAAAAAGGGGTTAGGATTTTCTTGGGACACGCTGGGTTTTATAGAAGATTTATTCAGGATTTTTCCAAGATAACCAAACCTTTGTGTAGCTTGCTAGAGAAGGATGTACCTTTTAACTTTGGTGAGGATTGTGTGAAAGCTTTTGAGGCTCTTAAGAAAGCATTAGTTACAGCTCCAATTTTAGTGACTCCGGATTGGGAGCAGGATTTTGTGTTGATGTGTGATGCTAGCGATTCTCCTGTGGGGGTAGCTTTTGGACAGATTAGGGATAAAATATTTAGAATTATTGCCTATACTAGCAAAATGTTGAATCCAGCTCAATTGAATTACACTGTGACTGAGAAAGAATTACTTGCTATTGTTTTTGCTTATGATAAGTTTCGTGCTTATTTGGTAGGAGCAAAGTCTGTGGTTTACACTGATCATGCAGCCATTAAATATTTGTTTGCTAAAACTGATTCAAAACCTAGGTTGATTAGATAGATTTTGCTTTTGCAAGAATTTTACATGGAGATTAGAGATAAAAAAGGATGTGAGAATGTGATAGCAGATCATCTATCTAGGTTAGAGAATCCAGTTGATGGAGATGATCAGGAGGAGTTAATTAGAGAGGATTTTCCTAATGAGAAAATTTTGAGTGTGGCAGTAGCTAGTATTCCATGGTATGCAGATTTTTGCACTTTCTTGGCTGCCGGTGTGTTGCCTCTGGATTTGGAGCCCTATCAGCGAAAGAAGTTTCTTAAGGAGGCCAGGTTCTACTACTGGGAAGAACCGTATCTGTTTCGTAGGTGTGCTGACGGTATTATTCGCAGGTGTGTTCATTAGAGCGAATGGACGAAGATTGTTGAAGACTGTCATCAATCGGTAAGTCGAGGTCACTTAGGTGCAAACCGCACCGCAATGAAAGTACTTGCTTGTGGGTTTTATTGGCCTTCTGTGTTTAAGGATTGTGTGGCTGGTTAGGGCTTGCGATAGATGTCAAAGGATGGGGAATATAACCCGAAGGGATGAGATGCCCCAAAAGATCTTTATTGAGGTTGACATATTTGATTTTTGGGGCATTGACTTTATGGGCCCTTTTCCACCATCTTTTGGTTACAAGTTTATTCTTCTTATTGTGGATTATGTGTCTTGATGGGTTGAGGCCATACCCACTGTTACTAATGATTCTCAAGTGGTGCTGAAGTTTTTGCAGGCTTTAGTTGCTCGATTTGGCATTCCTAGGGCCTTTGGTGAGTGATGGAGGTAGTCACTTATGCAACAAACTCATGGATAAACTCTTGGCTAGGTATGGAGTGCGACAAAGAGTCACAACCGCCTGGGTACAAGCCAATGGACAAGCAGAATTGGCCAACCGGGAGATTAAGCAAGTGCTAGAGAAGACGGTGTTGACTCAGAAAGTCTGGAGCAAGAGACTTGATGAGGCTTTGTGGGCCTACCGGACAACCTTCAAGACACCAATTGGCATGTCCCCATATCAGTTAGTTTATGGCAAATCTTGCCACCTCCCTGTTGAAGTTGAGCAAAAGGCGTTTTGGGTCATCAAAACTTTGAACTTGGATTTTCTGAAAGCTCAAGGGGATCGGGTGCAGAAGCTGAATGAGCTCGAAGAATGGAGACAAGAGGCTTATGAGAATACGAAGATATGCAAAGAAAGGGCTAAACAGTTTCATGACCAACATATTCGAGTGAAGCAGTTTTACAAAGGTGATATGGTTCTTTTGTTTAATTCTCGCTTAAAATTGTTTCTGGGTAAATTCCGTTCTCGTTGGTCAGGTCCGTAGAAGGTGCATGAAGTGTTCGAGAATGGTACACTGGAACTCGAGACAGAAGCTGGACACTGCTTTAAGGTGAATGGGCACCGAGTCAAGAGATTTCACACTTTCGAGCCACCTCGGTTTGTGAATGAAATCTCCCTCGTATGATAGAGGTAAGGAGGTAAGTTCGTCGAGCTCCCGACAGTAAATGAAGCGCTTCTTGGGAGGCAACCCAAGCTCAATGTAATAGTTTCGTTCTAGACTGGTGGTGTAAAGTTAGTTTCCTGGAGAGGATTGCAGACCACCATTTGGTTAACGATGTCGAAGGACAACTTGTAGATCGGCCTGAGGAATCCACATGGCATAGTCGGATGGAAGCTGATGTTCCCTCCTCTCCAGTCCCGCCAAATTGACCACTCAGGTGCTGTCTCTTCATTTCGATATTGCATAACACGAGTTCTCCTGCCATGACAAAGTAGTCCAAACTCTATTGCAAAATAGTCAGCAGACCAGTGGAATTCTCTTCAATTAAGATTGCAGAAAATCTCATCGTCAGAAACTATGGAGTGGTAAGCAAACATCCTGAGTAATTCTTTAGGAAAGGAATGGGGCTCGATAGTTACAAATCGTGCCAGTCCATTAGCCCTTAGGTTACCTATCAGACCTTGATAGGTGCATGGAGTTCTCCAATTATGTGTTAGAATGCCTATCCTATCTAGAATTTTGTTTCTTTGGATGGAGATTCTTCCTATCTCTGCCATGATATCCGGTTCCGAGGACGTGGTAGGAGAAGGTGGAGGAGAAGTCATATCTGATTTGAAAAGATCTCAGATATATTCTCAGCAAAGGACTATCAGCTTGGTGATGTAGTAATGCTTGCCAATGAAGGGTATTTATGGACAATCTTATGCAGCGTGCGAAAAAGATATCGAGCCATCTTTATGAGATCGTCCCTTCAAGACTCAGAGTCCTTAGTCGATAAGTCACCATTCAATGCCCAACAACAACGACTAGCCATCCTTGACCGGACGTGTGGCCAAGAGGTCTGAAGGCTATGAGATCAGAGTCTGAGAATAGTCAGACCATAGGAGTACGGTTCACAAACTTAGCATTAAATCCTGTGGAAATGTTAAAAAATGGTGCAGAGGATACTCTAAAAATAAAGAGTAACCTATCATGTCTAAGAACTGAGTGATGTGTACACTTTAGACAGTTCTTCTCACGATAGAAACTGTGATTTCAAATGATTGGAAAAGAAAAGGTGATTTCATTCATTAATAAGTCGTACAGTTTACAAAATCTCAAGAAGGGGGACAGTTCACCCCAAATCTACAGAGCATAAAAAAAGAGAGAGCATTATAGAAGGAAAAATCTTGAACAGAGATCGAAGGAGTTCAGTCGATAGGAGAACATCGTGGCAGATAGAAGTCAGAATCTTCAATGTTGGACCAGCCACCTCGAGTGAACTCCAGAATTTGATGCTCAAGAAGAGAGCTTAGTTGTATCCTATAAGGAACGGGGATAGCCGGTAGATTGTCTAATGCGTACCTCACTCGATCAAAGATGAAGGAAGCCCAGTCGACGTCTACTTCATCGATAAAGGCCATCATCGTCTTCCACACCGGCGAGGAGAAGTTCGTAACCCCTGGAGAATTCGTAACAACTATTTGATTGATGATATCATATATCACGTGATATCAAGATTGTATACATAAAAGCATTATGATTGGTATATTAGGAAACGTTATGTTTGATATACTGGTAATCATTAATGACTTGCAATAAACAACTCATGTCTGAATTAACAATCATACGATGCGAACAAACACATCCAGTTATCTCGTCGATAGGGAGATCATACGGTGTGTAAGAGATCACAGAAGATTGTATAGATTGTTCGACCTAGCGAGATATAAACAGTTATCACAGTTGAGACAGTTTCTGGTTTGGCTGTCGGTTTAGGCTGCGGCACACAAGTCCATAAGTGGTTTATCTTGACTGCTTTCTGTGACCGGTACATCTCAATGTATTGATAGGATCAACAGTGAGATGAACCATTCTACTTGACATATGAATGAGTAAAGATCTCGGTAACTTGGTCGGATCTAAAGTCTAATGAAAGCTGAGGGGCACACATGGGTTGACTGTCACTTTGACTTGCTA
>JAPKLW010000452.1:186799-215646 GCA_026898455.1 Plectranthus barbatus
TCTACGAATTAAATTAAATAGGAGCATGCATAGGGCATTTGCTGTTTGTCATGATATTTATTTTGATATCCATAAATCAAATCCAGAGTTTTAATAAATGGCGATTCATGTCGCCTATTGTAGACTCAGTTCCTACAGGAACAACTACCTCGAAGAAGCAGTTGGATGGAAGACTGTGGTGGTATCCCTCCAGTTCTGCCAAGCATACAACTCTGGCGCTGTCTCTTCTTTCAGATTGTCCATCACGGGAGTTCCACCATGTGGCAGTCTGAAACTGAGGGAGAAGGACTCCGGAGACCAACAAATTTCTTGACCAAGGAAGGTGCAGTAAATCTCATGGCCTTCCACCACAGCTCTCGTTGGCAATAATCTTTAGCATATCTTCTTGAAAGGAAGAAGGCTTTCGGGTTACGAAGGACTTAAGATTGTTTGATCTCAAACCTGTCATCATAGAATTATAAAGGGAAGAATTCCCCCAGTGCTGCACTACCAACCCAGTTAGTTTCAGGATCTTACCTCTCATTGTCTCAATATCAGCGGGGATTCCATCTTTATCAGAAAGAAGCTACTTCTGGGATGTTAAGAAAGGATGAGTGCTATGCATTTCCTTGTTCGCAAGGAAAAACAATTTATAGACAACATTTTTGCCATGATCCAGCGCATGAAATAAATCATAAATATCGACACAACGATCCACAACGGGTTCAAGATTTGAGATATCAGTATTGAATGCCTGACAATTTCATATATCAACCGCTCATGGACACGTGGACGAGCAGACTGAAAACTGATGAGTACAAAAATCAATGAAAAGCCATGGTTCAGCAGTACGGCCCCTCAGAATCCTGCTTAAGGATTTGCGAAACTAATCTACCAATATTGTTCTAGCAGTTTTGATAAAACACTAGTTCTTTTTGACAGCTGGAAACTGACCCAACAGTTTGTCAAGAGAGGGTCCGAAGAAAAAATGTTCCTATTCTCAAGAGCAGGATTTGAATTTTTAAGAAAGAGTCGGCTGTAAGAAACAATTATGAAGCACGGTGTCATGACGTATTAGGTGGAGACACGTTGTCACAATCTACGCGCTACGTGCACGCCTTGACAGAATAGGAACAGTCGTCCCTATGTCAGCTTTCATCACAACCGAATATCACATAAAATGGTATATCATCTCAGCCGTGGATCTCGCAGGATCAAAACCTCGATTAAACCCTTGCAATTATTCATCATCTTCATTTTGATTTCTGCATCTTTCTCAAATTCGGAGTGCCCCCAATCTTGAAACTTTATACCATCCACATTATATGAGACATCATGGGCAAGAGGAAGATTCCATCTGGAGAAGGGCCGAGCACATCAAGAAATCCAGGGAGAAACGCTACAACCAAGGAAATCCCTCATAAGGAATTAAAGCACCAATCAAACGATGCAGTCGATGTCGTCGACCTATCTAACAAGGATATCCGAGCAAGTCAAGTTTTTAAGGAGAAGATCTTAAATCTGAAGGAAATTGATTATCAATGTTCTGATGAGATATTTTATAACAAATTGCACAAAGAAAAGCTGATACAATTTCTGGTCTTACACCCTCACAAGTTTAAGCCTCACTGCGTCACTGAATTTTATGAGAATGTCGTTGTTGACAAGGATGGAAAATTATTTATAACAAGGGTGAAAAAAGTTCCGATGATTATCAATGTCGATATTATTGCAAACTTTTTCCATCTACCCAACACTGGTGAACGCATCGCCAGTTACCTAAAGAATGATGATGGGGCACGACAAAAGCATTGGAAGGTGTGGAAGAGGCCAGAGCATAAAGACAAATTTCATCTAGCGACAAAGGTCTCCGAATCGAAGCCTTTCTACAAGACTCTAAGTGAGATAGCGCTTAGAATGATCTACTGCGGTGCAAGATCCTTCTCGGAACTAAGTCAACCCAAGTACGCTGTTATGATGGTGATAGTTTTTGTATACTGAAAGCATTTATTATAATGAGTATACAACGGTTTATTTCTTTTATCTGTCAAACAATCTTACATGTATGTAACAATGGTATCCTCTTGTCTCACCGATAGGGACAATCATACGGCGTGTAGTAGATCGCAGAAGATAGTATGATCACTTGACCTAGTGAGACATAAATCTGATCACAGCCGAGACAGCGTATGAGGATACGTCTGTCCAGATGGCTGCATCATTGTCGGAATAAGTAGTCTGTCTTGGTTACTTGACATGCTGGTACGTAAGGGTGGCGTATTGATGGACCGCAGTGAGATATATTCGACTGTCTGACATCAGCGAATACAATATATTGATATTGATTGAGTCCAAACCCTAACGAAGGATCAGGGGTTTGCACGGGTTGACTGTTGCTTTGACTTGCCATGGTGGAGAGCCTGAGTAATGTGCTCGTATATCTGAATCTTGGGTAATAGCAGTTCGTGTAGTACCGCCTGAGACTGGGTTTAGGTAACCATATTCGATTAATAGGATGGGGACATTCCCTGAAGAGCTCAATGACATTCATCGTGTCAAAGTCCTGCAGACTGATTATGTTCAGGCACGAGTGATAAGGATTGAGTGGTACTACTCAGGAATAATAGGATAGTAATTAATTGTAGATAGAGCTTGCCAGAAGCTCCGATTAATTAATAGATGTCCGGTAACCTTAAATATGGGGACTCTCAATTAATGCAGCCCGTTCTCATAACGTAGTAATAAAGGGGTAGGTCAGTATTAATTTTGTGGTGAAAAAGAATTAATATTAACTAATTAATTGTGTCCTGGGTTGTGGACATGGGAATTAATTAATTTATAGGCCCACTTTATTATTTGCATTAGGTCCTAGGTCTGGCCCAAGTAATATATATGCTTAAAGGAGCCCAGTAGCCCAGTAGGGATAAAACCCTAGGTCTATAAATTGACCCCTCTCTCTCTGAAACTCTAGCCACTTTGATCGTAATTCAAATCAGTCAAAACCCTAGGGAGAGAGAGAGCTGGGCGACGCACACTGTAGAGGGAGGAGAAGGAATTTCGACTTTGGCCTACAACCACAGATCTGTGGAATCCTCACCAGTAGCAGATCTGAACAACATTGGGATATAGCCCTGAAGAACTAATCTGGAGAACAGATTATCTTTCTTTCTCATCTGTAGAATTAAATCTTGAAGTTAGAATCTATCTAATTTCTGTTTCCGCAGATTTAATTAATATGGCATGGTTGATTCAAGTTTTGGAATTCAAACGCGAAAGATCGGTATAGAATCTATGGAGTTCAGGTAAACTCGATAATACACGAATCGCATTAAATTCATTGGAGCATGCTAGGTTTTTGTGAATTATAATTATTTGCAATATCCATAAATCGATCCGGTTCACATTGGTTTTTGTGATTCGGTTCACTGAAAATCCCTACAGATGGCCCAGGAGGGAACTGGGCTAAATTTTTATCTTTGGCCGTATTCTTGAGCATGCTAGAAAGAATGAGACCATTCGGGAGACCAACAAATTTAAGACCGGTGTTGGTTTCAGGCTCAAAATCAGTTACCTGATAGAGAAACTGATAGGCCTTAGGGAAGAAGGGGAATACCTGGTTTCAACAGACTTCCTACCTCAAAATGATAAGATCTACCGAAAAGCAGAAGAAGGAGATGCTGATGATAATGGTGGAGGTGATGATAACAATGATAGAAATGAAAATCAACAGAAGTATGGTGTTGATTCAAAAGTCGTTAATATGGATGAGTCCAGCTCACAGCCTGCTAAAGAGAAACAAATACAAGCAGAAAGTGCCTCGACACAGACGAAGAAGAGAAAGAGATGGAGGTTGGTTCTCACAAGTATCTTGGAAGAAAGGAAAAGGAGTAGGAAGGGCAAGCAGACTGAAACTCTTGAAGGCAATCCAGAGGATGGGACAATGCCTATTAGAGCTCTTCAAAGCCCAAATCCTTCAGAAAATGATTTTCCTCCACGGGAACCTTTCACTCCTTTAACATCTTCTGAAAGCTCAACCCTTAAGGCTCACCAGGCCATGCCTGAAAAAGTCATGCAGATTACCCAGATGGTCTTAGAATCAGGGGAAACAGTTTCAGAACTGTCGTTCCAAGAAATTGTCAACAAAGATCTGCCAATAACAACTGTCACTAATCAAGAGCCAGTTCAGACATCTATTACTATGCAAAATGAGCCAGTTCAGAAATCCATTGCTGTGCAAAAAGAGCCAGTTCAGATAACTGTTGCTTTGCCAGTTAAGCGAACTGTCAAGCAACACCCATTGCAATAAATTATTGATAATATATTGCATCTTTCAGAAACTGCCACACAAGCAGTAGATGAAACATATCTCGAGTTTATTCTCCGCAGAATTGACAAGAATCATGCTATTCTCGTGAAGATACAAAACCTTCAAATTTTGCTCAATACAAAGACAGATGAGATCCAACTAGATCTTTTGGAGCCTAAAAATTAGAGAGCAAAAGAGATGGAGAGATTACGGAAAGAAGCAAAAGAAAAGGATCTTGAGAGATTCAGAAGAGAAGAGGAAGAAAAAAGGTTGCGAAAAGAAGATGAAGAGACCTTGGCTCAAGCAATTCAACTTTCTCAAGCAATAACTCTTGCAGAAACTACCGAGAAAGCTGTCAAGCTCATTCATCAACGACAAATTAAATTGCTTCTCCAAAATCCATTCCAGCGGTTATTTCGAATCAAATCTGCTAATGAATATTCTATCCTGAAAGCTCAGAAAATTCACAAAGAAGAAGAAGAGATCCCACACCTAGAATGCGAAGCTGAGCAACGAAGACTTAAGGAAGAACAATAGAAGCAAGAAGCCGAGGAAGCTGCTGAACTGAGAAGGAAAGAGGAAGAAGCAGCAGCTGCAGAAGCCATTAGAAAGGAACATGAAGTCGATGCTGAAAAGGAATGAATTGAAGCAGCAGTAGTAGCCAAGCAAAACGAGGAAGAGGAAGCAAATAGCAAAACTCATCCTCAACCAGAGACATCTACTGCTACATCTCAGAGTCAAATTGGCGGACACTCTAGAGCATTGGGTGCACTTGAAAGAACAATGTCTCCCGATCCCATCTCTATGGCTGCACCTCATCAGCCCCTTGATATTCTGAGACGGGAAATAGATCAACAGATTCTTACTATTTTTGATTTTGTCAAAAATGGGGAAGAGAGAAGAGATGAAACTATGAAGCTGCAGTTGAAAATGATTGAGAGACGAGAAGAGGAGGCGAGAAGGAGAGAAGAAGAGAAAAGGTTGCGAGACGAAGAGATGAAAATGCAATTAGAAGCATTAAAGGCTTCTAGAGAACAAGAGATGAAAATTTTCATGGAAATTGCCACAAATCTTAATGTGAAACCTGGATCCTCCACTTCTGCCGCAACTTCCTCAGAGCCAAAGAATGCAGATTCTTCAAAAACAAGCAAAAGGAGTAGTTCTACTAATCTGAATTATTTTTTGTTGCGTCTTCTTTTGTTACCGCAGTTTTAAATCTTTTCATGTACTTGTAATCGATCATATATATAGTGAAAAGTGAAAAACTGTAGGTTTGAAGATAACTACTCATAGTCTCTTACCTTGATTCTTTACTGGCTGAATTAACATGTTCCAGTGTGATCAACAATCTTTTTTCTTATCGCTCTAATTTGATTTATATTAATCGAGAATGTTCTCTCCCATTCAGGGGGAAGATCAATTAGAGTAGGTCGAGTGTAGAAGAAACACAGTTCTGAGTAGTTTTAGATTGACAAACCTTGTAAACTCAGATCAACTACATCTTCTTGCCGACTTGGATAGACTTAGAGGTATGGTTTTGACAGCATCAAAAAGGGGGAAATTGTTCGGTGTTGATGTAGAAAGCCCACCTTTAAAATTGATGTTTTGATGTGTCAAAACTGTGTACTAAAGTCTATGCCTTAGAGTTATTACCTCATGTAATCATTGTATAGGATGATCGAGTTGTAATAGTCTAGGAGAAGAGAATTGTCAAATATTGTGGAACATTTTTTTGAAGTAGAAGTCGTTCTTAGGAGGAAAATTGAGCAGAGTAACGAACGAGAAAAACTGAGCAGACAACAGTTGTCAAGGATTGCATATCAAGAAAAACAGTGGATACAGTTTTCATAAAGAAACTGTTGCGATGCGCTCACAGTTTCTGATCAGGACAGCTTCACGTCAATGGAATAAGTGAAAAGCAAAGATGTCGATCAGTCATAAAAGAACATTAAAAAGGTCAATGACGAGAGATGAGGAAAGACTCAGCTATGATTGGCGTACAACGTTGTTCGGCGTCTGACACATCAAGTACAAACTGCCCTGCAAAAAGCATAACAGTGTTCAGAAAAGGCAGAGGAGCAGGTTTACTTTACAGAGAAGGATGGACTCTGATTGGTCATCCTTCGAAATGTCTCTACCGGCTATTTTCAAATCTTCAACTATAAATAACAGGAGGTTAAGAGACAAAACTACAAATTCGAACAGATTAAAAGTTTGTCGTTACTCTATCGAATTGAAAACTCTAACACATTGAAAACTCTCAACCGAACGACATTAATTCTGTGGTTCATTTATTGAACCCGAGGCATTATTGCTTAAGGAATATACTGAGATTCACCGTGTAATTCTGTGTGCACGAGGATTAAGTCTTTCGACTTAATGTACTTCATTGGTGTTCTTGCATTTCGGTGAGAACACAACAGCTTGATTTTCCAAGGAAAAGAATGTTTTTATAGTCAGCTGCCAACCAACATACATTCTGGGAAGAACTGAACCATCCACCGACCGGAGAAGTAGAAGGGAGGTTTGTCCTCAATCCATTTCTGATGACTTCCAATTTTGAGGAGACTTCGAGAAGGTACCTAGCTTCAAGGAACTGAAGAAGGAGTGAAGAATAGCAGTCTGGGCGAGTGATCCATTCTGTTGTGGAGGGTCGTCTCTACAACAATTAGCTATGGATCGTGAGTATTTTATCTTCATTACATAGTGAATTACCGGATCAAATTTCGAAGAGTAGACGTAAGACTTAAGGCTCCAAACCACTATAAAATATCCTACATCATTTACAGTTTTGCTTACTATACGCATCATACAGTCTTCAATTGTGTCTTGAAACCTTCAACACTTGTCTGAAAGTGTTGAAGTGTATAACTGTTGACTACTCATAACTATAATTTGGTAACCTAATCTACTGGCTAATCGAAACTGCCATTTTCAAAACTATTACATAAAAACTGGGTAATGTTGAAACTGAACTGCCAGCGTATTAAGAGTGCGAATAACTGTCTTTATACTTCCGCTCAAAATCATACGTACTCTGATCTGGGACCAACACCTATCATTACTGAAGATCTCGTTCAAGGCTCCAAAGTGGAAAGTCATTACGAAACTGTCGGTTCCCTAGGCAGACAAAGTGATTAGGAGAATAAGTCTCTAGGAGGGATTACATCTATTTAAAGAGAGGTTGTCTTGCTTAGGAAAACCATATTCCAAAACCTCAAAACCCTAGATCTATCACTTGCCTTCCATTCCCATTTTTCTAAACCCTGCTCGAAGAAATCAGAAATGTTGTCCTTTACCATTTCACTAAAATACCTTCAGAATGGGTCTGAGCAACGTGACTTGGAAGTCTTCAAATTGAGAGAAAGAGTCGTGGTCTTCACAAAGATCACATCCAAGAAGACTCTCTCAATTCTCAGTTCACCATGAACAATGAGCTTTCTCGTATTAGAACCGAATGGAGATAGGAGGTCCATTCTGTCAGGCCATTACGATTATATCTTTTGAGATATATATAACCTTGTCAGATAGGTCTGAAGATGGATATTCCTTAGTCACCAGGAATGGGAAAGTGATGCACGTGTAATTCAACACACAAACCAAGTTAAATTTTCAATCCAAGGTTCTTTCGATTCGCCCTATAGACTACCATTTACTTGCTTAAGAGTTTATAGCTAGGTAAGGCTTTTGTCGTTGTTTGTCAATTATCTAGGCAAAATCATAGCTAAACTAAACATACATGAAATAAAGCACATTTCTAGTCATGTTCAAACTAATTCAATAACCAAATCAATTAATTCACTCAACTTAGGTAGAAAGAGTATCAAGTGCAACAATGAGACAAGTGTGAGTGTTGTAAGAATGTCTAAAGTGTTCAATTGAGATCAAATTGTGTTGTAAACCTATTTAATCCACCCTCAATTAGTCAACCCCTTGTCACGGTGAGCCAACCGTTGTTGATACTAGAACTATCAAACAGTCACGTTATCAAATCCTAGATCACTCCTTCTAGAACATAGATTATTGCCCTATGACCTATCTCCGCACAAGGATTGGATCTAGAATCGTATGAATATACACTATTCACGATGATTCCACCTGCGTGTTGGCTGCAGTGTTCACATCAAATACCTCCTAGGTTGGCTATTACCTATACCTAGGTGGTAAAGATTAAGATCTAGTGCAATTCAAGCTCTAAAAGGAAAGTAAACAATCAACATTCAGTCTTAATATCACAAATCATCCATTCAAACAACACTCACATAAAGGTTTAGCTCCTCATACCTTCAATTTCGTTCGATAAAATAGAAAGAGTAAGATAATTCATTGCAAATTGAAGGTAAAAATGTAGATCTTCCTCAATTGTATTTCTTGTCCTCAATCTACCCCTTGGTCTTCCTTGATCTTCACCAAATGTGGAGTAATGTGGCATTGATCACCTTGAATGTGGATGAGAAGTGGATGGAAGATGGATTGTGATGGAGCCCAAGTAGCAGTTGTGAGAGACGATCCAGTCTACATTCCGAGTGGGCCGATGACTAGAGCTCGAGCAAGGACTTTGAGGGTTGGATTGAGTTCGTTGGTTAAAGGCATTTGGACTGCAAATAATTCCAAGGATTCTATGTTTCTGGAAGAATTAAACGAAGGCCCAAAAGTTATTAATTTAATTATGTGTAATGATTGGGCTTAGTTTAATTTATTTAGTTATTTTGGGCCAACATGTTTAGGCCTTGTTTTAATTAAATTTCGAATTTATTCCTTTAATTTTCAAAATTTATTTCCTTATTAGTTTAGGGTTTGAGTTGCCTATATATAGGCCTTGCATGGAACAATTTTGATTCAGTTTTCAGTTTAATAAAATTTGTGAGGTTTTCTCATTTATTTCTGAGAGCTCAAATTTTCGAAATTCCTATTCATCCATAGGGTTTTGATTTCGACTAATCAATTGGACAATCATATCCATTAGTGGTGTCTTCACATATATCCTTCGTTGTTGGGTCAATCCGCTTATTGGGTCGTAGGAGAATTATTCGGGACTACAGTACTTGAAGGTTTTCGATTCCAAAGGTGTTGAATCCTTCATCTTTAGTTTTTAGTTTGCTTCCGTGTCGTGTCTGAGTTCGCTCGTCCGAGTTCCTGGGCTGCGATCTAAACCTTCCCGGCAAGGATCGTATTAGATTGGGAGAGAATTTCTCTAGTGTTTATTTGAAAATTGGGCAAAAGTTCTCTTCAATCTCGAAAATCCCCCTTTTATAGGCGAGCAAACAGGGCCTTGGCTCGCCCAAGCCTCAGACGACTCATCCGGGATGGCTCAATAACCATCAAAATTGCCGGAAATCACGATATGGCTCGATCGAGCCTGCCCTCTTTTGGCAGGGCTCGACCGACCCTGCACAGCTCTGTCGAGGGAGACTTCTGTCCACCTGGCTCAACCGAGCCTGGCTCCACTCGGCCGAACACTGTCTTTGAACTCCAAAAAATTCCCTTTTTGCTCCGCTCGGGCGAGCCTATCCTCCTTTGACTCCAAACTCGGACGATTTGCCTCCAAAACTCAACCAAAATTGTCGTTTTATGCTCAAAACTCAACCTACACCATTCAAAACACAAAATCACGAAAACACAACAAAAGAACAACGAAAACATATCATATGAGAGTAAAATGGCCACAAACATGCACATTCACATACCGAAATGAAGGTCATTTTACGCACATATCATAATCCCCCAAACTTGAAACTTTGATAGTCCTCAATCAAAACAAAGTTAAGCAATTAATTAACCTCATGAAGCTAGCTCACAGCTCCTCTTGATTACCTTAGCATGCCCTTATCAAGCGAGATTATCACCTAACTTTGTGACACGGTTAATGATAAGGACTCGAACCACTCATCAAATATGGATAAAGAACGAAAGCATTCCCTCACGTGTTTAGGGGTGATGAGAATCACTCAATCACGAGATATCGAGCTCAATTTCCATAGGCTTGCATCCATTCTCACCACTATACTACAATGAGTTGGCTTCTAAAATCAAGAAGGTCTTTGTTTTTTCTTATAACGTGGCTTACTAAATGGTAGGTGGTTTTGGGCCAAAGTGACTAAACTTCTTGATCTCCCAAAACCCCCAAACTTGTTTCCTTCGAACCACTTCAATACCCGAGGCTTATTTGTTTTCACAACACTTTTCTCTTTTTTTTTCTTCTTCCTTTTCATCTCTTTTCTTTCTTTTTTTTATATTTTCTAACACCATCATTCATGTAATTCATGGTGTCTCTCTTCCTTTTTTTTTCACACACTTGCATCAAAATTTTGTTGGTGCCTCATTTTCCTCATTTCTATGATTCAAATCAATCCTTTATTTCATAATATTCATGCCTCAATATTTTTCAACCATCACGAATCCAATCAATTCCCAACCCAACTCACCACACCATATTCACCCTTATACACTTTTTCCCCCCAAATCTGATCCTAATAAGATCGTAGAAATATCTCCAAATAAGCTCAATCACGGGGGTCAAAGATATGAATGGCAAAAAATTGATCAAGTTAATCCACCTTATACTCCCGATGTGCTAGGTAGGACTAAGAATTGATGGCCTAATATCATTTTCTAGTCACCAAACTCATGCCAAATAGATAGAGAATAGATGCAAGTTCTAGATTTTTCAATGTGAATCTCACCTCTCTCCAACGAACAAGATATGACAATATCATGGCTCAAATACTCTCAGTTTTTTGTCAAGTCCAACACATTAACCACACACAAAACTCGGCAATTCAAAAGTAAGACTAAAACATGCATCGATATAAAGATTCCGCCCTATCATTGGTTGAGACAAAATTCAAGCTCCACTAAGTCAATCATGGTTCAATCTCAAGTTCCTGTTTGGGTTCAACACACACACACACAAGCACACAACATCCTAACAATCTATATGCAATGAACAATTAGCAAGAGAAATGATAGAATGCGTTACCCATCGGTAGCCACGATTGAACCGTTCTCCCATGCCTTATTTGTACCTACTAAATCAACACAAACACCACCAAACAATTGAGCATAAAACAAACCAATTAAGCTCTCATTTCCACCAAACTTTCCACAAACCATAATCAGCAATGATAAAACAATATCCAATAGCTCACCATACATACCAAACTATTCAACAATCCACTAACCATGCCAAATAGAAAGTATTAAATCACGTAAGCTTGCTAATAATCCATCAAAACATATCATAATCATAAAAATCCAATCATCCAATCCACATCGAAATCCAAAGAGTAGATCAAATCATTATACAACCCAATCAAAAATTAAATCATTATTCAATTCAAACAAACTAAACTAGAAACCCAGGTAAAGAGATAGAGGAATAGAGTAAACCACATCACCGACTACCGACACTTCCCCCCAAACTTAGTCAAGTGAGACTAAGTTTGTAAAAAGGTAGGCGGTGAGGCATCACTCCATCCTATCCTGTGGTCGTTGGTGGGCTCTGCGGGACTGATACGGAATGGGGACACGGCGCTGGAGTTCTCGGACATCCTCCTGAACCTCATCCATCCTCCGATCAACTATGTCAAATCTAGCAACGATGGAGGTCTGATCAGCAATGTAGCCTCCCTAGAAGGCAGAAAAATCACCATGTATAGCAGTCATCCTCACATCCAAACCCTGCAAAGACAAAGACAAAGACAAAGAGTCAACAGTCTCAGCGGTCCTCTGCATCATCGACATCATCTACTGCTGCCACTCCTGAACCGGGCCTGATGGCGCTGCACGGGTGCACGGATGCTCGGACCAACGCCCTCTTCTTGGCCCATCTCTCTCAATTGTGCCAAGGAAGTGAAAGTCCCGTCTGAAGATAGAACTCCAACAAATGCCTGATGATCCTCAGAATCGAGTAACCAGTTAGAGTGATCCTCCAAATCCTCGACTGTAGTCAATCCATCACAAGTAAGTTCCAACACTCGATCCCCAAACTTATAATAATAAACTCTCCACGTGGATCAGGAACAAGAAACCTCCCAGCCAATAAAGAATGCGTATCCAAATACACGGCTGGAGCAGAAGCACCTGACAAATGCACCCCCAGATGCTCAAAAATAGAAGTAATCATCCCGCCACTAAACGTAGAGGCTTTGACATAGACAACCCTACTCCATCCATCCATCAACATAGCCCCAAGAGAAAACATCATTCCATTCATCATAGCATATAATATATACAACTCAGGAGTGATCACATTGCTAGGTTCATATCTACTACACACCGAACTCCCTACAAATTTATGAATATATCGAATCACAGGATTCCTAATAGATGTAACTCTACAATTCTTTATATTAAAGCTTCTACCAAAACCAATCCCGGAAATTTGCTCCCAAAATTCTCCATTATTCACATTTTCAGGAATAAACATCGAATCAGCAGCACACCAAAAAATTGCATCAATTTGAGCCCGTTGAAAGAAATGTTCCTTACCTCGAATTCTAAACTTCATGGAATGGGGTAGACCTCCAGCACCTTTCATGATTGTATCGGAGGCCAAGAAATCCTTAGTTAACTCCAGATAGCCTAGCCAATCCGCCCTGAGCAACTTCTCCCAACCAATGCCCGTGAGGAGACTCCATGCGTCATCCTTCAATTTGAGTGCCTTCAATGTCTCCGTGCACAAATACTTAGTTCCCACCATTTGGCGTTCCGATAAACTCTTGTAACGAGCGGATTCTTCATCATCGAATCCCTTTTGGCGACTAATGGAAGAAGAAGCCCCCCTTGCACGTTTGCTAGCCATCAATGGAATTAGAGGGTGAGATATGCACAAATCAAAGCAAATATTTGTTAGAGAAAATTGGGAAGGGAAAATCTCGACTGAAATGAAGATGGGGCGAAATGGAACGAAAATCGTCTTTCAATTTGCGCGCTGCTCGACCGAGCGACAGAAGGCTCGGCCGAGTGACGCGTCTGTCTGAGCAACAACAGGGCCGCGGTCTGGCTCGGCCGAGCCGCAGCTGCTTGACCGCGCTCAACTGAGCGGCCCCCCTGATCCCGCCAATATTTGAATTTATCAGCTTTTTCCGATCTCGGACGATCCGCATCAATCCTGAACAAGCTTCCTCTTTGTTTTGCTGCACTTTTCATTCACCATTCCGGGGACTTGGCCTCCCCACTTCTCCGATCTCTCATCACAACACAATGTAAATCCGTAGAACAGTATCAATCAAGAATCCTTCAACACAACCACACAACGTTAAACTAACACATGCAAATAACAAACATTTATTCAAAACATGAAAATTAACAAGATATAAAACCGTTGGGTTGCCTCCCAACAAGCGCTTTTTTAACGTCGATAGCTCGACGACCATACCTCAATTTCAATAGTGATCAAAAGTTGCGGACCCGGAACTCATACCTCATTCTATCATCACATAATCGTCCGGGAAGAACAACTTTCTCCGAGCACTCCGGGGTGTATCACCATCAACAGGAGCTTTCTTTGTTCTACTTTGATCAAACTCAATATCATCCCCCAGATCATCCCTCTCATCATTCTCTTCCCCCACAAGGTCCAACCCCGGGCAAGCACATCCTTCAATCTTTTCTTTTTGCCAACTTTTTCAGCTTCATTCTCATCAACACTCCTTGGAGGTAAAGAAAAGACAACTTCTTTCCCACAACAACGGAAAGTGAGCTCACCATGTTTCATGTCAAAGAGTGCATCGGCCGTATGCAAGAATGGCCTTCCAAAAATAAATTGTATTCCACCTTTGTTCTTCACATCCACCACAAGAAAATTACCCGGGAATGTAAATGTTAAGACCTCCACATGTATGTCTTCAACAATTCCTCGTGGGCAAAATAGAGCATGATTTTGAAGGGATTCTTGAACTGAATCACGAAGTCCGTTTGCCAAGGATCGTTAATTGGAATATAAAAAATAAATTGCTTTGCCTATGAACAATCCTAGCATGCTCCTATATTATTATGCGTACGAAGGTTATGCGGAATACCTGGATCGATGAACGATGAAGAACGCGTGCGCGGAGATGCCCTTTGATCTTTCTCACGCACCAAGATTTAATTTCCTAACAGATTGAGGAAATTAATCTAAGGAAAATAAACAAATATTTTCGAAAAAAATGAGGAGAGAGAAGAAGAAGAATCCTCCTGATCTGATCTTCTGATCTGTATCCCAACTCGATCTGAAAATCTGGTGAAGATTATCTATCAGATCCTTTGCCCGGTTGACAAGCAGAATTTCCTCCTCGTATCTCAAACTCAATCGATCACCACAACTCCCAATGCTCTGGTTTGCTGTGTGCAACTTGTGATCTTATGAGTTGTAGGTGTATTGAGTTCTGAGGTACTGAGGCCTATTTATAGGAAATTCTTGGCTTCTATTGGGCTTGAGTTATCATGGGCTAGACCAGGGACCAGAATGCAAATAGCAAATAAGGCCTATCAATTAATTAATTCCCATATTCAACCCAGAATATAATTAATTAATTAATATTGATTCATGCCACCAGAGAATCAATACTGTCCTACCTATTTGCTACCATGTTTTGAGGAACGGGTTGCATTGGACTCGGTTTATCCCCACATTTAAGGTTACAAACATTCGTTAATTAATTTAAGCTCTGACAAGCTATTTAATTAATTAACATCTTTAATTCCTGAATCAATCCACTCAAACCTTTTCACTTATGCTTGAACTTAATCAGCCTGCAGGACTTTAGCATAACGAACCTTTTGAGCTGTTCAGGGAATGTCACCATCCTATACTAGATGTGGTTACCTAGTTCAGATACCAGACAGTCATACACAGATTGATATCACCCAAGACTGCAGAAGTACAGGTTCAACTAGAACCCTCTCTACAACTCAAAGTGATATACAATATATGTATACTTCTGTATCCTCATATAGGTTTAAGAGTCCACCGAGTCATAAAGATCTAGATTCTTTTAATGTTAGATAAAAGAATTGATCTCGACTTAGGTCCTCATCAATGTGTGCCCCACACCAGCATACCAAGACATCCAAGATAAGATGCTTATCCGCATATGCTGCAGCCTACACCGACAGTTTATCCTGGAACTGTCTCAGCTGTGATGACTATTTATATCTCGCTAGGTCAAACGATCCATACGATCTTCCGTGATCTCCTACACACCGTATGATCTCCCTATCGACGAGATAAGAGGATAATTGTGTTTGCGACACATGTTTGTTAATTCAGACAGGAGATGAACATACAACAATTATGATTACCAGTATATTAACCAATAAACCTTGTACATAATATACCAATCATAATGCTTTTAGTATATAAATCCATCAATCTCCCACTTATACTCAAAGCATTATACATTTGCTTTCCAGAGTATAATGCGTCTAAACTAATCTAGCTATTACATCAGGCATTCTACGTGGCTAGCTTTGCCCTTAGCCCAAGGCTACGTACATGCATCTCGTAAACCTTCTAAGGCAGAGCTTTTGTGAATGAATCCGCTAGATTATCTTTTGTATCAATTTTCTCTATCAGCACATCACCCCTTGCTACGATTTCTCGTATAATATGTACTTCCTTTCAATGTGTTTTGTTGCTCTGTGAGTTCGTGGTTCCTTAGAATTAGCCACAACTCCCGAGTTATCACAATATACCGTGATGGTTCTAGGTAGCTTAGGAATCACGTCCAACTCCAGAAGGAAGTTTCGAAACCATACCGCGTCTTTCGAAGCTTCAGAAGCTGCCACATATTCGGCTTCCATGGTGGAGTCCGCAATGCACTTCTACTTTGCACTCCTCCATGATATGGCCCCACCTCCCAATGTAAACACATAGCCAGAGGTGGACTTCTTTTCATCTCGATCTGCCTGGAAATCTGAATCAGTATAACCCACAGGGCACAACTCATCCCACTGATAAACAAGACAATAGTCCCTTGTCCTTTTCAAGTATTTGACTATGTGCTTTACCGCGGCCCAATGCGCCTGTCCAGGGTTAGACTGGTATCTCGCTACCATGCCTACAACAAAGCAGATATCTGGCCTCGTACATAACATTGCATACATGAGGCTACCCATGGCCTATGCATACGGCACGTTGCTCATCTCATCTTTCTCCTTTTGTGTCATCGGACACTGATCCTTGGAAAGATGTATGCCATGTCTGAAGGGTAACAGACCTTTCTTGGCATTATGCATGTTGAAACGGGCAATCACAGTATCCACATATGACCCTTGAGACAAGGTCAGCATCCTTTTATTGCGCTCCCGCAATACTTTTACCCCTAGGATGTATCCTGCCTCCCCAAGGTCCTTCATATGAAACTGCTCGGATAACAACCCCTTTATGCCCGACAATACTTCCACATTGTCGCCAAATAGGAGAATATCATCTACATAAAGTGCAAGGAATACTACGCTTCCGCTGACACACAGACGGTACACGCAACTCTTGTTTGAACATTGTGAGAATCCATAAGATTTAATCACTTCATCAAAACGGAGATTCCATGACCGTGAAGCTTGTTTAAGTCCATACATCGACTTCCTTAGCTACCAGACCAAATGTTCTTCGCCCTTCTGCACATAACCTTCTGGCTGTTGCATATAGATGTCCCTACCTTCTTCAAGGTACCCGTTTAGAAACACGGTTTTGACATCCATCTGCCAGATTTCTAGGTTCTTATGTGCTGCTATGGCTAGGAGTATTCGAATGGACTTAAGCATGGCTACTGGTGAGAAAGTCTCGTCATAGTCTACACCTTCTTTCTGACTATAACCTTTCGCCACCAGCCTTGCTTTGAAAACTGTAATTTCCCCATCCGATCCTTTCTTTCTTTTGTATACCCATTTGCACCCTATGGCTCGATGGCCATCTGGCAAATCAGTTTTCTAGTATACATCCATAGCAGTAATGGATTCTATTTCAGAATCCATGGCGATCAGCCATTTGTCCGCATCTTTATCAGATACCGCCTCGTCATAGGTCCAGGGATCGGTATCATCTAGTCCGTTTTCCGAGATCAAGTCAGAAGACTCTCCCAGGAACATATACCTCTCGGGTTGGTGACTAACCCTCCCACTGCGACGAGGCATCTGAGCTGTGTCAGTAGTTGGCACAGTACGCGTTTGTCCCATACCTTGCATTAGTGGCAGTGTTGGTATATTCTCACCTGTTACAGGTGGATTTACCACTACACTGGGCTTTCCTGATGGAATTGCTTCTTTATTCTCAAGCTCGTGGAGAATAATTTCACTCTTGGATCTGTGGTTTCTTACATATTCGTCCTCCAAGAATCTCGCGTTGGTACTGACAATGACTTTCTGATTCTCTGGACAATAGAAGTAACCACCTTTCGTTTGCCTGGAATATCCTACAAACAGCATCAGCTTGCCTCTATTTTCTAACTTATCAAGTTCCTTTGTCAGCACAAATGCTGGACAACCCCAAACCCTCACTCTGTTCAAACTTGGCTTTCGCCCATACCAGAGTTCCAGAGGTGTTTTAGGAACTGACTTAGATGGTACCAGGTTAAGCAAATAGGCCGCTGTTTCCAAGGCATATCCCCAAAACAAAATCGGCAAGCTTGCATAACTTATCATCGACCTGACTATTTCCAAGAGAGTTCTATTTCTTCTTTCCGCTACACCATTTTGTTGAGGGGTTCCTGGTGCAGTCCACTGGGATGTAATCCCGTTATCTGACAAGTACTGCAAGAACTCGTTGCTGAGGTATTCCCCACCACAATCTGATCATAGTGTCTTGATAGTCTTACCAAGTTTCTTTTCTACCTCAGTCCGGAATTCTTTGAATTTCTCAAAGCATTCAGACTTATGGCGAAGCAAATAGACATATCCGAATCTTGAGTAATCGTCAATGAATGTGGCGAAATACTCATAACCTCCACGAGCTTGCGTGGACATTGGTCCACATAAGTCAGAGTGGATCAATTGCAACACATCCTCTGCTCGAGACTGACTTGCCTTAAAAGGCCTGGTCGTCATCTTTCCTTCTATACAGGACTCACAGATTGGATGCGGTACCACTTGGAAGGAATCCAAGAGCCCATCGCATGCTAATCTCTTAATCCTCTTTAGATTGATGTGACCTAGTCTCAAGTGCCAGAGATATTTTTGATCCTCATCGGAAGAAAACTTTCTCTTTAAATGATTATTATTATTAGATGAGTTTGCAACATTCACGGAAGATTTATGCATACAATCAATGATATAGAGAGAGTCAATCAGTTTGCCATGACAGATAACACCGTTATTACCAATGATAGAAACTCCACTATCAAAAATAACTAAATATCCATCACAAAATAACTTGGAAACTGAAATTAAGTTCTGCCGAAAAACCGGCACATATAAAACATCTCTCAAAATCAGAACATTGTTTTCAAAGCATAAAGTAAAATCTCCAATGGCTACTGCTGAGACTCGTTCTCCGCTGCCCATTGAGATGGTAATCTCGTCATGTTTCAGCTGCCTTGTCGGCCTGAACCCCTGCAAAGTATAACAAACATGGTCAGTAGCTCCAGTATCCACTACCCAAGAATGGGTAGAAACTGATGCTAAACATGTTTCTGTTATAAATGCACATGATGTACCTTGTCTACCCGTGCTAGGCACTAGACAATCTACTTCACTTCGCTTGCGTTTGCATGGCCTTGTGATAGCCTCTGCCTGATCAGCCTCTTCTAACCGCTTTAGTAATTCTTTTGCCTCAATCATAGTCTTATCAAAGACTTTCATGAATTGAGCAAATTCTAAAGTTTTCTGGTCAGATTCCCACTTGTCTAGTGCCAAGAGTAACTCTTGAAGAGTGTACTTGCACTTGGTACCGAGAGACTTGATGAAATCACCATAAGAATCAGAGAGAGAGTGCAAGACGATATTAATTTTAGCCCGTCTAGTAATTCGTTCACCTCTCTTTCTATACTTTCTCATAATTTCCATCATGCTGTTAAGATGCAGAGACAACGAACTCCCATCAGTCATTTTCTTGCAGACCAGGTCTTCCACAAGACTGTAACTGACAGTTCGTCTCACCTTCACATATACCCTTATTAGATCCCTCCATATCTCAACAAAAAATTGGTACTGATCGTATTTGAGCCTTATTTCTCTGGATAGAGTCTTCTTAATGAGAATGCGGGCAAACTCATCAGAAGCTTTACATCTTTCATAGAACACTCGCTCATAACCAGTGCAATTCCAATATTTGGGAGTTAAAGGATCCATATAGAGTATACGAGAATGATTTGCAATGTGGAGTATTTCCATGAAGCAAAACTTCCACTCAGGAAAATTCGGACCGGTTAAAGGATTTGATGTCAAGAGATAAATGATACGATGAATAGACATATCTGAAAACAATAAATTAAAAACACCAATTAAAACATAGTCGCAAAACATTGAAACAATTAAATATTGAAACCTTATGATAAAGCAATATTAATGTTTCCTCCAATTTGCCTAAGTATTACTATTGCAAGCCACACATGTGGACGTTTACAACAAAACACTTAACCAGACTGCATCTTTCAATTCCAGTCCTTTAATTCCAATCCATGCCCGGGTTCCTTAGACAAATGGAATTAATAATTGGAGACTAACTTAAGACCATATTATCCTACTGAGCAGGGACTTCACATATGAGTTATACTCTGGACAATATCTAAGCTAGCTTACCACCAAAGCCAACCCTCCCATATAAGGATCTATTTTAATACACCTGATCCCTTATAATAAGGTTGTCTCATTTAATTCAATCCCTAGAGAACTTATGAAAATTCAATACGCAAGCTACACATGTAGACGTTTACGCATGAACTCCCACTTCTCACATGAAATAAATGTTTGTTTTAAGAAATCCTATCTATTAGAACTTATGAACAATAAATTAAGTAAGCTACACATGTAGACGTTTACCTAATAAATTATCCATTTCCAATAAAGGATCGCTTTGTGGAGGTCTTACTAAATTGTGAGCTTAGTAATTTTTCAGTTCATAAGGTTCAATTGCACAGATTATTTTACGTAGCCATAATTATGACGTTGCTAAAATTCTATCATGCAAAGCATGAACCCCGAATTTATAGTCATAATTAATTACATAAAATAAATCACATAGCATGCTTCAAAGCTGTAAATAAAAGCAGTAAACGTGCTCCTATTATCTACAACATGCTTATATGCTGCGCAATTAAATTAAACACGTATATCATGCGAAGACAAATAATAAAGCAAATAAAATTGTCCTCGTGGCCCCATGATAAAAACAAAATAAATCTAACTATTACAAGTTGGAATTTATTTTACAGATCTTCGACTGGGCTCCCACTACTTGGTCTGAGATCTTGATTTATTTTCTGAACTTGGGCCTCCAAGATTTGATCCATCACAAAATTGGACAACTGGGCCAGTTAACCAGATCGCAGGCCTAGGCACACATCTCAAGCCCAATAGCCCGCGAGAAATCGGCCCAACGAGCCACCACCGGCGAAACACCATCGCCGGCGACCCGCCATCGTCGTGAGGGCTCCCAGCATGCACAACAGCCATGCACGTATGTGCATGGATGAAGTCCGCGATACCGCCTCCTCCGACCGTTGCCCGTTTCGCATGCCGCCGCCCCGGCTTGCCCTGACCGTCGCCCGAACTGCCGTTCACTCTTCTTCTCCTTCACCGGCCTCCGTGACTCACCAGAATCGCGCAGGATCGGAATCGGAGGCTCGCGCGAACCACGCGAAAAAACCCTAGGGTTTTTCCGCGTTCCGGCCGCACGCCCATCCCCAGTCGCCGTCCAGCCCGCGTCGCCGGTCTCCGAGCCACCGCCGCCACCTGCCCCGCCTGTCGACGTCGATTGAGGGAGGAGGGACCGCAGCCAGCAAGCGCAGGGGCGCGAGCCTGCCGCGCGCGCGCGAACCCTAGAGTTCCACCGCGATCGCCCTTATTCGCCTCCTTCTCCGCGCGCCGCCGCTCCTGGCCGGCCTCGTCCTCTCCCTCGTGCCGTCGTCCTCTCCCCCTTGACCACTACTCCCTCCTCCTTCCAATTGCGTTTGAGGATTGAGAGCATTGTTGGGATTCGCATAGGAGAAGTTCGTGTGAAACCGGTTAGAGGGATGGTAATACATGTTTCCCGAAGGGTTGTATTGAGGCCGATTATTGTACCCCATCCTTTGGTTGACAAAGTTAACACTCTCCGGATAAGCATCCTCATGCTTAATCACCATCATATCCTCCTTCCTACTCCCTAAAGTTGATAACGCGTCGAGCTTTCCTAGCATAGCAGCTATTTGCTCTTTGAAGTCCTCGCTTTCCTTGGCATCATTTACCGACTTCACCGGTCTATAATCTTTCCTTTCCTTTGGCCATTGGAAACTACTTTCTGCCATTTTTTCAATTGTCCGCCATGCTTCTTCTTCCTCTTGATCGAGGAAAGCACCTCTCGATGAGACATCCATCATCACTTTCGTATCATAATTCAAACCCCCATAAAATTGGCAAATTTGTTGACTACGAGTGAGACCATGCCTAGGACATTTTCGAAGAAGCTCACGGAACCGATCCCATGCTTCATAGAGATGTTCATCATATCTATGCCCAAAAGACGTTATATCGGCTCTTCTCTTCAACGTTAAACTAGGTGGAAAGAACTACTCTTGAAGTTCCTCCCATGTAGCAATGTTGGATTTATCTAACCCTTCAAACCAACTTCAAGCTCCATCTCGCAAGGAAAATGAAAATAACCGCAATCTAATTTGATCTTGGGACACTTGATTGATTTTGATCATATCCGTGATCTCCAAGAACCTAAAGATGTGGATATTAGGATCCTCGGTCATATGCCCCCCGAATTGGTTATTTTGAATCATTTGTACCAATTGTGGCTTGATTTCAAGCTGTGTGGCATTCACTCCTAACCGGAAACCTTCGGTTGTCGGTCCCCCTTGCGGTCTAAACAAGTTTTGTAACGGTCTCCGTGGTTCGTTCCGCTCATTCATCATTGCTTTCATGAATTCAAGCTGCCTCTCCAACTCTTCTATTCTAACCGTATCTTCACCACGGTGGTCCATCTCAAACTCAAATCTCTTCTTTGATGAAACTTCCTTTCTTCAATCTCCCGAGCTTTAAACCTAGTGATCATAAACAACGTACAACTTCCACAAGAACCAATTACCAAACCAACATAAATCAAACAAACAAAACAAGAACAATATTCAAACAAGAACTAAAAAAAATATTCACACAAGCAATTAATTAAACACCTAGCATACAACTTCCAAACATTCAACAATATCTATAAGCCTACTCAAAAGAATCCCCGACAACGGTGCCAAAAACTTGATGCACGTGTAATTCAACACACAAACCAAGTTAAATTTTCAATCCAAGTTTCATTCGATTCGCCCTATAGACTACCATTTACTTGCTTAAAAATTTATAGGTAGGCAAGGCTTTTATCGTTGTTTGTCAATTATCTAGGCAAAATCATAGCTAAACTAAACATACACGAAATAAAGCACATTTCTAATCATGTTCTATCTAATTCAATAACCAAATCAATTAATTCTCTCAATTTAGGTAGAATGAGTATCAAGTGCAACAATGAGACAAGTGTGAGTGTTGTAAGAATGTCTAAAGTGTTCAATTGAGATCAAATCGTGTTGTAAACCTATTTAATCCCTAGAAGATTGAGCAATCCACCCTCTATTAGTCAACCCCTTGTCGCGGTGAGCCAACCGTTGATGATACTAGAACTATCAAGCATTCACGTTATCAAATCCTAGACCACTCCTTCTAGAACGTGGATTATTGCCCTACGACCTATCTTCGCACAGGGATTGGATCTAGAATAGTATGAATCTACACTATTCACGATAATTCCACCTGCGTGTTGGCTGCAGTGTTCACATCAAATGCCTCCTAGGTTGGCTATTACCTACACCTAGGTGGTAAGGATTAAGATCTAGTGCAATTCAAGCTCTAAAAGGAAAGTAAACAATCAACATTCAATCTCAATATCACAAATCATCAATTCAAACAACACTCACATAAAGGTTTAGCTCCTAGTACCTTCAATTTTGTTCAATACAATAGAAAGAGTAAGAGAATCCATTACAAATTGAAGGCAAAAATGTAGATCTTCCTCAATTGTATTCCTTGTCCTCAATCTACCCCTTGGTCTTCCTTGATCTTCACCAAATGTGGAGGAATGTGGCCTTGATCACCTTGAATGTGGATGAGAAGTGGATGGAAGATGGATTGGGATTTCTCTAGTGTTTATTTGAAAAATGGGCAAAAGTTCTCTTCAATCTCGAAAATCCCCCATTTATAGGTGAGCGAACAGGGCCTTGGCTCGCCTGAGCCTCAGACGGCTCGCCCGGGATGGCTCAATAACTGTCAAAACTGCCAGAAATCGTGATCTGGCTCGACTGAGCCAGATTAGCTCGACCGAGCCAGATTAGCTCGACCGAGCCTGCTCTCTGTTGGTAGGGCTCGACCGACCCTGCACAGCTCAGCCGAGCGAGCCCTTTGTCCACATGGCTCGACAGAGCCTGGCTCCGCTCAGCCGAGCACTGTCTCTAAACTCCAGAAAATTCCCTTTCTGCTCCACTCGGGTGAGCTATCCTCCTTTGACTCCAAACTCGGATGATTTGCCTCAAAAACTCAACCAAAAGTGTCATTTTATGCTAAAAACTCAACCTACACCATTCCAAACACAAAAACACAACAAAAGAACAACGAAAACATATGATATGAGAGTAAAATAGCCACAAACATGCACATTCACATACCGAAATGAAGGTCATTTTACGCACATATTAGAAAGACCTCTTAGTTCCAGTCAACCAAGGTGCTCAAGGGGCCCATTAAATTTCTTCCCACCTCTTCTTCCAAGATCAAGCTTCAAACCGTGGAGAAGTAGAGGAGATCATGGGAAGACTCTCAGATGGAGTAGATGCAACACGAATCATCTACTTAGCATCTGAAGAGCAAAGAGAATCTTGCGAATGGTGCTGATGATTCAAGCAACATGACATTCAGAGCTAGAAGATTTGAAGTACGTGGGCCGAGGGCACTAACCTAAGCAGATAGTGAGATCTGCTGGTGTCAGATTTTTCCTCAAGGAACAACCAAGTTGTCCGCGGAAATAAGAAGAGTTATCCACTGAGAGCAGGAAAATGAAGAGTGCTCGTGGATATCTCACAAGACATTGATGTGTAAGCAAGGCAGTTGATCGATGCTTAATCTGCATACAAATAATAGCATAGAGCAAATACATTTATAAAACCCAGAGGATGTCGAACCCACAGGGATAGTGCAACGAGGAAAAATCATGTACTAAATGTAGGTTTCAAAACCTTTGTTTGGGAAAATCAATTTTAAGGGTTTTGGGTTTTTCAAGACAAATAATTAAAGAGAGAAAATTTAAATATTAAAAAGCATAGATTCTAGGGAAATCTACCAATCTGATCAACATGCAAGAAACAAATATTCAAACCCAGAAAAGATAATTTTGGTGGAAAATCTGTTAAGGTGGAATTAATTCCTTGGTCGAGCAATTAAACCCTAAATAATTAACTAGTGGTTATCTCCTCTCGGTCTCAAACACACAAAGTTAATTAATTTCAATAAAGATTAGACTTATCCTACAATAGAAATCTTCTTGGTTGGACAGATAATCAAAAGTATTAAATCCTAACTTCCTATTACTAACCTTCACCTCTCGGTCCTTCGATTAATAACTAAAACCTACCTCAATCTTCATCTCTCGATCCTTCGATGAGAATAGATTTAAAATAAAACATAGGATTTAAACCAATTTTAAGGGTATGAACAATTGAACTAAACATGCATCACAGATGGAGAAACCCTAGAACCTGTTACGGTTCTAGCCTAACATATTAAAGAAAGACATAGCAATGAAAAATAAAGATTGCATTAAAAGGTAAAGATTCAACAATAAAAGTAAAGAGGAATTCACTTCAAAATAACTAAAACTTCAATAATCCAAGAGAAAAATAAATAAAAAACTGAAAAGAACTGGTAGATCCAGGGCAGAACTCTCAAAACTCGAGCCAAAACAAGTATTTATAGAGGTAGAGGTGTATACATTGGGATCTACGGCCAAAAATATTATTTAAACATAAAAATCTCAAAAATTCCTTTTCTGGGCCCGTCTCAGTCGACGTGGAGCTTGCATCGGTCGACACGGATCCCCTTGTGTCGGTCGGCGTGGACTTCATATCGGTCGAGACAGAGAGATTTTTCCCCCTTTCGATCCTTCTGCGCAGTCTCACGGTTTTGGCCATAACTTTCACTCCCGAACTCCGATTCACCCGATTCTAGTTGCATTGGAAATCTAAGTCAAAGCTCTTTCAAATGAAATTATTCATTAGCTCAGATTCCATCTGTGGAAGAAGTCGTGACTATTTCTTTGAACATCGCCTACTTTCAGTATGGGTTTCCATTGGATTTGGCCCAAAACCTGCAAAAACACACCATGACAAGCATAATACCCCAATAAACTTGACTCATGCTCGATTATTAACTAAAAATCAAGTAAATGCAAGAAACCAATAAGAAAACAATGTGATAAGTGAGGCAAAATACGAGCTTATCAGCAGCTTGCAGCAATGAGCTCGGGGAAAGACCAAGAAGGAGCAGATCTAGGAAAGGCGTTATTTGGAGCAGTCTGAAGGTAAATTGATCATTGTAAACTTGTAGTATTATAATTTGAAAAGTGTAACTCTTGTAAATCAATGATATCAATATAATGCTCGATTTGATGACAATACTCTATTGTCTTATACAATATAATCGCCTCAGTCAAAATGCTAGATCAATACACTCCTTGTGTAATTTGAATCCTATCAAAAATCAGATGATTTTCCTTGAAAATACTGAAAATTTAAAAGAAAATAACATGATAGGAATTTCTTCAAGGTCTTCCCCAACCCCATCGAAAGCAGAATGCTTGAAGCTACAAAGGAGAATCAATTCAAGCAAATTACTCTCTGCTGACTACTGAGTCCAAGCTCTTAGCAGATTCCCGACAACTAGTGAGTATGAGCTCTCAATAAAAGACTCTTGAACTTAAAGGATTCATTGAATCTAAAGAGTATAGAAGAACTGCTGAATCCAAGCTTTCAGTAGATATCCGGTGAATGCTGAGTCTAAGCTTTTAACAGATTGATGAAGATTGCTATTCGGCTATAGCAAACAATACCAGAAAAGTTTACTGTGTCCAAGCTCTCAGTAAAGAGACTATTTTTTCCTAAGGATCAAAATTATGAAAGATTCTGTATTGTCTATTGAGTCCAAGCTCTCGGTAGAACCCCGAAGAATGCTGAGCACAAGCTCTCAGCAGAAATTTGTAGACTGCTAAGGGTACAACTTGAGCAACTGCTCAGTCCATGCTCTCAGCAGATTATAAGCGTCTACTAAGATAATGACCTTTAAATCGAATGCTGAGTCCATACTCTCAGCAAACAAGGTCTAAGGATTGTACAGATCATGACAGATTCAAGGAATAAAATGCTGAGTCCAAGCTCTCATCAAACTATGTGATCTACTAGATCTTATATAAAGGGGTATTCTAGATAATCAAATGCTGAGTCCAAGCTCTCAGCATAGGCTTTTCACATTGCTGGATATGTTACCCTCAGCAAATGCACATTTGCATGTTGACCAACAAACAAGGAAGAGATAATCATTTCAAATATCTCGAAAGGTGGGATTATCTATTGACAGAGAAGCTACAGAGTCCGCATTAATTGAAGATGAGACTCTATCTTAGGGTGGTGACGAATATTAAGGAGACACGTCAGCCACGCACAAGTTTCCAACTTAGTGGGATGTAAGACGAACCATCACCAACCGTCGATTCATCCATATCAAAAGAAGATATCCAACCGCTTACAGTAAAGTCGGTTACTTGGGATCGTATATAGGAATTTTGGTTAGGGAATTTTAAACCTTAATACTCCCATATCTTCTAATTTTGAAATTTCTTTTGTACTACATTCCTTTGTGAAGTTTTGCAGAAGAAGCATCAATGGCGGAATCTTCCAACCCCACTAGTTCCCCTGTAGAATCATCCGGACGACCCAACATGCCCGAAGAGCCTGAACAATTCCAACCGATGTTCACATGCATCTACAAGATGGAGGATATTGAAGAGTCAATTGTAGGGTTTGAGTCTACGATGGACAACACGAATTACCATTAATTAAATACTTGCCAAGGATCGTTCTTAAGGTATCAGGAATTAATTTCAATCAAATAAACCATGCGATCCTATGCATGATCCTACAATATTAATTGCAGAGGATGGATTTAGAGAATACCTGATTTCACCGTTTGATCTACAGATCTAGATCGGAGCCAATAACGATGAAATAGATCTGGATCTGAATCTGAACGCCGGCGATGAACAGTTGTTCCTACAAATCTGATCTTCTGATCTGTTCCCTTGCTCCTTGGAAATCTGGTGATGATTATCTACCAAGTTGGATCCGAGATCTGGAGGAATCGATCAACTCCTCCCACCGGATAGCCGCCGCCGTCTCTCTCTATTTTCAATATACTGAAAACCCTAGTTATCACAACCATTTTATCTGATAGAGAGAAGGCCTATATATAGTGCTAGGGTTTTGAGAAACCCTAACCCTAATGGGCTGTGAGCAATTAATGGGCCAGACCAGGGATCAGATGCAAATAATAAAGTGGGCCCTCTTTATTAATTAATCCTTCCTTGTTCAACCCAGAACATAATTAATTAATAAAACATTGTTTTAACCTTCACCACGGTAACAATGCTGACTCGCCCCTTTATTACCACGTTATTAGGAACGGGTTGCACCAAACTAAAATGATCCACATATTTAAGGTTTTAGACATTCATTAATTAATTTGGCTTATGACAATCAGCCACAATTAATTAATCTCATATTTCCTGAGTAATGCCACTCACCCCTTTTCACTTATGCCTGAATTAAATAATTCAACCTGCAGGGTTTAGCATAATGAACCTTGTGAGCTCCTCAGGGAATGTCACCATCCTGAAACGGATATGCTTACCTAAACGTCCAGACTAAGCAGACCACACACAAATTGCCAACACCCAAAATACCGGTATAAGAGTACATGTAAGACTCGCCACCATGGTAAATCAAAGTGCGGTCAATCTGTGTGTGCCCCTTATCCTTCAGTTAGGTTTAAGATCATAGGAAGTATGTTAGGGATCTGGCTCATTCATATGTCAATGAGAATGGTGCATCCCACTGTTGATCCCATCAATACATAACCATGTACCGACACATCAAGTAGCTAGGATAAGCCCACTTATGAACCGAAGTGCCGCAGCTTAGACCGACAACCTATCCAGGGACCGTCTCAGCTGTGATATTGTTTATATCTCGCTAGGTCAAACGATCCATATGATCCTCTGTGATCTCCTACACACCATATGGTCATCTCTATCTACGAGATAATAGGATATTATGGTTCGTTGTATGTTTGTTCT
>JAPKLW010000452.1:215656-328372 GCA_026898455.1 Plectranthus barbatus
GTGTACAAAACACTTAATCATATATGCTTTCAGTATATAATCCCAACTCATGGAAATTGAGCCATTGAGCTCTAGTACTTATCAGAGGGACCTCCAGCAGTTCATTCATACAATGGTAGGAAGAAGCATCAGAGAACATTTGGTACCAATTGTGCGCACTGAAGTTATAAATCGAATGTCTGAAGCAAAAGACGAAATACTTTCCGTTCAACAAGACAACTCCTTCTCTACCGAGATTTTTGCTGCAATCAAAGAGGTTAGCAGAAGAAGTAGAAAGAAGCAGAAAGAAGAAAGGAGCAAGAAGACAAATTTCATCGCATTGAGGCTCGAAGACAACAAGAAGAAGACTTAAGGAGACAACGCGAGGAGGAGAAGAGAGAAGAACATAGAAGAATTGAAGAGAAGGAGAGAATCAGAAGACAAGAAAGAGAAGTTGTCTTGGACAACTTCATGAAGATGACGATGGAAGCATTCAAAAATGTGAAGAAGCCCACTGTCGTTTCCTCAAGTGCCAGACATGCTGCTGATTCAGACTCTTCAACAACTAAAAAGTAATATCTCTCCTAACTCTATGAGTCTCCTAGTTGAAAAGTTTTTTACCTTTTGATTTTCGACTTGGGTGTGTATTCCATGTACTACTGAGCATGATATTTTGAATGGAAGCTAACCCAGGTTGAGGACAACATCTCATTGTCCAACGCTGATCTATTTGAATTAGCCGAAGTTACACATTCAGTGTAATCAACAAACTGCGTGGAAGTGATGTGTGAAATGTTCCTGTTATTGCTTGAGGAAATTTAGTGTGAATGTACTATGTGCTGATCTGATAAAAGATATTGAAGCCAATAATTGGATGAAAATTGTTGAATAATCGAGCAATGCCCTTGATATTTTAAGGGGGAACATTTAGGAACATACTAAGTCTATGGGAGTTGAGACGCTGAGAATAGACTTGATAGGAAAATCTTTGTAATCTCAGTAATCAACTTTCCCATGATCACTTGGAATTAAAGCTTAAGATAGAGGCTTTAATCGCACCAAAAAGGGGGAAATTGTTAGGAATACTGTCGGATACTGTTAGAAACAATTATTAGACCCTGCTGTTGTAATTAATTCATAGTCAAAGTTTGATATGTTTTGGTGCATCAAAGCTCTTGGAACTCAGTGTTGAGTCGATTTTAAAAGTCTTGTATAGGAATTCATACTCGAGTTGTAATAGAAATAGAAAGAAAAAAGAATCAAGGATGCTGAAGAAGTCAGCAGACTTGATGAGTTGCTGAAGATTACAAAAAAGAAGAAAGGGCCAGCAATGCGGAGGAGCATTACAAGAATGCTGAAGGAGTAAACTCCAGCAGAATCCGAAGGTCTTAGTTCAAACTTTTAAGATACCCGAAGCACTCTAGCGGCTAGCAAAAGACAATCAACAATTAAGAAAAGTTATGGAGTCGAGAATCAAACGGATCACAAATCACAAGAAAACCCGATGAATCAGAGGATGGAACAATCATTGATATGTGCGTAAAAAGACCTATATTTCGATGTGTGAACTTGTATATTTGTGTCCATTTTACTCCCACATCATATGTTTTGTCTTCTTTTTGTTGTGTTTCCGTGTTTTGTGTGTTTCGGATGGTGTACGTTAGGTTTTGAGCAGAAAACAACATTTTCGGCTTAGTTTTGGAGGAAAATCGCCCGAGCCGAGAGTCAAAAGGAAGCAGGATCGACCGAGCGGAGCAGAGGAAAGGAGAAAGCCGGATTTCAGAGAATTTGCCCGGCCGAGCCAAGCCAGGCTCGACTGAGCCTTGATGGACAGAGGCTCAAGAGCTAATCCACCATCCTTGGAGAGGAATTGAAGATCAAAGGCAGTAGATCAAGATCAAAGTGCTCAAATTAGGGGAAGAAATTCATTCAAACCTATCTCTTGTAATATCTTACTTTTAATTGGATATTGTAATGTTGAATATGAGAGGTATGGAATTCTAAATTTCCTTGGATGTTGATTTGAAATAAGATGTGAGAAACTAGGTTGAATTATGTTTGTTTACTTTCCTATTTGAGATTGAATCACACTAGAGCTTGTTCACATGCACCTAGGTGTAGGTAATAGCCAATCTAGGTGTTAATTGATACGAATTTTGCAGCCAACACGCGGAAAGGAGTGTCGTGAATAGTGTGAGTTCTTGTGTTCTTTGATCCAATCCCTGTGTGGAGATAGGGCATATGATGATGATTTACGTGCTATTAGGAGTGTTCTAGGATCCAAAAATGTAGCTGTTTGAGGTTCCTAGTGTCATCAACGATCGATTTACCGTGACTGAGGGTTGGCTAGTGTAGGGTAATAGTCCATCCTTATAGGAATTAAATATGCTTGCATCATAGTTCAACTCAAGTGGATCACACCTAAGTTCTTATCAACATCCGTTCTTACTCATTTGAGCACTTGTGAAACTTGTTCTACCAATGTTATTACAAATTGAAGTATTGTTTGAATTTACATTTTATGCATAATGAAGTTGATTGTTTGTTTAAGTATGGATGTAGTTAGTTTAGTTTTGCACTAGGAATTTAGAAAAAAACTTAATTATATTAATATGCCTAGCTATAACACTTCCCTAACAAGTAAATAGTATCCTATATGGAAAATTCAAAAGGACCTTGGATTGAAAATTTTACCTGGTTTGTGTGTTTAATTACAAGTGCACCAATCATCATACACAAAGGAGGGTTCAGACCTACGAAGGATCCGTTCTGACATAGACGGTTACAGATCAAAGCTATGCCAATTAGAGACGAGGAGACTTGAAGAGTCTCTATCCACTGCAGAAAAAGGAAGAACGCATATAGGCTAGCAATGCCTTTGAGTCTAAGGGATAGGATTCAAACAGCCGTTTGAATCCTCACTTTTAAATAGGTGTCATCAAGGAATTCACTCGAAAAGGCTTAACAATCTACAAAAGGAATTGGATGAGATGAGAGCAAAGATGATAGAAAAGCAAACACCACGAAGGCCACTCCGGTCGGTATTTGAAGAAATGCCGAATAGTAGTTACCCATGGATGGAAGAGAGGAGACATGCCCACACTGTGAAGTCAAGTTGGGGATATGAAGATGTGGAACTTAGAGATGAAGGATATGAAGATCAATGGGGGAATTGTGATTTCAAAAACAGAGTGTACCGTTCACCATGTTATGACTATTCTAAACATAGTTCATATGCAAGCCAGAACCATACATGGAATCCATCCATGACAAGAGTTCATTGTGATGAATAGGGTAGCCATGATCCTGAAAGAGTTAGAGAAGCAAGATCATCTCAGGAAGCTTTGGAGAGGAGACAAGATAAGCTCGAGGGAAGCCTTTTGGAATTAAAAATACAATTATCCAAAATCTTGAAAAAGGTGAGTGAGAAGCCTCGAGTGGAAGAATATCCATTTGACACGAGAAAAGGTCTCGACGGAAATAGTGAGGAGGTTGACGAAAGTGAGGAAGATGAATGTGAGGATGCGGTAATGGTGTTTATGGAAGTTGTGTTTAAAGATCCAGAAGTGAATGAGATCCAAGGAGAAGAACTCAAGAATGAAAGTAAAGTTTTACCTTATGACGATGATGAGGATAAAAGCACCAAGGAGTGGGTGCAAGTTTTTGATGAATTTAACGAGGATGAAATTGAGGTGCCTTCACTTAAGTAAATTCAACCAATTCCGTCTCTGACACAATTTTTAGAAGAGGAAGCCTTACAATTTTTATCCAAGCTTATGAAGATTCTCAAACCTCCTTGGAAGGATGCAAGGGGAATAAGGAAGAGTGTATTGAACAAATTGCTTCCAAGGAAGGTTCGATCGGTAGAGAAAGGTATTTTAAGAATACACAAGATTTTTGATAATGGATGACATGGTAAGGTCCTCGACCCAACGGTTTTACATCTTGTTAAATTTCATGTTTTGAATAAGTGTTGGTTATTTGATCGTGTTAGTTTAATGTTTTGTGGTTTTTTAAAGGATTTTTGATTGATAGTTGTTCTACGGACTTACATTGTGTTGTGATGAAAGATAGGAGAAGTGGGGAGGCGAAGAGCTCGGAATGGTGCATGAAAGGTGCAACATAACAGAGAGGATGCTCGTCCGGGAGCATACGAATCACCCGAGATTAAAAAAGGCTGAATTTTTTTTTTCAAATTTTGGCGGGTAGGAGGCTCGCTCGGCCGAGCGAGGTAAGGCTCGGTCGAGCAATGCGCAAGTTTAAAAGAAATCTCAATGCCCATTTCAACCCATCTTCGTCTTGGTCGAGATTTCCCTTCCCAGATTTTCTTTAACATATATTTGTTTTTATTTGTGCACATCTCACCCTTGAATTCCATTAATGGCTAGCAAACGTGCAAGGGGGCTTCTTCTTCTTCAAGTAGTCGTCCCAGAGTATTTAATGACGAAGAATTCGCTAGATACAAGAGTCTAGCGAAATGCCAAGTTGTGGGGACTAAGTATCTTTACAGGGAGACATTTAAGGCATTGAAATTGAAAGACGATGTGTGTAGTCTCCTTGAAGGCATAGGGTGGTCGAAGTTGCTTACGGCGTGTTGGCCCGGCTATATAGAATTGTCAAGAGAGTTCCTAGCCTCCGTGACGATCATGAAAGGCTCCGGAGGTATACCTTTGTCAATAAAATTCAAGATTAGAGGTAAGGAACACTTCTTCCAAAAGTCTAAGGTTGATGAGATTTATGGTTGCGATGTTGATTCAGTGTTCTTGCATGAGAATGTTAGTATGGGGGATTTTTGTGAGGAAATCACTGGAATTAAGTCTGGTAGGAGTTTTAATATAAAGAATTTTAGAGCTACATCTATTAGGAATTCGGTTATTCGTTACATTCAAAAGTTTGTGGGTGGTTCTGTGTGTGGTAGATACGAATCAAACAATGTGATTTCTCTTGAGTTGTATATGCTTTATGCTATGATGAATGGGATTAAATTTTCTTTCGGGGCTATGTTGATGGATGGATGGAGTCGGGTTGCCAATACTAAATCTTCTACTTTTAGTTGTGGAATGATCACTCCTATCTTTGAGTATTTGGAGGTGTCACTGTCGGGTGTGTATGCTCATGCTGTGTATTTACATACAAATTCTTTGTTGGCTGGAAGGTTTTTGGTTCCTGGGCATAGAGGATATATATACTAAAAATTTGGAAAATTTGCTTTAAAAATGCCCGGAAGGGAGTGGACAACAGTGTTGGATTTGAGTGATAGATCCAATTGGTTGCTGGACACGGAGGATCACAAGGATGTTGTTGGAGTGTTGTCCTCTGATGGGAACTTCACTATTATCCGTCATCTATCGGAGGAGGAGCAGGCTGGATTACAGGGCGTTGGCCCGAGCACCCGTGCACCTCCAAAGACCCAGCATGCCCCGGTTGAGGAGTGGCAGCAGCTGATGTTATCTATGTTGCAGAGGACTACTGATACTGTTGATTCTCTTTCTTCCTCTATGCAGGGTCTTGATGTGCGTATGACTGCTCTACATGGTGATTTTTCTGCTTTCCGGGAGGGTTATATTGTTTATCAGGCTGCCATTGCTTCTCGGTTAGATGGCATTGACCGGAGGGTAGAAGCAGTTCAGGAGGATGTTCGAGAGCTTCAACACCGTGTCCCCATTCCGTATCAATCCCGCAGAGCCCACCCACCACCATAAGATCAGGAGGAGTGTTGACGCACCGCCTACCTTTTTGACAAACTTAGTCTCACTTGACTAAGTTTGGGGGGAAGTGCCGGTAGCCGGTTCCCTGGTTCATTCTCCTCCTCTATCTCTCTATCTTAGTTTATCTTATGCTTTCTAGTTTAGTGGTTTGAATTGAATTTATATTCGATATGGTTGTCTAATGATATTGATCTACTTTGATTTTGGATGTTGGATATGGATTTGGATGATGATTTTTATGGTTGAATGTGATGTTTGGATGCAATTATTAGCGAGCTTGCATGATTTTATACTTCCTATTTTGCTTGGTTTGTGGATATGTTGAATGGATTGGTTTGTATGGTGAGCTAGTGTTGGGAAATTATCCCTAAAATCTCCCTTAGGACTTGTTTGTAAAAGGTTTTGTTGGATCAAACCTTATTTAGTTGGTCGATCATTTGCCGAAATCTAGAGAGTCTAGCACACTTTGTAAAGTCCTGTATAAGTTGAACATTGAGTTGTAATAGACTAGTGTGCTGAGAAGAATCCCTAGCGGACACAAAGCAGATGATATCAACATTCAACTTACAAACTGCTAGAGAAGCAAGCCAACAAAGGATCACTAGCAAATGGCTGACCGCTCGCTAGACAGAATGCTAAGGCGTTAGCATTCGGACCCTTCAGCAATGAATAAAGAATCACAAGCAACGGAAGTCAAAGGATCACAAGGAATATACTTTTAGCAGATTCTAGCTTAGCAAAGCAAAAGAATCAAATTTGAAGCTGGACTGCGACTCTGACAAAAAGCTCACGCAAAAGGATAAGACTTTCCCGAAGTGGCTAGGAAAGTACAAGTCAAAAACAAAAGTGAATGTCACAGACAAAGCACTTTCGGATCAAGGAGCCATTGAGTCTAACGAATAAGGAGATTCAAAGTTTGAATCTCCACCCATAAAAAGGACAAGTCCGAAAGTGAAGAAAAACAACAACTACTTGACTACAACACTACTTCATTACTTCAACAACTGATTGTTTTCACTCACGAACACTCGAGCAAGAGATTTCTTTGACAAAGTGAAAAATATAAAGTAGTCTGTTGAGAGCCGCGTGAAAGTACATTCAAAAGCTCTCAAAAACCAGAAGTGTCGCTCATTTGATACACTGACACTTCATTGAAGTTATTCTTGATCGCAATCAAGAATAGTTCAATCATTGGGATTCCTTTCTCTTCAGAAAGAATCCAACAGTCGAACACCTGAAAAGGTCAAGACTAAGACGGGCGTTTAGCCGCATTCAAGAAAAGTCAGGAAGTGACTATAAAACTTTCACCACAGGCAAGGCAGGAGTTTCGAAGGTGTGCCCTTGACCCAGCCAAACCTTATCGGAGAAGTTCAGATCAACGGAGGATAGCTGTCAAGTAGCCAGGCCGAAAGCTCACTGCCTACTTAACTGGAAAGGCGAATCCTTGTAATCTGTATACTTTTCTAGTGGAATTCGTAGTGTTTCGGCTAAGGAGTGGATGTAGATCATTTGGATCGAACCACTATAAAATTTGGTGTTAATTTACTGTTTTATTATATTATTGTTCCAAGATTGTTTTGAAACCTAGCAACAGAGTTGCTAGAGTATATCTGAAAACAAACTTAAGACATAACTTGAGCTAGCTAACTTTTGAAAAACAACGATAAGTGCAAGTGATATAAAATTATTCCGCTGCATTTCGTGTTAAGTTTGATACACGACGACTCTGATATTTCGGGACCAACAGCTAAAGGATATTGTCTTATATTTGTTGATTGTGGTTTGTGGAAAGTTTGGTGGAAATGAGAGCTTCATTGCTTTGTCTAGGGGCGGCAATCTCTGACTCGACCCGACAACCCGACCTGAACCTAACACGAAATTAGCGGGTTGAGTCAACCCATTTAACTGTTGGGTCAATTTTGGGTTGAACCCACGAACCCAATTAAATTTTGGGTCGGGTTCGGGTTACCTGTGGGTCAACCCGCGTAACCCGAATAACCCGCAAAATTATCAATTTGAAATTAATAAAATTTTATATCTTACCATTTTAGCAATTTTTTTAATATATTTGATTTTTATTCATCAATATTATATTCAATGTGTTATACTATAAATTAAATTCTATATTATACGTCAAATTATACATATATGTAATAATAATAATAATGAAAATAAAAAAGAAATATACCTAACACAAATTCTATGTGGTTTGATTACAAAATTGTCCTATTGAAGATAGTATAATTGTATTATATAAAAATAGTAAATATAATAAATTAGTGGAATGTATTATTTAAAAAATAAAAAATATAAATTTGTTACATCTTTTATTATAAAGAATATATTTATGTTATAATATAATAAATATTATAAAAATAAAAACTGATATAATATATTTATGGGAATAGTTTTTCACTATTCTTTGTTAATACATAGATAGATTTATCTAATTATTTAATATATAATGATAAGATTATAAGCATATTATATATATATATATATGCATATATTAGTATATTTATAATATATGTTTTTTATATTATACATCTAACTATTTTTATATATTTGATAATACGAAAGCAAGTAGATAAAATGCAAAACTTATAAAGAAAGATAAAATAGTGAAAACATAAGGTTTTACTAAAATATATTATATATGTATGAGCTATAACATTAAAATATATCAAGTAAAATAAAATTAATGTGATGTAATGATTTACACCCGCACTATGTGCAAATTAATTATATGATATTTTATTTTATGATATATTAAGATGAAATTAATAGAGTTATATATCTTAATATTTTTATAGATTATTTTTAATATATTAATTTTTATTCGTTCATGTTACACATATTATAATATAAATTATTTTCTACATTATACGTCAAATTATATATATATTTAATAAAAATAAAAAGAAGTACATTAAACAAAAAATCTATGAGATTTGATTTTAATATTATCCTATAATAATGTTACATTTTTATTATTCTAAAAGAATAGTAAATATAATAAATTAATGAGATATAACAATTTACGGAAAAAGTGACAAATATAATTTTTTAATATTTTTAATTATTTTTTATTGTAAATATGTTATAATAGAATAAATACAATAAAAATAAAAACAAAAAATTATGTGAATTTTTGGAGAGAACAGTTTATTTTAATACTTTACTTTAATATGTAATATATATATTAATTTATTTTATTTTTAAATTTGGTTAGAATATTTAAATAAGATTTGAACTAAAAAGATTTATATATCTTATTTTTTAAATTTGGTTAGAATATTTGAATAAGATTAAACGGGTCATTTGGGTCATTCTCGGGTCGACCTGAAAATAAACAGGTCGGGTTCGGGTTGAACTTTCTGACCCAAAAAAATAAATGGGTCAGGTTCGGGTTGGCATATAACGTGTTAATATTAGGTCTCAACCCGACCTGCCAACCCGAACCCAACCCAATTGCCACCCCTAGCTTTGTCTTATGCTCAATAGTCTGGTGGTGTTTATGTTGTATTGAGTAGGTACAAATAAGGCATTGGAGAAGCGGTTCGATCGTGGCCACCGTTGGGTAACGCATTCTATCGTTTCTCTTGCCAATTAGCTTTTCATTGCATGTAGATTGTTTGTAGGTTGTTTTGTGCTTGTGTGTGTGTGATGTACCCAAACGAGGCTTGAGATTTAATCATGATTTACCTAGTGAAGTTTGATGTTTACCTCAACCAATGATAGGGCGGAATCTAGTTTTTGAAGCATGTTTTAAGTTTAACTTTTGAATTGCTAAGTTTTGTGTTTAGTTAATGCATAGGACTTGACAAAAAGTTGCGAGGTTTGAGCTATGATATTGTCATATCTTTATCGATTGTGAGTGGCAAGATTGAGAGTACGAAATCTAGAACTTGCATCCGTTCTCTTTCTATTGGCATGAGTGTGTGACTAGGAAATGATATTAGGCCATCAATTCTTAGTCCTACCTTTCACACCAGGAGTATAAGGTGGTTGTTATCATTTATTTGCCTTTCGTATCTTTGACCCCCGTGATTCAGCTTTATTGGTGAATTTTCTTTGATATGATTAGGACCAAGTTTGGGGGGAAAGAGTGTATGAGGGTGAATACGGTGATGAGAGTTGGGTTGGGAATTGATTGGATTTGTGTTGTTGAAAATATTGAGGCATGAAAGGCATGAAATAAAGGATTGATTTGAATTCTAGAAAATTGGGGCACCAACAAAAAATTTTGGTGCAAGTGTTTGAAAAAGAAAAAATGAAAAAAAAAAGAAAAAAAAAAGAAAGTGTTGTGAAGTGTATAAGCCTTGGGTTGAAGTGGTTTGAATATCATAAGTTTGGGGGTTTTGGGAAATTGAGAAGATGAGTTACTTTGGCCCAAAACTACCCACCTATTAGTTAGCCACATTACAACCTATGAAAAGACCTTTTTGATTCTAGAACTAACTCATTGTAGTATAGTTGTGAGAATGGATGCAAGCTTATGAAAATCAAGCTCGATATCTTGTGATTGAGTGAATCTCATCGTCCCTAAACGCGTTATTTTCTTGTATCTATATTTGATGAGTGGTTCATGTCTTTAGCATTTACTTGTCACAAAATTAGGTGATGATCTCATTTTACTTGGACATGCTAAGATTATCTAGGTGAGCTGTGAGGTATTGCATGAGGTCGATTGACGACTTTACTTTGTTTTGATTGAGGACAATCAAAGGTTTAAGTTTGGGGGATTATGATATGTGCGTAAAATGACCTATATTTCGATGTGTGAACTTGCATGTTTGTGTCCATTTTACTTCCATATCATATGTTTTTGTCTTCTTTTTGTTGTGTTTTCGTGTTTTGTGTGTTTTGGATGGTGTAGGTTAGGTTTAGAGCAAAAAACAACATTTTCGGCTTAGTTTTGGAGGAAAATCGCCCGAGCCGAGAGTCCAAAGGATGAAGGATCGATCGAGCGATGCCTTTGCTAGATCAGTTTTTTGTGCGGGTCGACCTGAAGCCGGTGAGTCATCACCTCGGGGTCTATCACGGTAATTTCCTTGTGCGACCAAGCAAATACATGTAATTGGGACCGCAGGAACTGCAGGAGTTCCTTCCTAACTTCAGGGATGAGCTCAGCACCTATGAAGGTGGTTCTTGTTGGGTCTTGCTCATCGAGGGATATCTCCTCTAACTCTTCGGGCGGCGAGGTCTTAACGGACCCCTCAAAGCTATTCACTAGTTTGAGGACTAGTGTAGTAGCAGTCGCTAGTGGTTGTTTGCTCTCCGTGAATGGTGTGCACCCCCATCTGGTAGGGAATTTCACCACCTGATGGCAGGTGGATGGGAAGGCCTAGAGTTCGTGCAACCAGGGTCGTCCGAGGATGGCATTGTAAGCCGAGAGAGCGTCTACGACCTGGAAAGTTAGATCTAGATTCTCGCCCCCGCAGTACACGGGCAATCATACGTCTCCCAAGGTATTTCTCTTCTCGCCGCTGAACCTGTTAGCTGGGTTATATTGCCTATCATCTTAGAGTCAGGGATGCCCATTTCTTTGAAGGCTTGATAAAAAACACATTTGCCGAGCTACCGTTGTCCACTAGAATTCGGCGAATGCGGGAATTGGAGATGGGTAAGGAGATGACTAAAGCGTTGTGATGTGGGTGATGGATCCCTGACGACTCCTCGCAGGTGAATTCAATGACTTCATATTCGAGATTTTTGCGCAGGATTCCATCCATATTTCTGGTGGCTCTGCAAGCTTTCTTGGCAGATCTACGATTGATACCACTTACTTCTGATCCTCCAGTGATAAAGTGGACGGTCTTTTCAGTAGTAGGGGAGGTTGGTACATTATCCTCGTCAGGCTTCTTCCTTGGGTTCATTTTCCCACGGGTCCACGTTTTCTTGCCCTTTGAGGATAGGTACTCTATCAAGAGGCCCTTCTTAAGGAGCTCCATAACTTTGATCCGGAGCGCACGACATTCCTCGGTACGATGCCCATGGTCATTATGGAACTCGCAGAATTTCTTGGCATCTCGGGAAGCGGGGTCTGTTGCCATCCTCGGTGGCCATCTTACAGCCCCTGGCATTTGCTTCAGTACATTGTTTACGAGGTCGGCGAACACGATACTCAAGGTGTAATCAGGGACGTAAGGAGTGGAGCTTCTCAGTGCTAGAGTGTAGGGGTGTTGCCTCGTATCCCTTTTATCGCGGGAGTCAGATTTCTTGTCCCTTATCACCCGCCCAGAGGTGCACAGGGTGCACCTTCATGAGATCCGGTACAGCTCGTCGTCCTCCCATTTGATGCGAGCCCCAGCCTTATCGAGTGCGTCATCGAGGGTCTGGCAAGGGTACAAGGTTAGTTCCTTGTAGAGATCAGAATCTACATCCAATCCCTTTCGAAAAGCCCCAATCGCGGTAGTCTGGGAGCAATTGGGGATGTTGACCAATTCTTTGTTGAAACATGCCACGTACGACCGCAAAGGCTCTCGTGGCTTTTGGATGATGGCGTAAAGCTCGTCTGAGTGTTTCTCCAGTTTCCTGCTGCTCGTGTACTGCCTTCAAAATAATTGGTGGAGTTCCGTGAAGGTGGAGATGTATCCAATGCGGGGCCTGTCAGACTAGACCCAAAGTTCTTGCACATGCAAGCTTCGCGCTCCTCTGCCGGGATGGAAGCCGCGAACATTTTTTACTTGTAGATTGCGATGTGATTCTCGGGATCTATGGTACCATCGTATGGAATGAAGTTTGGTGGAACAAACCTCGCGGTGATCTCCATGTTAGCTATGCTGGGAGCAAATGGTGAGTCTGCATAGCTTTCTCTTGCAATATTCATTTCCGGCGGAGGCATGCCGGGAATGCGAGCTAGAAGAGACTCAAAGTAGTTCAGGCGACTCCGGATCTCGTTCATCGCTGGGTCCAGCGCAGGTGGCCTTTCTTCGCTAGCCCCAGCCCGAAGCTCTCCCCCGATGTAGGGTGGTAAGGGTTGTCCTTGCTCGCTGGTGTTGTGCTCAAATTCTACATTTGGATTCCGAGGAGTCACCGGGGGGCGATGCATTGAACTGTCGGGGACTGTGACCCAGGGTTGTGGGTTGGCGACGGGTCTCACAGCCCCAAGGCATTGGTTCTCCTCGAACACCACGCGGTGTGCCCTCATCATCTACTCCATCTGGAGGTTGACTCGGGCAATCTCCTGTTGCGCATCACAAACTTGATTCATGAGCTGGGACACGGTAGGATCTTTAATGGTAGAAAGATGTGGCGATTGAAAGCTCAACGCTAGTTGCGTTGTGCGATTTTGCTCCATCCCCAATAAGAGATTTTTGAGCGCATTCTCTCGGGGTTCGGGAGCCTGCTCACGCGGATTTTCCGAATTAGTGCTCACCTCCGGTGTGTGTTCGTTGGCAATATCCTACAAAACAAATGAGGTTACGTTCCAAAGGCCCCACGGTGGGTGTCAAACTGTTGAGGTCCGATTTGTGTTGAAATAGGGACCCTTGGAACTTAATAGAAACCGAAGTAGAATACAACCGACGATGACGAAAGTGAAATAATAAGTACCGGCCATGGCTACAATTTGATGTGATGAGCTAAATAATCATGCTGATGTGTGCTCGTTGTGCCTCTACTCCTAAGAAGAAAAACGTATGCAAAAATGAACTATCCACGTCCCTTTTATAGATCAAGGGAGGTGGTTACAACCCTGGCTATTTTCGACGGTCGTTCTGACATTTGGGGGGAGCCGTTGGTGGTGGCCGTTTGCGCCCTTTTAGCAGAGTTGGTTGGTTGAGTTGCCTCGAGCTCCATAATGGGAGAGCGTTACCGGTTGTGCGAGATCTCCGAGGTTGGTTCCTATTTTATCGGGTGGAAATAGCTTTGGACTGCAATCTTCCGACCTCCTTCCGATTCCAGTGCACTTTCGAGTTTGGAGCCTCCAGCTAATCTCGTGCACGAGGGCAGGATCTTCTTAAGAGCCGATGGTTCTGAGGCAGGAAATGGTCGTAGCTTTGACTTGGTACTCGAGCTCGTATGTTTATCCTTGGGCTTGGTTGGGGTCATTACCTTGAAACCGTTGATTCCGTTTAGACATTATATTTTGGGCCGTCATCATTCTTAACGGGCCTGGACCTGACTTTTTCAGCCCAATCATTTTTAGGCCCAACAACACAGTATGTCCCAAATCCTTCATTTGAAACTGTACAAACAACCACACCTATACGTCCGACAATAGCTTCAACTTGTTTCTAATAAGAAGATTTGTCTATGTAGAGTACTAAGAATTACACCATGTTTCCATTGCTCATTTTGTACACACAACTTTCTTCTTGACATTGGTCAAATCCCAAAGACTTGATTACCTCATCAAAATGAATATTCCAAGATCTAGAAGTTTGTTTAAGTCCACAAAAAGACTTTTTTAGATTCCAAACCAGATGCTCTTAGCATTTCTTTACATAACCTTTAGGTTACCACATATAAATATTTTCATCCAAATTTTGATTAATGAAAACTATCTTGACATCCATTTGCCAAATCTCATAGTGTTGGGTTTTGTATAATATAATTATTTATTGCAGTGTGTACACATTTGATTTATCTCATATCTATTAATAAACATACTTGCGAGAACAATGGAATTCTCTTATCTTGTTGATAAGAAGATCGTACGATGTGTAGGAGATCACAGAAGACTGTATGTATTGTTAGGCCTAAAGAGATATAAAATAATAATATCGCAGCCGAGACATCATTGAGGATTGGTCTGTCAATATAGACTGCAGCATAATCGGAGAGAAGTGATTTGTCTTGATCACTTGATATGCTGGTAAGTCTGGTAACGTTTTGATAGGAACACTGTGAGATGTGTTCTTCTATCCAACTTAAGAAGAAACAAGATCTCATAACTTGGTTGAGTCTGATTTCTAACGAAGGTTCAAAAGTATGCACGGGTTATATGTCACTTCGACTTACCATGGTGGAGAGCTTGATTAACATGATCGTATATTCGCATCTTCGATGACAACAACTTGTGTAGAAAGTTCTTATGACTAGAGTTAGATTACCATATCCGAGAACTTGGGTGGGGACTATCCGTTAGGAGCTCAATAAGGTTCGTCGTGTTGAAGTCCTGCAAGTTGATTAAGTTTAAGTAGTGATGATAATATTTGAGCGGTACTACTCAGGAGAATAAGATATTAATTAATTATGTGAAGCATGTCAGAATCTCTAATTAAATAATGAATGTCCAGTAACCTTAAATATGAGGATTTACCAGGTTGATGCAACCCATTCTCATAACGTGGTAATAAGGGGGTAGATCAGTATTAATTATCTAGTGGAATAAATTAATATTAATTAATTATATCTGAGTTTTGACATGGAAATTAATTAATTCATAGACCCACTTTATTATATACATCAGGTACCTCGTCCAGCCCAATATAATTGCTTAAGGCAGCCCATTAGGGTTTTTAACCCTGATTATAAATACTCCATTCTCTCTCAGATTTTATAAGTCACAACAACTGAAATCCTAGAGAGATAGAGAGAGTGATAGGCGGCGCCAACTGTTACAAAGGGAGGAGAAATTCGACTATGTCATGTGCAGTGCAATCCAACAAAATCCTCACTAGTAGTTGAATTGAAAAAGCAATGGGATATATATATATATATATATATATATATGAAGATCTGATTGGGTGAACACAAGTTCTTTTATTTTATTTTAATTCGTCTCTTGAATGAAATTACAAATTTTGATTCACTTTCCGCAGATTCGAATTGTATGTGTGGTGGAATCAGATTTGGATTCAACGCGATTCAAATCCAGACTTTACAGATTCAAAAGATAACCTTAAATCTATTGCATTAAATTCATAAGAGCATGCATATGTTTTTATTATCGAATGACAATTATTTTGACACCCATGAATGGTTCGGGTTTATCGATATGAGATTCGGTTCATAAATTAATCCGTACACATACCCATGTAATTTTCTATGGATAAGAGAATACAGATAAATTGCAGCATGACTAATATGTGTGTGAAATGGCTACTTTATTAATGCATTATTGTGATAATTTTATGCTTATTTCACCCACATATCATAGGTTTTTGTTAGATTTGATGTGTTTTCGAGTTTGTTTGTGTTTGAGTAGTGTAGGTGGACATTTGAGCATAAATCCATGAGTTAGAGCTAACTTTGGGACAAATTTCGACCCAAATCTTGGATGTGTTAAGTGGATTTCGACTCAAATGGAGCATGGGGAGCTGAAAGAGGTGAGATACAACCAAATTTCGATCTAGACCCGTTCGGAATCAGTCGAAATCTGCCTAACTCTCCTGATCTCAGTTGAAATCTGCTCTACAGAGGCAAATTTCGACTGAGATGATTCTGTCCCAGTTGAAATGATGCAAAATTTACTTGAGGTTTCTGAGCAAAGGACCATTTCGGTTGAAATGGTTTCTTCTTGGGGGAAATTTGTGAGCAGTCACTAATGGATTTATATACTGAAAGCGTTATGATTTGTATATTATGTACAAGGTCGATTGGTTAATATACTGGGAATCATAAATGTTGTATGTTCATCTTCTGTGTGAATTACAAAACATGTGTCGCAAGCGCTCTTATCCTCTTATCTCGTCAATAGGGAAATCATACGGTGTGTAGTAGATCACAAAAAATCGTATGGATTGTCTAACCTAGCGAGATATAAAAGGTTATCACAGTTGAGACAATTCCAGGATAAACTGTCGGTGTAGACTGCAGCATACACTACTAATAAGCATCTTATCTTGGATGGCTTGGTATGCTGCTGGTGCGGGACATGCATTGATAATGACCTAAATTGTTATGAACTTTTGAAAAAAATTTAGTCAAATTAGGCAATATCTATGCGGTTACTCACTTCCAACCACCTCCAAACTTCTCCAAACATCAAATTGAGTGAGAATCAATGCCTAATCTATCCAATTAGATGAAAATTGAAGATAAGAGTGAAGATCCAAGCAAAGAGTTCAACATTTGGGGAAATTTTTCATTCCAATCATATTTTGTAATGACATCTCTTACCTTTGTAATTGAATTGTGCCTATTCAAAGGTATGAGTAGCTAAATCTATCAAGGATATTGGTTTGAACAATGTACTGAATTTTATGAATTGATTTGATGTTTGTTTACTTTCTCCTAGAGGATTACAACATACTTGAGCTTTTGTCTTATTCAAGTAATGTAAGCGTTCACCAATTGCATGATAAATTGCCATCGAAATTGCAACCTTTAAGCAGATTGAGTTGTTGTGAATAGTATGTTTGTATGCAAGTTTTGATCCAATCCATGTGCGGAGATAGTTTGTAGGTCAATAATCCACGAGCCCTTGGGAGTGAGATAGGATTTGATGACGATACAACTCAAGAATCTTATTTCATCAACACCTAGTTCAGCGGTACAAAGGGTATTAGATAGAATAGGGTGGATTGATCATTCCTAGGAGAATTAAATATTTTTTGCAGCATTCAATTGTTCATTGTTGGTTCATTACAACGTTCATGCCAATATCATGTTTTCCTCATTTGTGAGATTTGATTGATATTGTTTAGGAGATTGTTTTGGATAAGTGAAGTGAGTTGTGGTTTGGAGAATAGATGTTGAAGCACTTGTTTTCTTAGTTGATTGTTAGCTAGATAGACTCTAATTCTTTGCCTAGATTTAGAAACACACTCAATGATTGAAATTGCTTGAATATAAACCCAACAAAATAGTAATTGGTATTGGAAGTAGGCGAAGGAAGAAGACTTGGATTGATATTATTCTTGATAGGAGATTTAGTTATTTGTTGATTAAATTTCGGCTTATCAAGTTTTGGTGCCGTTGCCGGGGAACTCAATTAGTAGGTTATTTGCTATTGGTGAAATTGTGTTGGTTGTAGTTCAAGTGTTTGTTATTTTTTTTATTTGATCTTTGATTGAAGTTGTTGGACTTGTGTAGGTTGTGCATGATCACAAGGTCCAAAGATCGATAATTAGAAGAACAAAGGAGAAAGTAAGGTTTGGAAGAGTGGAATTCAACATGGAGAAAATAGGAGTTGATACGGAGGGGTTCGATGAATTACAAAGACAATTGAATGAGATGAGGGCTAGCATGAAAGAGAGGCCACGACCGTGGATGCCATTAAAAATTGTATTCGAGAAGATGGCGATAGAAGCTAAGATGAAGAAGGAAGAAGGTTATCCGTAGGAGGTGAATTTTTTGAATTAAAGGCGGAAGAATGATAATTGGAACTCCCACTATCATTATGGCGAGATGTCTTACTATCCTAATCAACAACCTTTCCCATATTCTCCGCTGTCAAATCGATACAATGGTTGGAATCAACTAGTGGAGAGTGGAGATGCCGGTTATAAGAACCGAAAGCTTCTTGTAGGAGGATAAATGGATGATACGATGCACTTAAGCAAGGTAGTAGAGAAGAAATTTGAAAATATGAGGGGATACTTGAAGATATTTAATTACAAATCTCAACCATTGCCAAACATTTAAGTGAAATGAAGCAAAGCAAGAGGAGAAACATTTGCATGAGACCAAGATGGACTCAAAGGAAAATTGTGAAGCTGTTACTACTCGGAGTGGTAACTCTCATGAGGGACCGATGTTAGATACTGGAGGAAGTGAGAAGGTGGAATTGTAAAATAATAAAAAGAAGAAGGATACATTGCAAGAAGACAAGGAGTTTATTCCTATTTAGGAGATAGTAGTGTTGCAAGACGTAGAACCAAAGAAGAAAGGTGAAGTTCTACTTGAAGGAGATGAGGACAATAAAGGCACCAAGGAGGAGCTGCTAGTCATTGAAATGCATAGAAGGGTGAGAGTGAGATGCCTTCGCTGGAGGAAATGCAAAAAGTACTGGCCCTAGCAAATCTTGTGGAAGATGTGAGGTTAGTAACAAAAAAGGCTTGTGAAGGAGAGTTTATGAAGCCAATGGAGGTAGAGTTATAGAATGAGTTAGCTATTGTTGTTGCAAGAGTTGTTTAGGTAAATGAGAAGGTGCTTATCATACACACGGTGAGTAAGTTAGATGAAAGGCTTGGGGGATGTGTGTATGAGGGTGAATACGGATGTTGTGAGTGAGGGTTTGGAAATTGATCGATTTTGTGTTTTGGATATCGTTATTTGAGGCATGAAAGAAAAGAAAAACTGAGGAAAAGGATAAGTTGAAAAGAAAGGAAAAAGAAAAGATGGAAAGAATGAATGGTGCAAGTCAAGAAAAATAAGCACCAACGAAAAATTTTTGTGTTGTGTAGAAACAAAAAAATGAGAAACATGCAAATGGCATGAAGAATAACAAAAGGAAAAGAGTGGGAATAAGCCTAGGGATTGGTTGTTAATGAACAATTGTTTGGGGGGGTTTTGGGATTTCGTTGGAGGTTAGTCACTTTAGCCTAAAACCACCTACATTTAGTCAACCACGTTATAACCAAAATGAAGACCTTTTTTATTCTAGAATTAAGCTCGTTGTAGTATAGTCATGAGATAGGATGCAAGCTTTAGGAAATCGAACTTGATATCTTGTGCATGAGTGACTTGTCCCTAAACACGAAAGGGATATTAGTGGTTTAAGTCACTTGTATTAACCGTTGCACAAATTAAGGTGATAATCTCGTTTGATTGAGGCAGCTAAGATCGATGTGATGAGCAATGAGGTATTGCACTAAGTAGGGAGATTTTTTATTTTGTTTTGATTGAGGACAATCGAAGATTGAAGCTTGGAGGATTATGATATGTATGTGAAATGAATACTTTATTAATGCATTATTGTGATGATTTCATGCTTATTTCACCCACATATCATAGGTTTTTGTTAGATTTGATGATTTTCAAGTTTGTTTGTGTTTGTGTTGTGTAGGTGGACATTTGAGCATAAATTCATAAGTTAGAGCCAACTTTGGGACAGATTTCGACCCAAATCTTGCATGTGTTAAGTGGATTTCGACCCAAATGGAGCATGAGGAGTTGAAAGAGGTGATATAGAGCCAAATTCCAACCCAGGCCCATTTAGGATTGGTCAAAATCTGCCTCTGTAGGGTAGATTTTGACCTAGCTCTCCTGATTTTGGTCAAAATATGCTCTAAAGAGGTACATTTTGATCGAGATAATTCTGTCCTAGGTGAAATGATGCGGGATTTTCTGGAGGTTTTTGAGCAAATGACCGTTTTGGTCGAAATGGTTTCATCTTTGACAAAATCTGTTAACAATTACTAACTATTTAAAGGGTAAAATCGAGTTGGTTAAGAACTTTTGAAAAACATCTAGTCACATTCGGCAAAATTTAGATGATTACTCACTTCCAACCACCTCCAAACTTCTCCAAACATCAAATTGAGGGAGAATCAATGCCAAATCTATACAATTAGATGAAAATTGAAGAGAAGAGTGAAGATCCAAGCAAAGAGTTCAACATTTGGGGAAATTCCTCATTCCAATCATATTTTGTAATGTCATCTCTTACCTTTGTAATTGAATTGTGCCTATTCAAATGTGTGAGTAGCTAAATCTATCAAGGGTATTGGTTTGAACAATGTATTGAATTTTATGAATTGATTCGATGTTTTTTTACTTTCTCCTAGAGGATTACAACATACTAGAGCTTTTACCTTATTCAAGTGATATCGGCGTTCACCAATTGCTTGATAAATCGACATTGAAATTGCAACCTTTAAGCGGATTGAGATATTGTTTATAGTATGTTTGTATGCAAATTTTGATCCAATCCATGTGCGGAGATAGCTTTGTAAGTGAGTTGTTGTTTTGACAATAGATGTTGAAACACTTGTTTTCTTAGTTAATGGTTAGCTCGATAAACTTTAATTCTTTGCCTAGATTTCGAAACACACTCAACGATTGAAATTTCTTGAATATAAACCCAACACAATATTAATCGGTATTGCAAGTAGGTGAACGGAGAAGACCTAGATTGATATTATTCTTGGTACGAAATTTAATTATTTGTTAATTAAATTTATGCTTATCAATCGCTACAGGTGAGAAAATTTCATCGTAACCAATTCTCTCCATTTGAGTGAATCCATTCACCACTTACTGTACTTTAAAGGCGACGACCTTTCCGTCAGATCCTCTCTTACACTTACAGACCCACTTACACCCAATGACCTTTTAGCCTTAAGGAAGGCCAGTAAGGCTATATACATCCATAACATCCATAGACAATCTCAGAATCCATAGATTCATGCCAAGTTGATGCATCAACATCTTGAACTACGTCTTTGTACGTCCAGGGATCATTCGCTTCATTTTCACCAATGTGGACCAAGTCTGAATTCTATTCCACACCCATGAAACGATTAGGTTGATGAACAAACCTCCCACTACGATGAGGCAGTTCTTGTGTAGGTACATTAGAGTCAACACATTGTGTTGTCACATATTGTATATCACTTGGTACAATCGGTGCATCATTGTATCCTCTCAAATTTTTGAGAATGATCTCACTCTTGGGTTTGTGCTTACATATATAGTCGTCTTCTAAGAATCGGGTGTTAGACCCCACTATTGTAAACAAATTCATTATCATAGCTTGATATCTTTTGGAGGATCAAAACTATAGCAACTTAGTATCGAGTCTATTGTAAAAAGTCATGTATAGTAATTCATACTCGAGTTGTAATAGATTAAGAAATAGAGAGAATTGGGTTTGCTGAAGGAGTCCGCAAACTTGTCTAATTGCTGAAGATTGCTAAAGAGAAGAAAGACTAGCTATGCGAAGGAAGCGACAAGAATGCTGAAGAAGGAACTCCAGCAAACGGCGTAGACATCCAACGCACATCAATGGCTAGCAGACGAAAATCAACAATCAAGAGAGAAGTTACAAAGCCAAACATCATATATATTAAAAATTACAGGAAGAACCAACCAATCAAGAGGATGGAACAATCATCATGAAGAAAAAGGGTTCAGACCTACAAAGGATCCGTTGTGACAAGAGACGGCTAAAGAAAGATGCTACGCCAATCAGAGACGAGGAGACTTGAAGAGTCTCTGTCCACCGTAGAAAAAGGAAGCATGCAGATAGGCGAGCATTCCCTTTGAGTCTAACGGATAAGATTCAAACAGCCGTTTGAGTCTTCACCTATAAATAAGTGTCATCCTTATTTGATTCAAAAGTTCGCCATTTCATACATACAAGAGATAACAAAAGAGATCAAGTCTCTCTAAGCACGCGAACACAACCGAGCCAAGTTCTTAATTGAAACTTTTCGCAAGCTTTCATAATAGAAGCTCGAGGACCTGTGAAGTTTATCTTCAAAAGGTAACATTGGGATTCTTTCTATTCTAGAAAGAATCTAGCTATCACTATTGCGGTGCAAGAGTGATTCGTACGGGAAACGCCAACACAAGGATAGGTTCTGGGAAGAACTATAAAACTCCCAACAGTCGACGTCCGAGGAGAAGGGAGGTTTGTCCTCACTCTAAGGAGCGAAACCGGTTGAAGATTGGAGATCGAGGTGCTTGAAAGTGTGTGCTGACCAGACGGAGGAGCTGCTCAATGTTAGAGATCAGGCCTGACCTTGTACTCATTCTTCTAGTGAAATTTTCAGTCAAAGGACTGAAGAGTGGACGTAGAACAATTGTTCAAACCACTATAAAACCCTTTTGCTGTTTACTATTTTATTAAGCTTTTTGTTTGTAGTTAGTTTATTTGAAACTCAACACACCAAGTGTTGAAGTATAAACTGCAATCAATCTAATGAATACACGAGCTAAAACTTTTAGATAAACACTTGCTAAGTTGAGACCTTAGCAAGACACGTGCAAGATAAATTTAATACTTTCACTTCATATAAAATAACTCTGTTCGGGGACCAACAAGTGGTATCAGAGCGGTTGGTCTTTACAGACTAGCTGCTTCTGAGTCGCCAAGGACCAGATCCAGATTTTCCTTGCATATCGGTGTTTCTGTGTTTAGCTCAGGTTCAACAAAATGACACACAACACAAAGCTTCCCAAGTTCACTCCAGACTCCTATTCTACCTGGAAAAAGAGGTTGATGATCACGCTGATGAATATACATCCAGAGATTAGACGAATGATCGAAATTGGACCCATCAAGATCCTGAAGGTGAAGATAAGAGTAGGAGAGGACCAAGAAGGACCAGACGTAATGGTGGAAAAGCCGCTTGAAGAATGGACTCAAGAAGAACGAGCACGTGATCAACTAAATTACGTTGCCATGGATCTAATATTAGGTGCCTTGTTACCTACTCTGATGGCTGAAGCGGTGGAGTACGATAGTGCTAAAGAAATGTGGGATTTTCTTAGCATTTTGGACAAAGAATCGGATCAGATGAAGAGAAACAAGCTACAACAATGGGTACACAGGTATGAATCAATCTATTTGATTCCAGGTGAAACCATCAAGAACATGGAGGCAAGATTCAACAATATTGTAGCTGAGTTAAAGAAGTTGGGGAGAACGTACTAACTTCCTGACATGAATTTAAAGATTCTCTCAAGACTACCTAAGGATGATTGGTTCGTCAAAGTAACCTGTCTGAAGGATAAAGATCTATCGAAGATTAGCATCAAAGACGTGTTTGCTCAACTGGAAGCTCATGAATGGGATATCGCCCCAGATCAACAAGAATGAGGTTTTTCGTGCTGCAGTTATCATTGAAGAACCGATGGAAGGTGCAACATTCTTTATGAAGAAAGATGGACAAAAGTGGAAAACAAAGAAGCCATTCCACTCATATCGACCTGCTCAGTCCAGTTCAACAAAGGAGATTCCTTCCATCAGCGGATCTCACTTCAAAAAAGATGAATGCTACATGAGCAAGCTGGAGGAACAAATGAAGAGACTTCAAAGGCTGTTGCTGAAAGCAAAAGGGAAGAAGGAAGATATCCAAAAGACTCAACCCACAAACAACAAAAATAGCAAGACATTACCAAGAACATGTTGAGTGCAATCCTCCAGATCACCTAAAGTTCAAATGCCCAAAGGTAGATCCAGAAGAAAGAGAACGACTGAAGAAGTTGTTCGAAAGACGTGCATCGAAGGCGGTCACCAAAGCATTGCTGGCAAGGACAAAACTACCAGACATCCCATATTATGACGACAAAAACTACTCATTAGAAGATGAAGATAATATTCTAATGGTGTTCATGGCAGATATTAATGAAGAGCAGACAGCAGAATCAACTCTAGTTGCCACAGGAAACCAGGTAACTAACACTACTTTGTTTATTGCTTCAATTTATGATAATATGCATGACACTGCTGATTCATGTTATTCAGAATCAGATGAGATAACTGTGGAATACTTTCTAAAAGATTTTTCAAAAGTTCACACATTAAAGGATATTTTAGTCAAAGAAAATTCCTCTCTGAAGTCTGAGATTTTAAATTTGACAGGTGAGATTAAAAAATCTAGGTTAGCACACGAGGAACTTTTAAAGCTAAAAATTGAATTTTTCTTCTTGAAAGATAAATATAGCACTTTGAGACAGGAGAATGAAATTTTGAAAAGCAATCACTCTGTGCCAAATGTATGTCAGTGCAAATTTTCAAAAAGCACGAGAGATTTAGACAATATCTTAAGTGTCCAAAGAAGTTCGAAGAACTTTGCTGGAATAGGTTTTGATAGTGAAAAGTCTTGCGTCGAATAAAGTAAGTCAAAGAAAATTATTTTTGTCCCAGCTACTGGGAAGATTCAGCAGACCGCTAGGAAAGAGATGAGAGAAAATTTTAAGTCAATTGATCAGCAGAAATGCTGGCAGATCAATATCCCTCAACTGACTGCTTAGCATTGATTGAACTTTCATTTTGCTGAGAAGAAGCCAACAAAGTCAATGTATGTTACCCAGCAGACTGTTGTTGTGAAATTATTTCTAAATCTCCCTTAAGATCGTATTGTAAAAGGTTTTGTTGGATCAAACCTTAGTAGATTGGTCCATCAATTGCTGAATTCTAGTATAAGTGAAGCAACTCTTTTAAAGTCCTGTATAGGCTAAAGTATCGAGTTGTAATAGATCAGACTGGTAGAATCACTCCTAGCAGGTTGTGGATGCTAGAGATATTAGCAGACAAAGAAGACTGCTAGAGATAATAGCCGTCAAGTGCTAAGGAGGGGATTGCTGAAGGCGTTAGAAATCTTATGTCAAAGAAGAGACTGCTAGAATGAAGTACTTAGCAGTCAATAGACCAAGTAGAAGAATGCTAGAAGGAGATTAGCATTTGCTAAAGAGCAAGGTATAGCGGAATGCTGAAGGAGTCAGCATTCACTAGCATGTAGCAGATTGCTAGAGGCATTAGCAATCTAGAGTCAAAGGAATCAAGTGCTAAAACATGAGCAACTGCTGAGCAGTCAGCAGTCCGACATTTGTTTAGCAGATTGCTATAGAGGGTTAGTAGATTGTTCCGAGAAAGCTTAGCAAGGCGAGATAGCAAACAACAATTGCTACACTACCGTTCTGACAGACGTACACACAAAGGACAAAAATTTCCTGAAGTAGGTCAGAAAGTACTGTACGACACCAAAAAGGATGGATAAAGTCGAACCACTCTTGGACGAAGGAGCCGTTGTGTCTAACGGGTATAGACATTCAAAGTTTGAATCTCTAAGTATAAAAGACAAGTCTAGAAGTGAGAGACGACTACTGCTTCCATTACTCACGAGCTAAGGAAGCTCAAACATATCTGAAAAAGCATTAACCGCGAGATTCCTTTGACAAACAAAAGAGTGGGAAATTAGTCAGTTGAGAGCTCGAGATAAAAGTGTATTCAAAGTTCTCAACAGCCAGGAGTGTCTTCCATTAAACATCTGACACTGCCTTTAAGAGATTCCTTGACTTTGTTCAAGAATCTTCAATCATTGGGATACCTTCCATCCTAGGAAGCATCCAGCAGTTACATCTCTGAAAAGAGATTGACTCCGACGGGCATTTTGCCAATACCAGAAAAGTTATGGAGAGAACTTTAAAAGCTCCCCCTAGCAGCGAAGGACAAGTTTTATGAAGGTGCCACCGTTGACTTGGACGTAACTGTGGACTGAGAAGAAAGAAGTAACGGAGGATAGCTTTGTTGTGGTCGGCTCGAAAGCTCACCGCCTACAACAAGTGTTCGGCGAATCCTTATATTTTGTATACATTCTTAGTGAAATTCTTAGCATTTTGGCTAAGGAGTGGATGTAAATCGATTTGATCGAACCACTATAAATTTTGTGCTTGTTTACTGTTTTATTACCTACTGTTTCTTGTGTTTTGATTTGAAACCTAGCAACCAAGTTGTTAGTGTATATCTGTAAGAAACCCTAAGTGAAAGCTGAGCTAAACAATCTTAATAAAGAACCAACGTGTGCAAGTGAACATTAATATTCCGCTGCACTTTGTGTTTCTCATTAAGCACGACGACTCTGGTAAATCGGGACCAACAAGTGGTATTAGAGCAGGAGGTTGAAAGACCGACTGCTTCTGAGTCACTTTAAGACCAGATCTTGTTCTTCCTTGCGCTGGTATTTTGTTTCTTTTGTTTGTCTAGCTCAGTTTTAAGGTTGCCAAGATGAACCATACCCTGCCCAAGTATACCAAGGAGAAGTTTAACTCATGGCAGAAGATGGACATCAACAACTTCAAAGCATTCATCCGGAGATGGCGGATGTTCTTGACAAAGGTCCAATTAAAATTATGAAAGCTAACACATTTATTGGACAGGTTGCTGAAGGACAAACACCACCACCTCAAATGATCCCAAAGCCATTCGAGGAGTATACGATAGAGGATAAGAAGTGAGCTCAGCTGGAGCACCTAGCAAAGAAGTTTATCCTTGATTCCTTGCCTCCGTTGATGGCAAATAAAGCCTTGGATTTTTATTCAGCCAAGCAGATGTGGGATTATGTCTGTGAATCCTCCCATGATACCGATCAAATGAAGCGCAACAAGCTCCAGGTAGTTGTTGACAAATATGAATCATTCTCTATGCATGCAGGTGAATTGATTCAGGCTATGGAGGAAATGTTCAACACTATCGTTGGAGAGCTTCGAAACCTGGGAAAGACATATGATAATGAGGAGATGAACAACAAGATTATTTCTAAACTCTTCCCAAGAGAAGACTGGTTCGTGAAGATTAAATGTTTGAGCGAGAAGGACCTCAGCAACATGTCAACATCCGAGGTATTTGCTCAATTTAAAACTCACGTGTTTATAATCCAGTAGTCAAAGAAGAATGAATCAGTCCTGGCACAAGCTCAATCGACACTCAATGCTAACTCTGAAGACTTAGCATTCTTCGCTAAGAGAGATCCCAGCAAATGGAAGCTCAAGAAGCCTTTCCGTGGTGAGAGATCTGCTCCAGTATTGCCAGCAAAGGAGGTTATCTCAACCTCAGGTTCTCAACCTGTTGATGTAAAGATCAGCGAGCTAGAAGAGCAGATGAGAAAGCTTCAAAAGCTGATGCCAGATGCTAAAGCCGAGAAAGAAGCCAAGGAAGCAAAGCTTTCTTCATCATCCACCCGCTCAGTAGAGCGAAAGCCTAGGACATGCTTCGAGTGTGATTCGCCAGACCATCTCAAGCACGAGTGTCCGAAAGTCAGCATAGAGGAGAGAGAGTGCCTGAAGCAATGATTTGAGAGACGTGCTGTTAAAGCCGTTACTAGGGCGTTGTTGACAAGGACACAAGTACCTGATATCCTAGATAATGATGAGGAATATTACTATTCCTCCGAAGAAGATGATGAGGAAGCCATGCTCGTGCTAATGGCAAATATAGTTGAGGATGCTGATGCGGATGCTGAGCAACCTGCTGAATTGTCTCTAGCAGTCGAGGCTCAGGAGGTAATTTCAATGAGTATTTCTTTTCCAGCTATCACGCATCAAATAGAGGAGTCTACTCATTCAGACTCAGAGGATGATTACCTTACTAAGCTATCTTTAGAGTTTTCAAAGATGTATGAAATGAAAGATGCTATAGTAGGAGAAAATACATCGCTACAATTAAAAGTCACATCTTTGACTAATGAAGTCGAAAGACAAAGGTCTGACAGCAATGAACTCTCGAAACTCAAGGATTAATTCTCCAAGCATTCTGAAAATTTTCAAATACTTGAAAAGGAGAATCACGCTTTGAAAAACAAGACTAGTAAGGAATGCATTTGTGCTTATACTACTAGCAAGGCAGTACTAAATGCCATTGTATGACAACAAAGATCTCATACCGATAGATCTGGGTTAGGCCTTGGTAGTATTGAAGCTTCTAGCAAATCCTCTAATAAGGTTGCATTTAATAAGGCAGAAACTTCTAAGCAGAGAAAGATTCAATTCGTCTCTGATTGGAAAGTTATATGCTAAAGAGGATACTAAGGGAAAGACGACTGTTGAACCCTCGAATGCTAAGCAGGGGAAAGATACAAGCAGAATGCATCTGCTGAACCTCAGCAGAGGAATCAGAGATCGCATGCTAAGCAAGCATATGCTAGACTTCAACAGAGGACACAACAAGCCAAAGCTAAGCAGTCATTCCCAGCAGTGTCGAGATGGAATGCTGAGCATTTTGTTCACAATGCTAGGAAAACATATCCTTCCTTCCACAATGGCAAACAGGATCACCATCATGCTGTAAGACCACAGTATCATTCTTACACACCACATAGGAGGAACACCTATGTGACGTCTGAGTCCAAACTGTTTCCATTTCAAAGGACTACGAAGGCTAAGCACACAACCACACCAAGATCTAATTATGTAACGCATACTTATCCTAAGGTCGAGAAGGTTGTGAAGGGTGAGATCAAGAAGAAAATCTTGAAGATCACCAAGATGTGGGTTCTAAAAGGGACCATGATCCAAGCTAATCCTGCAGGACCCGATGCTAAGCGGGTACCTAAAACAACTTGCTGATTGTTTTGCAGGATCAGGATCCTTGTGCTAAGACATCAATTATGTCAAACGAATGGATCATCGATAGCGATTGTTCAGCCCACATGACGGGGGATGAAGAGTTGTTCTCTGACATTCAAAGATTTTATGGCCCCACGGTCATGTTCGGTGACAATAGCAAAGGCAGAGTGGTTGGGAGAGGATGCATAGAGCGAAATGGACTAAGTGTAATCAATGTTGCGCTCATGTCCAATCTCAAGCACAATCTGCTAAACATTAGCCAGCTATGCGAAAATGGGTACACTGTCTCTTTCGTTAATACTGGATGTTCTATTGCTAACAATGCTACAGGTGAAGTAAAGCTTAGAGGCATCCGCAAGGGTGGCCTGTATATTATTGATTGGCAAAGTGGTTAACAACATTCATGCTTCGTAGTATTGAGCAAGGAAGAGACAACTTGGCTATGGCACAAGAGGTTAAATCATCTGAAATTTAAAACCATTAACCATCTTGCCAAGAATAAGCTTGTTGTAGGTCAGCCTGCTGAGACTTTCCGCAAGGAAGGTGTAAGCGAAGCTTGCAAGCAAGGGAAGTAGACCAAAGCATCATTCAAATCCAATCCGGATAAGGCCACTTCAGAAAGGATCCTAGAGCTCTTGCACATGGATCTATTTGGCCCAATCACTCCACCCACTATAAGTAAAAAGATTTATACACTTGTGGTTGTTGATGACTACTCCAGGTACACGTGGGTTCGTTTGCTAAAGACCAAAGATGAAGTAAAGCTCATCCTACCAGAGCTAATCCTCAAGGAGCAAAATAGAAAAGAAGTTACAGTCAAGAGGATTAGATCGGACAATGGAACCGAGTTTTGCAACAAGATGTTGATGGATTCTTGCGCCGAAGCTGGTACCGGGCATGAGAAATCCACTGCTAGGACCCCCCAGCAGAACGGTCTAGCAGAGAGAAGGAACCGAACGTTGAAGGAAGCAGTGCGGTCTACGCTAGCCGATTCTGAGCTGTCTGCTAAGTATTGGGGCTAAGCAGTCAAGACAGCCTGCTTTACACAGATGAGGAGCGCAATCAATGGCAGATTCAATAAGACTCCTTATGAAGTGTACAACGGTCGTAAGCCTTCTATTACTTATCTGCGTGCTTTCGGTTCGACTTGTTATATCCTTAACAATGAGAAGTCAAAGCTTAATACTTTTTCGCGTAAGTCTGATGAAGGTGTGTTCCTTGGATATGGACATCCTTCTCACAAAGGCTATAGAGTATTAAACAAGACAACCGGAGTTGTGTAAATAACATGCAATGTTATTTTTGATGAGTCTATCTTAGTGCATAGAATTATAAGAGAAAAAATGGTTAGTAATCATGAGACTAATGATGTCCATGGTCAATCGATCTTGAATTCTTTCGAAAATAAGTGTATTGACCCGACTAAGTCTATGAGTGATTACAATCCATCCCAGATGCACTCAAAAGGTGACCAGGCTGCTGATCGGGCCAATGATGCTAACGATCATGCTAAGGCCACCAATCTGATTTATCTTAATGATAATTTGGATATCTTGGGATCGATTAATGAAGACAATGAAGAAATTCCAGATCCAACAAGAGGTACTGAAGACGGTGTAGGCGCTGCTAATGATGCTGCCAAAGCCGTTGCTGAGCATTTGCAGAATGCTGAGAATCAGGCTGCTGAAGTTCCAGATGCTGAGTTGCCAGATGCTGAGATCCAGTATGCTGAACCCCCGGAGATTGCTGAGGAAAATGTTGTAGCAGACATCAACCCAGCAGGCGAGGCCGATGCCGAAGTTGCAAAATCTAGCAATCCAAAGCCAAAGTGGCTACGCAATCATCCTTTAGATGATGTCCTTGGTGACATCAATGATCCTATTCTAAAGAGACAGGGCAATGCGATGCTAGCATGTTATATTTTGCACGAGGAACCTACGAAGGTTGAAGATGCTCTACGATGTCCAGATTGGGTGAATGCTATGTAGGAGGAGCTAGCAGAGTTCACGCGCAATCATGTGTGGGATCTAGTAGATAGACCAGAGCATCAGAGTGTTATTGGAACCAAGTGGGTGTTCAAGAACAAGAAAGATGAGTCAGGAATGGTCATCCGCAGCAAAGCTCGTCTAGTAGCCAAGGGCTACAGACAATGCGAAGGAATAGACTATGATGAGACATTTGCCCCCAGTAGCCCGACTGGAAGCTATTCATTTATTCTTAACATATGTTACACATCATGAACTCTTTGTGATGCAAATGGATGTGAAGTGCGCCTTTCTGAATGGTGAGCTCAAGGAGGAAGTTTATGTTGAGCAATCACCACGTTTTGAGCAGGGAAATCAAGTTTATAAGCTTTATATGACTTGAAGCAGGCACCAAGAGCGTGGTATGTAACTTTGTCTAAGTTCTTGCTAGCTAATGGATTCAAGAAAGGAAAGATAAAACCAGACTCTCTTCCGTATTAAAGATGAAAGAAGTACTGCTCGTATAGATTTATGTCGACGACATTATTTTTGGATCGAAAAATTCAAACTTGTGCGATAAGTTTTTGAAGCTTATGACGAGAAATTTCCAGATGAGTATGATGGGAAAGATGTCATATTTTCTAGGAATTCAAGTCCAGCAGTCAAGAGAGGGGATATTCATTCATCAGAGGAAATACACTCGCGATCTGATTGCTAAATATTGTCCGGAGAAGACGAAGAGCTTGAGGATTCCAATCAGCACGACCTGTATAGCTGCACTTGAAAAGGAAGGAGATGATGTGAATCCTGCTCTCTATTGAGGTATTATCGGTTCACTGCTATATCTCACAACTAGCAGACTAGATTTATCGTATGCAGTTGGTTTATGTGCGAGATATCAAGCAAACCCAAAGAAGTCGCACCTGGACACTGCTAAGAGGATTGTACGATATCTCAAATGCACCGAGGGTCTAGGAATTTGGTATCCAAAGTCAGATGGTCTAGCATTGAGTGGCTACTCAGATTCAGACTTTGGAGGGTGCAAGATTGATAGGAAGAGCACCAGCGGGACATGCCAATTCCTCGGACACAAGCTCATTAGCTGGTTTAGCAAGAAGCAACACTCAGTGGCTACATATACTACTGAAACAGAGTATGTAGCAGCTACTAGCAATTGTTCGCAAGTCTTGTGGATTCGGCAACAACTGCAAGATTATGATATTCCTCCTGAATGTGTGCCGATTTACTGCGACAACAATAGTGCAATGTGCATAACGAAGAACCCAGTTCATCACTCGAGGAAAAGCATATTGATATCCGACATCACTTCATCAGAGATCATCAAGCGAAGAAGGATATCGATGTCCAATATATATTCATAGAAGAGCAGATTGCTGATATATTCACTAAACCGCTAGCAGAGGCCAGATTTAAAGAATTATGCATCATAGGTCTTATGGAGATAGACGATGCTTTGGATGAATGAGGATTTATTCTCATTCTTTCTGGATTCCTTGAAGATTTTAAGGAAATGGAGATACGTATCCAAGCTTACGTTAGTAGACTGCGAGATCTTGATGCTAAGTAAAGACTGCTAAGCAGATAGCAGAGGAGTGCTAAGTCCAAGCTCTTAGTATTCCCGAAGGTGTTTGATATTGGGAAATATTCGTCAAAGGTTGCTAGAGGATTTGACTGCTGAACCCTTAGCAGAATATGCTTGTATGAATTGAGTGTTGAGTACAAGTTCTTAGCAGACTCATGTGCATGCTAAGGATTTCCTATGATAACAGACTGCTAAGTCCAACCCATAGCAGTCTCCACCATGCAAAGGAAGTCTGATGCGGGATGATTTTGAAATTCAAATGGGACGTGCATTTGACGCGTGCAGACGGCGACGATGAACCAGTGAGTGACACGTCATCAGCACTCGATTGGATCTGAAGTAGAGTACCCCAACCGTCAGATCTTTACCCGTAAGGTATATATGCTTATCTCACTCGACTTCCCTCACTTTACAAAAATCCGAATCCCTCATCCCCAAGCCTTCAAACCTTTGAGCTCTCCAAAATTTCCTAGAATCCCTTCTCAAATTTTCCCAAGTTTCCCTACCTTCAATGGCTGCTAATCCGGATTCCCCCACCCAATCTCATCATTCTGAACCATCGGTCTATACAACCTCTTCGGATTCGCCTATTGAGTCTAGTACCCCCATTCAATCCCTTACTTCCACCATAACCCTTCATGAAAGATGGGCTCCAGAATACACCGGTGTTGTCAAAAAAGAGGATGTTGAGGACAACATCTCATACGGTCAGTTGGTGACGCTCGTCAAGACCTAGGCACAATCTAACTTTTTGAATAAGCAGAGGTGCGCGGCGTAGATAATGAAGTATAGGATCCTATATACCCCCTCGTCGCCACTCAGTTTTCAGAATGGCTCATGGACATTTTTGAAAAGGCTGGAGTCATTGGATACCTGTCAGCGGAGCCATCATGGTTCCACCCACACATGGTGTCCGAGTTTTATGCCAGGGCGGTAGTGGATGAGCCTTCTAAAAAATCCTTCAAGACCTTCGTGTTCGGTACAATTTTTGAGGTGAATGTCGACATCCTTGCTGCCAAGTTCGGGCTTCCCAAGGACGGTGTTCACATTGCTCAGTATAAGCTGTATGATCAAGAAGAGATGGAGAATATGGAAAAAGTCAAAACTCGTGAAGGACAACGAAGGCCAGCCGATCACCTTCAAGCCCACACATCCTATCAACCAATTCCAGGGGGAATTCAAGGTCCCTACTGAGCTGGTGATAAAAATGTTCCAGTGTGATGCTGGATCATACTCCCAAATGTCTTCTCACCGGTATGCGGTGATGATGGCCCTGGTGGATAAGGTGAAGGGGAACTGGGCCGAGTTTTTCTATGGGAGGTGGCTGGAGCACGTGAAGAAGAATGTGACGGTCAAGAGGGATAGCACATTTTCTTCCAATATGAATTTTGGGTTGAAAATCAGTAAGTTTAAAGAAATGTTTTTCCACAAGAAGAGGCTGGATGCCGGGGAGAGGTTGCTTCTGACAGATTTCATCCCCCAGACAAGGAAAACAACTGCTGCTCCCGATGCTAGCCGCCCGAAGATATTGAAGGGCACTTCAAATGTGGACGCCTCAATTCTTACTTCCCTAGAGCATCCTGAGGATGGAGAGCTAGCATTCCAGCAACTGGAGCACGCCATAGCTATGACTCTAGAGGAGATAGTGGCTGCGTGGAAGGAAGAAGAAACCGAGAAGTGCATCGAGGAGCTGGAAGACATTGAAAAGCTTGAGTTGGGAGGAGATGTCCCTGTGCTCACTACTCTTCTGGATCCTTTGGCTGCTAAAAATCCTAAGAGGCCCCGTACAAAAATCACTATGCCCGAGAGGAGGAGGACTAGGAGGCGGACTCGGAAGCATTTGGATCCGACCTCTAAGGATGTCCCTGCTGAGCCAGAGAAGAAGCAGACAAGGCGGAGGTTAGTAAAGTAATCTGAGCAGGAGAAAGTAGCTGCTAAGGAGACCACAAAGCAAGTGACTGCAACTCTAGAAGCAGAAGGACAGGAGCAAGGTAGTCCCTTGTCCTCCAAGCCTCAGTCCGAAAGGCTGAAAGGAATAAATGAGAGGAAGAGGAAGAGGAGAGCAGAGCAGAGGGTGAAGGAGCAGAAATCATACAAAAAGAAGCTCGAGGAGATGATGTTCGAGGCTCGTGATCAGAACTTCGAGAATATCAAAAGGGCTGCCAATGAACGTGCCGCAGCGAAGAGGGCCGGTCAGTTATTAGAGAGAGAAGCACGGGAGGCTTCCCTGCTAGCAAGTGAAGCCGAGAAGCAAAAGAAGGGAAAGGGTAAGGAAGGTGGGAGGATCACCATGATTATTCCCAAGGTGGATGCTTTCGGAGCAATTGTGCCGGAGGATTAGGCACTGTCTGATAAGGCATTTGATCAGATGCTGCACACCAGAGCATTCAATGCGCCAGAGCAAACAAAAGGAAAAGGGTGTTCAAGTCCGAGCACCGAATGAACAGCCCAGCAGTAGCAGCCACATTTCAGATGATGGAATGCCACCCAGGGATAGGGATGTTGGTCCTTCATGAGCAGGACAACAGGCAGATGACGAAGCTGAGAGTGTTTTGGCGCCGCACGTTGAGTAGACTGCTCACGTTGCTGAAGGTCGGGGAGCTGAGCAAGTTGCTAGCATCCCCGCAAGTATTGAGAGCACTCAGGGAGAGGAGCGTGTCATCAGGGAGACTCTAGCAGGATACGATGATGCTTACTCTGAATCAGATTCAGATTGTGAATCTGAGGAAGTCTATGATGCACGCTTCCTCAGGAAGATAACCAGAGGAGCAGATAGCCACCTACGAGTACCCTTCGATGGTCTTCCAGGGCCCCGATTCAAGCTGAGAAGGATTGCACAGTGGTGTGCCCCTGTTCACATTAAGGACGAGGCGAGCGGAGACGTACTTCAGATGCTGTAGGAGATTGAAAAATTCATAAGGGAAGAAGTTGAAAGAGACTTGGCCTATGTTTTCTATGGAGAGATAGATGAATCGACAGAGCAGGGGAAGATTTTAGCCGAGGAGCTGAGGAGATGGAAATTTATTGACTATGTGACACATCAACTATGCCTTGAGGAAAGGATGCTACTCACAACCGCTCGGGGCATAAACTTCTGGAGGAGGGAAGAGGCATGGGTGAATAACTGGGTTGATCAAGTAGCCGGATCTAAGCAGTACTCGGACAAGCAAGTTATTGCTAGGCTGCAAGCGATCCATGCTCACTGATTGTTCTCCAACTCCAAATCATTGCCGCCATCTTCCTTTGCTCTAGATGGTTACTCAGGCGCCAGGATCAAACTTTCTAAACGCCAAGCTAGGGCGACTGCTAAGTACCGTCGCTGTCAAGCATACCATCGCTGTCAAGCAGAGTATGAGGCTCAGAACAAAGCAAGGATGGAAGCCAGAAAGGCCTAGATGATTGCTGAGTGAGAAGCTGTTGAGCTAACTTAGAAAGACAGAATCATTGTCTTGTTTATGGACCTCGATATTCTGAGCATCATAAGGGCAGCCCAAGCTGAGGAGGCTCATGAAGCAGAGACTGCTCAAATCCTGGATGCTACTCAAAGAATGTTGAGTGAGGAATAACGGTATGTGGCTGCTCAGGCTCAGATTGCTCACGATGCTGAAGTTGCTCAGATCATAGAGGGTGCTAACCTATTGATTGATGAAGAGTCGCGCTACTATGCTGCTCAAGAAGCCAATGCTGAAGCTCTGGAGTTAGCACAATCGAGCCAGGAAGAGCCTACAACTACTGAAGGTCCGGACATGGTGTTAGCAACTACATCCTCTACATTTGAAGCTACACCAGTAAGTTCCTATGATTTCCAATCTTATGTGGATTCAACTATTCAAAAAGCGATGCGAAGTGCTTTATCTTCTTTAAATAAACGAGTTGAGATGGAGAAGGCCGAGATCAGGAAGGAGGTTGATGAGGTTCGGACCGAAGTGTCGAATGTCCGCACAAATGTTGCTGAGGTGAGGATAGAGGTTTCTTCTATGAAACAGGATGTAGAGGTTACAAGGGCCGAAGTATGTGAAGCTAAGCAACAATTTCAATCTTATTTCCAATCATTCTCTTCCACCTTTTATGCTGCGATCAAAGAGGGGGAAGAGAGAAGGCTTGCTGAAGCTGCCCAGAGGAAGAAAGAAGAAGAATCACTGGATGCTAAGGAAGAAAGACACAGGCTAGCAGTTGAAGAGCTAAGAAGGAAAGATGAAGAGCTGCAAATTCAAAGACTCGATGTTGAAAAAGAAAGGCTTGCTAAGAAGCTTGAGCTATAAACTGCTGAGAGGGAGGCCAGCAAAGCATATCTTGAGAAATTCATGGATCTGGCACTCGGAAAATTTTACGAACTTGAGAAGAAGAAGTCGGCCCCTAATGCTTAGTATTTCATTTCTTAGCAAACCCTTAACTCATTTTGCCTTTCTGTTTTCATTTGTAATTGTAATGCTCATATCAGATGAATGAAAATGGAATCAGACTTGGAAAATTTCTTATTGTCGATATCTGATTTTTTTTGCGTATTAAAGTTGATACACACTTTAGTGTATTCGATGAATTTGCTCAAGTTTACTTTCGGATTGGTTGTCAACGACTGCTAATTTATTTCGATGTTAGAATTCTAGCATATTCCTTGGAGCATTTACTTGTGCTTTTTAATCAAGAAATATTCCCAACACATATTGAGGGGGAATTATCTAAAACCAATCCCTCCTACAATTAAGATGGATTAACTCTGAGTAAAATTGCAAGGATAACATAGCTCCGATACTTAGAATTTTTTTTTGTAAAACTCATATATTTTTCCTCTTAATTCAGTAAATGATAGTTCGCTTTTATCGCACCAAAAATGGGGAAATTTGAGAGGAGGCTCGCTGAAGCTGCCCAGAGGAAGAAAGAAGAAGAAGATGGCTGTTAAGAAAGAGCAGCGCAGGCTAGCAGTTGAAGAGCTAAGAAGGAACGACGAAGAGCTGAGAATTCAAAGACTCGAGGTTGAAAATGAAAGGTTTGCTGAGAAGCTTGAGCTAGAAGCTGCTGAGAGGGAGGCCAACAAAGCATATCTTGAGAAATTCGTGCATCTGGCACTTGGAAAATTTGATGAACTTGAGAAGAAGAAGACGACCCCTGATGCTTAGTGTTTTATTTCTTAGCAAACCCTTAACTCATTTTGTCTTTCTGTTTTCATTTGTAATTGTAATGCTCATATCAAATGAATGAAAACGGAATCAGACTTGGAAAATTTATTATTGTCGATTTCTGAGTTCTTATTGCGTATTAGAGTTGATATACACTTTAGTGTATTCAACGAATTTGCTTAAGTTTACTTTCGAATTGGATGTGAATGACCGCTAATTTAATTGGATGCTAGAATTTTAGCATATTCCGTGCACCATGTACTAGTGCTTTTCAATCAAGAAATATTCCCAACACATATTGAGGGGGAATTATCTAAAACCAATCCCTGCAACAATTAAGATGGATTAACTCTGAGTGAAATTGCTAGAATAGCATAGCTTCGATACTTTGAATTTTTTTTTGTAAAACTCAGATATTATTCCTCTTAATTCAGCAAGTGATAGTAAGCTCTGATCGCACGTAAAAGGGGGAAATTTTAGAGGAGGCTCGATGAAGCTGCCGAGAGGAAGAAAGAAGAAGAAGCGCTGGCTGCTATGGAAGAGCAGCACAGGCTAGCAGTTGAAGAGCTAAGAAGGAAAGATGAAGAGCTGAAAATTCAAAGACTCGAGGTTGAAAATGAAAGGCTTGGTAAGAAGCTTGAGCTAGATGCTGTTGAGAGGGAGGCCATCAAAGCATATCTCGAGAATTTCGTGCATCTGTCATTTGGAGAATTTGATGAACTTGAGATGAAGAAGCTGTCCCCTGATGCTTCGTGTTTCATTTCTTAACAAACCATTAACTCATTTTGCCTTTCTGTTTTCATTTGTAATTGTAATGCTAATATCAAATGAATGAAAATGGAATCAGACTTGGAAAATTTCTTATTGTCGATTTCTGAGTTTTTATTGTGTATTAAAGTTTATATACACATGAGTGTATTCAACGAATTTGCTTAAGTTTACATTCAGATTGGTTGTGAATGACTTCTAATTTATTTAGATGCTAGAATTTTAGCATATTCCTTGCAGCATTTACTTGTGCTTTTCAATCAAGAAATATTCCAAACACATATTGAGGGGGAATTATCTAAAACCAAATCCTGCTACAATTAAGATGGATTAACTCTGAGTTAAATTACCAGAATAGCATAGCTCCGATACATAGATTTTTTTTTTGTTTGTAAAACTCAGATATTTTTCCTCTTAATTCAGCAAGTGATAGTAAGCTTTGATCGCACCAAAAAGGGCTCAATTTGAGAGGAGGCTTGTTGCAGCTGCCCAAAGGAAGAAAGAAGAAGAAGCGCTGGCTGCTAAGGAAGAGCAACACAGGCTAGCAATTGAAGAGCTAAGAAGGAAAGAGAAAGATCTGAAAATTCAAAGACTCAAGGTTGAAAATGAAAGGCTTGGTAAGAAGCTTGAGCTAGAAGTTGCTGAGAGGGAGGCCATCAAAGCATACCTCGAGAAATTCGTGCATCTGGCTCTTGTAGAATTTGAGGAGCTTAAGAAGAAGAAGCCATCCCCTGATGCTTAGTGTTTCATTTCATAACAATCCATTAACTCATTTTGCCTTTCTGTTTTCATTTGTAATTGTAATTCTCATATCAAATGAATGAAAATGGAATCAGACTTTGAAAATTTCTTACTGTTGATATCTGAATTTTTATTGCGTATTAAAGTTTATATACACTTTATTGTATTCAACGAATTTGCTTAAATTTACTTTCGGATTGGTTGTGAATGACTGCTAATTTATTTGGTAGCTAGAATTCTAGCATATTCCTTGCAGCATTTACTTGTGCTTTTTAATCAAGAAATATTACCAACACATATTGAGGGGGAATTATCAAAAATCAATCCCTTCTACAATTAAGATGGATTAACTCTAAGTTAAATTTCTAGGATAGCATAGCTCCGATACTTAGAATTAATTTTTTTGTTTAAAAATCAGATATTTTTCCTCTTAATTCTGCAAGTGATAGTTAGCTTTGATCGCACCAAAAGGGTGAAATTTGAGAGGAGGCTCGCTAAAGCTGCCCAGAGGAAGAAAGAAGAAGAAGCGCTGGCGGTTAAGGAAGAGCAGTGCAGGCTAGCAGTTGAATAACTAAGAAGGAAAGATGAAGAGCTGAAAATTCAAAGACTCGAGGTTGAAAATGAAAGGCTTGGTAAGAAGCTTCAGCTAGAAGCTGTTGAGAGGGAGGCCATCAAAGCATATCTCGAGAAATTCGTGCATCTGGCTCTTGGAGAATTTGATGAACTTGAGAAGAAGAAGCTGTCCCCTAATGCTTAGTGTTTCATTTCTTAACAAACCATTAACTCATTTTGCCTTTCTGTTTTCATTTGTAATTGTAATGCTAATATCAAATGAATGAAAATGGAATCAGACTTGGAAAATTTCTTACTATCGATTTCTGAGTTTTTATTGCGTATTAAAGTTTATATACACTTTAGTGTATTCAACGAATTTGCTTAAGTTTTCTTTTGGATTGGTTGTGAATGACAGCTAATTTATTTAAAAGCTAGAATTCTAGCATATTCCTTGCAGCATTTACTTGTGCTTTTTAATCAAGAAATATTCTCAACACATATTGAGGGGGAATTATCTAAAACAAATCCCTGCTACAATTAAGATAGATTAACTCTGAGTTAAATTTCTAGGATAACATAGCTCCGATACTTCGAATATTTTTTTTGTAAAACTCAAATATTTATCCTCTTAATTCAGCAAGTGATAGTTAACTTTGATCGCACCAAAAATGGGGAAATTTGAGAGGAGGCTAGCTGAAGCTGCCCAGAGGAAGAAAAAAGAAGAAGTGATGGCTGTTAAGGAAGAGCAACGCAGGCTAGCAGTTAAAGAGCTAAGAAGAAAAGATGAAGAGTTGAAAATTTAAAGACTCGAGGTTGAAAATGAAAGGCTTGGTAAGAAGCTTGAGATAGAAGCTGCTGAGAGGGAGGCCATCAAAGCATATCTCGAGAAATTCATGCATCTGGCACTTGGAGAATTTGATGAACTTGAGAAGAAGAAGCTGTCACCTGATGCTTAGTGTTTCATTTCTTAACAAACCATTAACTCATTTTGCCTTTCTGTTTTCATTTGTAATTGTAATGCTAATATCAAATGAATGAAAATGGAATCAGACTTGGAAAATTTCTTATTGTCGATTTCTGAGTTTTTATTGCGTATTATAGTTTATATACACTTTAGTGTATTCAACGAATTTGCTTAAGTTTACTTTTGGATTGGTTGTGAATGATTGCTAATTTATTTGGAAGCTAGAATTCTAGCATATTCCTTGCAGCATTTATTTGTGCTTTTTAGTCAAGAAATATTCCCAACACATATTGAGGGGGAATTATCTAAAACCAATCCCTGCTACAATTAAGATGGATTAACTCTGAGTTAAATTTCTAGGATAACATAGCTCCGATACTTCGAATATTTTTTTTGTAAAACTCAGATATTTTTCCTCTTAATTCAGCAAGTTATAGTTAGCATTGATCGCACAGAATATGGGGAAATTTGAGTGGAGGCTCGCTGAAGCTGCCCAGAGGAACAAAGAAGAAGAAGTGATGGCTGTTAAGGAAGAGCAGCGCAGGCTAGCAGTTAAAGAGCTAAGAAGAAAAGATGAAGAGCTGAAAATTCAAAGACTAGAGGTTGAAAATTAAAGGCTATCTAAGAAGCTTGAGCTAGAAGCTGCTGAGAGGGAGGCCAACAAAGCATATCTCGAGAAATTCGTGCATCTGGCACCTGGAAAATTTGATGAACTTGAGAAGAAGAAGTCGACCCCTGATGCTTAGTGTTTCATTTCTTAGCAAACCATTAACTCATTTTGCCTTTTTGTTTTCATTTGTAATTGTAATGCTAATATCAAATGAATGAAAATGTAATCAGAATTGGAAAATTTCTTATTGTTGATTTCCGAGTTTTTATTGCGTATTAGAGTTGATATACACTTTAGAGTATTCAACTAATTTATTTGGATGCTAGAATTCTAGCATATTCCTTGCAGCATTTACTTGTGCTTTTTAATCAAGAAATATTCCCAACACATATTGAGGGGGAATTATCTAAAACCAATCCCTGCTACAATTAAGATGGATTAACTCTGAGTTAAATTGCTAGAATAGCATAGCTATGATACATAGATTTTTTTTTTTTGTAAAAACAAATATTTTTCCTCTTAATTCAGCAAGTGATAGTAAGCTTTGATCGCACGAAAAAGGGGTAAATTTGAGAGAAGGCTTTTTGAAGCTGCCCAAAGGAAGAAAGAAGAAGAAGCGCTGGCTGCTAAGGAAGAGCAGCGCAGGCTAGCTCTTGAAGAGCTAAGATGGAAAGATGAAGAGCTGAAAATTCAAAGACTCGAGGTTGAAAATGAATGTCTTGCTAAGAAGCTTGAGCTAGAAGCTGCTGAGAGGGAGGCCAACATAACATATCTCGAGAAATTCGTGCATGTGGCACTTTGAAAATTTGATGAACTTGAGAAGAAGAAGCTGACCCCTTATGCTTACTGTTTCATTTCTTAGCAAACCCTTAACTCATTTTGCCTTTCTGTTTTCATTTGTAATTGTAATGCTCATATCAAATGAATGAAAATGGAATTAGACTTGGAAAATTTCTTATTGTCGATTTCTGAGTTTTATAGCGTATAAGACTTGATATACACTTTAGTGTATTCAACGAATTTGCTTAAGTTTACATTCAGATTGGTTGTGAATGACTGCTAATTTATTTGGATGCTAGAATTTTAGCATATTCCTTGCAGCATTTACTTGTGCTTTTCAATCAAGAAATATTCCAAACACGTATTGAGGGGGAATTATCTAAAACCAAACCCTGCTACAATTAAGATGGATTAACTCTGAGTTAAATTACTAGAATAGCATAGCTCCGATACATAGATTTTTTTTTTTTTTGTAAAACTCAGATATTTTTCCTCTCAATTTAGCAAGTGATAGTAAGCTTTGATCGCACCAAAAAGGGGTAAATTTGAGAGGAGGCTTGTTGAAGTTGCCCAGAGGAAGAAAGAAGAAGAAGCGCTGGCTGCTAAGGAAGAGCAGCACAGGGTAGCAGTTGAAGAGCTAAGAAGGAAAGATGAAGAGCTGAAAATTCAAAGACTCGAGGTTGAAAATGAAAGGCTTGGTAAGAAGTTTAAGCTAGAAGCTGCTGAGAGGGAGGCCATCAAAGCATATCTCGAGAAATTCGTGCATCTGGCACTTGTAGAATTTGTTGAGCTTAAGAAGAAGAAGCCGTCCCCTAATGCTTAGTGTTTCATTTCATAACAAACCATTAACTCATTTTGCCTTTTTGTTTTCATTTGTAATTGTAATGCTCATATCAAATGAATGAAAATGGAATCAGACTTGGAAAATTTCTTATTGTTGATATCTGAGTTTTTATTGCATATTAAAGTTTATATACACTTTAGTGCATTCAACGAATTTGCTTAAGTTTACTTTCGGATATGTTGTGAATGACTGCTAATTTATTTGGAAGCTAGAATTCTAGCATATTCCTTGCAGCATTTACTTGTGCTTTTTAATCAAGAAATATTACCAACACATATTGAGGGGGAATTATCTAAAACCAATCCCTTCTTCAATTAATATGGATTAACTCTAAGTTAAATTTCTAGGATAGCATAGCTCCGATACTTAGAAATTTTTTTTTGTGAAACTCAGATATTTTTCCTCTTAATTCAGCAAGTGATAGTTAGCTTTGATCGCACCAAAAGGGGGAAATTTGAGAGGAGGCTCGCTAAAGCTGCCCAGAGGAAGAAAGAAGAAGAAGAGCTGGCTGTTAAGGAAGAGTAGCGCAGGCTAGCAGTTGAAGAACTAAGAAGGAAATATGAAGAGCTATAAATTCAAAGACTCGAGGTTGAAAATGAAAGGCTTGCTAAGAAGCTTCTGCTAGAAGCTGCTGAGAGGGAGTCCAACAAAGCATATCTCGAGAAATTCGTGCATCTGGCACTTGGAAAATTTGATGAACTTGAGAAGAAGAAGACAGCCCCTGATGCTTAGTGTTTCATTTCTTAGCAAACCCTTAACTCATTTTGCCTTTCTATTTTCATTTGAAATTGTAATGCTCATATCAAATGAATGAAAATGGAATCAGACATTGAAGATTTCTTATTGTCGATTTCTGAGTTTTTATTGCATATTAGAGTTGATATACACTTTAGTGTATTTAACGAATTTGCTTAAGTTTACTTTCGGATTGGTTGTTAATGAGTGCTAATTTATGTAGATGCTAGAATTTTAGCATATTCCTTGCACCATGTACTTGTGCTTTTCAATCAAGAAATATTCTCAACACATATTGAGGGGGAATTATCTAAAACCAATCCCTACTACAATTAAGATGGATTAACTCTGAGTTAAATTGCTAGAATAACATAGCTCCGATACTTAGAATTTTTTTTTGTAAAACTCAGATATTTTTCCTCTTAATTCAGCAAGTGATAGTAAGCTTTGATCGCACGAAAAAGGGGAAAATTTTAGAGGAGGCTTGTTGAAGCTGCCCAGAGGAAGAAAGAAGAAGAAGCGCTAGGTGTTAAGGAAGAGCAGCGCATGCTAGCAGTTGAAGAACTAAGAAGGAAAGATGAAGAGCTGAATATTCAAAGACTCGAGGTTGAAAATGAAAGGCTTGCTAAGAAGCTTCAGCTAGAAGCTGCTGAGAGGGAGGCCAGTGACCGTCGTGTGAAGTGACACACAATTTTCACGTGAAATTATCAATCCGAGATCTTTTCTATTCGCTCTTCTGGAAACTATTTACTCGTAAGAAAATGCATCAATAGCTAGGCAATACAATTGTCGTTGGTTTTCTTTATGTATCTATCTACGAATTGCAAATTAAACTACAAAATGCATACAATCATTCATTCAACAATTTGCTAAATTCACCAATCACTTACTTCTATCAAATATTTGGGTAGATTAGAGTAACAAGTCCAAAAATCATAGAATGAAGTGAGTGCTTGTAAACTTCAATTGAGCCAAATTAAACCAAGCTATGTTGTAAACAATTTTAATTCCTATGAAGTTGAGCAACCGACACTATCCTAGTCAATCCCCTTTGTAGCGGTGAATTGTCCGTGGATGAAATTAGAAATCTCAAACAGCTACGTTATCTATCCCTAACTCACTCCCAACCGACCATCGATTATTGCCCTATAATCCTAGCTCCACACATGGATTGGAACTAAAACTATATGATTATGCACTTATCACGACGTTTCCGTCCGCGTATTGGCTGCAACGGTCACATCAACTACCTATAGATTGGCTATTACCTACATCTATAAGTATGAACAAGCTCAAGTGCAAATCAAGACTTCATAGAAAAGTAAACAAGCATAGAAGGTTCAATCCATCTCAATATCCATATTACAACACTCACTTAGGGATTTAGTTCCTCATACCTTGAATTAGAAGCAATACAAGTTGAAAGATAGAAATTGACATTACAAAGCTTCAAGGTCAAAATTGATCTTCTACGATTGCCTTCGTCGAATCCAATCCACCTAATCTCCCTCTTCAAATGTCACCAAGTTGATGGAACGATCCTTGGTTCTCCTTGATTCAATGGGGAAAGAAGTGTAGAGTTGAATCTAGATGGAAGTTGGTGGTGGTTATTTTCAGATTTGGCAAAAAGTTCTTCATTTAATTGATTTTCCCCTTTTTATAGACGAGCTAGCAGGGCCTCGGATCACCTGAGCTAGATTTGGCTCACCCGAGCCTCCAGAAAATCCATGGGAAATGGAGAAAACTCGACCTGGCTCGGCCGAGCCTACCTCGCTCCCCCTCAATATGTGTTGGGAATATTTCTTGATTGAAAAGCACAAGTACATGGTGCAAGGAATATGCTAAAATTCTAGCATCCAAATAAATTAGCAGTGATTCACAACCAATCCGAAAGTAAACTTAAGCAAATTCGTTGAATACACTAAAGTGTATATCAACTCTAATACGCAATAAAAACTCAGAAATCGACAATAAGAAATCTTCCAAGTCTGATTCCATTTTCATTCATTTGATATGAGCATTACAATTACAAATGAAAATTCAAAGACTCAAGGTTGAAAATGAAAGGCTTGGTAAGAAGCTTGAGCTAGAAGCTGCTGAGAGGGAGGCCATGAAAGCATATCTCGAGAAATTTGTGCATCTGGCGCTTGGAGAATTTGATGAACTTGAGAAGAAGAAGTTGTCCCCTGATGCTTAGTGTTTCATTTCTTAACAAACCATTAACTCATTTTACCTTTCTGTTGTCATTTGTAATTGTAATGCTAATATCAAATGAATGAAAATGGAATCATACTTGGAAATTTTCTTATTGTCAATTTCTGAGTTTTTATTGCGTATTATATACACTTTAGTGTATTCAACGAATTTGCTTAAGTTTACTTTCGGATTGGTTGTGAATGACTGCTAATTTATTTGGAAGCTAGAATTCTAGCATATTCCTTGCAGCAATTACTTGTGCTTTTTAATCAAGAAATATACCCAACACATATTGAGTGGTATTTATCTAAAACCAATCCCTGCTACAATTAAGATGGAATAACTCTGAATTAAATTGCTAGGATAGCATAGCTCCAATACTAGGAATGTTTTTTTTTGTAAAACTCAGATATTTTTCCTCTTGATTCAGCAAGTGATAGTAAGCTTTGGTCGCACGAAAAAGGGGTAAATTTGAGATGAGGCTTGTTGAAGCTGCCCAGAGGAAGAAAGAAGAAGAAGCGCTGGCTGCTAAGGAAGAGCAGCGCAGGCTAGCAGTTGAAGAGCTTAGAAGGAAAGATGAAGAACTAAAAATTCATGGACTCGAGGTTGAAAATGAAAGGCTTGCTAAAAAGCTTGAGCTAGAAGCTGCTAAGAGGGAGGCCATCAAAGCACATCTCGAGAAATTCGTGCATTTGGCACTTGGAGAATTTGATGAGCTTGAGAAGAAGAAGTCGTCCCCTGATGCTTAGTGTTTCATTTCATAACAAACCATTAACTCATTTGTCCTTTCTGTTTTCATTTGTAATTGTAATGCTCTTATCAAATGAATGAAAATGGAATAAGACTTGGACAATTTCTTATTGTCGGTTTCTGAGTTTTTATTGCGTATTAAAGTTGATATACACTTTACTGTATTCAAAAAATTTGCTTAAGTTTATTTTCGGATTGGTTGTGAATGACTGCTGATTTATTTAGATACTAGAATTCTATCATATTCCTTGCAACAATTACTTGTGCTTTTTAATCAAGAAATAAACCCAACACATATTGATGGGTAATTATCTAAAACCAATCCCTGCTATAATTAAGATGGATTAAGTCTGAGTTAAATTGCTAGGATAGCATAGCCCCAATACTTAGAATTTTTTTTGTAAAACTCAGATATTTTTCCTCTTAATTCAGCAAGTGATAGTAAGCTTTGATCGCACCAAAAAGGGGGAAATTTCAGAGGAGGCTTGCTGAAGCTGTCCAGAGGAAGAAAGAAAAAGAAGCGCTGGCTACTAAGGAAGAGCAAGGAAGGCTAGCAGTTGAAGAGCTAAGAAGGAAAGATGAAGAGATGAAAATTCAAAGATTCGACGTTGAAAATGAAAGGCTTTCTAAGAAGCTTGAGCTAGAAGCTGCTGAGAGGGAGGCCAACAAAGCATATCTCGAGAAATTTGTGCATCTGGCACTTGGAAAATTTGATGAACTTGAGAAGAAGAAGCCGGCCCCTGATGCTTAGTGTTTTATTTCTTAGCAAAACCTTAACTCATTTTTCCTTTCTGTTCTCATTTGTAATTGTAATGTTCATATCAAATGAATGAAAATGGAATAAGAATTGGACAATTTCTTATTGTCGATTTCTGAGTTTTTATTGCGTATTAAAGTTGATATACACTTTAGTCTATTCAATGAATTTGCTTAAGTTTACTTTCAGATTGGTTGTGAATGACTGCTAATTTATTTGGATGCTAGAATTCTACCATATTCCTTGCAGCAATTACTTGTGCTTTTTAATCAAGAAATATACACAACACATATTGAGGGGTAATTATCTAAAACCAATCCCTGCTACAATTAAGATGGATTAACTCTGAGTTAAATTGCTAGGATACTTAGAATTTTTTTTTTGTAAAACTCAGATATTTTTCCTCTTAATTCAACAAGTGATAGTAAGCTTTGATCGCACAAAAAAGGGGGAAATTGTTGGGAAATTATTCCTAAATCTCCTTTAGGATCGCATTGTAAAAGGTTTCGCTTGATCAATCCTTAGTAGATTGATCGATCAATTGATGAATTCTAGTATAAGTCTAGCAACTCTTGTAAAGTCCTGTATAGGCTAAAGTATTGAGTTGTAATAGATCAGACTGCTAGAATCACTCTTAGTAGGTTGTGGATGCTAGAGATATTAGTAGAAAAAGAAGACTGCTAGATATAACCGTTAAGTGCTAAGGAGGGGATTGCTGAAGGCGATAGCAATCCTATGTCAAAGAAGAGACTGCTAGAATGAAGTACTTAGCAGTCAGAAGAGCAAGTAGCAGAATGCTAGAAGGAGATTAGCATTTGCTAAAGTGCAAGGTATAGCGGAATGCTGAAGGAGTCAGCATTTGCTTGCATGTAGCAGATTGCTAAAGGCATTAGCAATCCAGAGTCAAAGGAATCAAGTGCTAAATCATGAGCAACTGCTGAGCAGTCAGCAGTCCGGTATTTGTTTTGCAGATTGCTAGAGAGATTTAGCAGATTGTTCCAAGAAAGCTTAGCAAGGCGAGATAGCAAACAACAATTGCTACACTACCGTTTTGACAGACGTACACACAAAGGACAAAACTTTCCCAAAGTAGGTTGGAAAGTACTGTACAACGCCGGAAAGGACGGATAAAGTTGAACCACTCTTGGATGAAAGAGACGTTGTGTCTAACAGGAATAGAGATTCAAAGATTGAATCTTTAAGTATAAAAGACAAGTCTAGAAGTGAGAGATGACTACTGCTTCCATTACTCACGAGCTAAGGAACCTCAACCATATCTGAAAAAGCATTAACAGCGAGATTCCTTTGACAAACAAAAGAGTTAAAAAGTAGTCAGTTGAGAGCTCAAGATAAAAGTGTATTCAAAGCTCTCAACAACCAGGAGTGTCTTCCATTGAATATCTGACAGTGCCTTTAAGAGATTCCTTGATTTTGTTCAAGAATCTTCAATCATTGGGATACCTTCAATCCTAGGAAGCATCCAGCAGTCACAACTCTGAAAAGAGATTGACTCCGACGGGCATTTTGCGAAAATCAGAAAAGTTCTGAAGAGAACTTTAAAATCTCCCCCTAGCAGCGAAGGAAAAGTTTTACGCAGGTGCCGCCCTTGACTTGGCCGTAGTTGTGGACTGAGAAGAACAAAGTAATGGAGGATAGCTTTGTTGTGGCCAACTCGAAAGCTCACCGCATACAGCAAGTGTTCGGCAAATCCTTATATTTTGTGTACTTTCTTAGTGAAATTCTTAGCGTTTCGACTAAGGAGTGGACGTAGATCGATTTGATCAGACCACTATATATTCTGTGTCTGTTTACTATTTTATTGCCTACTGTTTCTTGTGTTTTGTTTTGAAACCTGGCAACCAAGTTGTTAGTGTATATATGTAAGAAACCCTAAGTGAAAGATAGGCTAAACAATCTTGATAAAGAACCAACGTGTGCAAGTGAACATTAATATTCCGCTGCATTTCATGTTTCTATTTAAGAACGACGACTCTGGTAAATCGGGACCAACAACTTTTCCATCTGCTAGGACGGTTCATACAAATCCTAGCAAGGCCAAGCAATCTACTAAGGTTGCAAGGAAGCCAGCATACACTCCAAGTAGAAGGAACAACTACTTGAGGCCAGAGTCTAAAATAAAACACTTTCAAAAGATACTGACGGCTCGACACACTACTTCACATCCTTATGTTGATTATAAAAACTATGCCAACAGGAACGGAAGGGAAGTGAGACGTGATGACAAAAGAAACATCAAAATCACAAAAGTCTGGATTCCCAAGGGAATAATCCAGAAAACTAATCCTGCAAGACCCATAAATGATTAGGTACCGAAAATATAACTTCTTTGTTTTGCTGGAACAGGGTACAAAAAGAAGATTATCAAGAAAACTAAAAGAATGGATCTTAGACAGTGGATGCTTAGGTCACATGACAGGAGATGAAGAGATCTTCACAGAACTTAACAAGTTCTGAGGAGCCTCAGTCTCATTTGGTGACAATTCTAAGGCTAGAGTAATTGTAAGAGGGTGCATCGAGCAAAATGGAATGCGAATAATCAACATTGTCCTCGTCGATAGTCTCAAGAACAACCTACTGAGCATCTTGTAGGAACTGGGTCTACAATAGGCGACAAGAATCGCCATTTATTATAACTCCGGATTCGATTTATGGATATCAAAATAAATATCATGACAAACAGTAAATGCCCTATGCATGCTCCTATTTAATTTAATTCGTAGATTCAAAGGAATACCTGAGACTCCAACGACTGATCTACAGATCTAGATCGATGATAGCAATGACGATGGTGTAGATCTGGATCTGGAATCGATCAAAGCGATGGTGTTCCTACAGATCTGATCTTCTGATCTGTTCCCTTGCTCGATCTGGAAATCTAGTGAGGATACGCTACCGGATCTACAGCCGCCCACTCTCTCTCAATCTCTCTAGGATTTCTGATTCGAAACTTCAAAACTTATGTGGGAAAATGAGAGATTCATCTATTTATATAGATCCGAGAATGGGCTATTAGGATTTAATAAACCCTAATGGGCTTCGAGTAGTGTTGGGCCAGACCAGGGATCAAATGCAAATAATAAAATGGGCCTCCTATTAATTAATTCCATGTTCAACCCAGAACATAATTAATTAATAAACATTAATTCATGCCACCAGAGAATTAATGTTGACCTACCCCTTTATTACCACGTTATTAGGAACGGGTTGCATTGACTTGGTTAATCCCAATATTTAAAGTTTCAGACATTCATTAATTAATTCAGCGTATGACAATTAGCTGTAATTAATTAATCTCTTATTATTCCTGAGTAGTACCACTCAACCCTTATCGCTTATGCTTGGATCAATGATTCAGCTTGCAGGACTTAGCATAACGAACCTCGTGAGCTTCCCAGGGAATGTCACCATCCTGAAACGGATATGGTTATCTAAATCCAGCCTGAGGAAACCCCACACAAACTGCCATCACCCAAGATGCAGATATACGAGTACATGTAAGACTCTCCACCATAGCAAGTAAAAAAGTGACAGTCAACCCATGTGTGCCCCTCAGCTTTCAATAGACTTTAGATCCGACCAAGTTACCAAGATCTTTACTCATTCATATGTCAAGTAGAATGGTTCATCTCACTGTTGATCCTATCAATACATTGAGATGTACCGGTCACACAAAGCGGTCAAGATAAACCACTTATGGATTTGTGTGCCGCAGCCTAAACCGACAGCCAAACCAGAAACTGTCTCAGCTGTGATAACTATTTATATCTCGCTAGGTCGAACGATCTATAGGATCTTCTATGATCTCTTACACACCGTATGATCTCCCTATCGACGAGATAACTGGATGTGTTTGTTCGCATCGTATGATTGTTAATTCAAACAGGAGTTGTTTATTGCAAGTCATTAATGATTACCAGTATATCAAACATAACATTTCCTAATATACCAATCATAATGTTTTTATGTATATAATTCCAACACATTTGTCAACTAAGTGAGAATGGATATATCGTTTCTTTCTTTGACACAGGTTGCGAAGTTGCGGATAGGACCACCGGTGAAGTAAAGCTTAGAGGAATCAGAAAATGAGGACTTTACATTTCTGATTGGGAAAATTGTCAACAAGCATCATGCTTCTTAGCATTTGACAAGGAAGAGACAAACTGGCTATGGCACAAAAGGCTAACGCGTCTGAACTTTAAAATTATCAATTGTATTGCCAGAAATAACATTGTTGCAGGTTTACCACAAGAAATCTTCAAGAATGAAGGAGTATACAGAGCCTATAAACAAGGAAAGCAAGTTAAAGTGTCCTTCTATTTAAATCAAGAAAAGGACACTTCAAACAGAATCACTGAGCTACTGCACATGGATTTATTCGGCCCTGTGACACTACTCACTGTAGGTAACAAATTATATACTTTAGTTGTTATTGATGATTACTCCAGGTACACTTGGGTGAGGTTACTCAAAACCAAGGACGAAGTGAAAGTTATCCTTTTGGAGCTGATAATTAGAGTTCAAAACGACAAAGAGCTCACAATCAAAAGGATAAGATCCAACAACTGTACATAATTTTGCAATGGAGCATTGATGGATTTCTGCGCCAACGCTGGGGTAGGATATGAAAGGTCCACTACAAGAACACCCCAGCTAAACAGCCTTGCAGAAAGAAGGAATAGAACCTTAAAAGAAGTCGTGCGAACAATACTGGGAGAAGCTATAATGAATGCCGGCTACATGCAGAATCGAAGCAGATTGAATCTTTGCTTCAACAAGACTCCCTATGAAATATATCATGGTCGTTAGCTTCTTTAGCTCATCTTCGTATTTTTGGTTCATCATGTTATATCCGTAATAATGGAAAATCGAAATTAAGTACTTTTTCTCCCAAGACCGATGAAGGAATGTTCCTAGGATATGGACATTTGTATCATAAGGGATGTAGAGTGCTTAATAAGACAACCAAACTTGTGGAAATAACATGCAATGTTATTTTTTATTAAGCTACTTTAGTGCGCAGGACCATAAGAAGTCAAAGAGATGAGTTTCATGAAACCAATGATGTAAATGGACCTTCGGGCTTGAATAGTTCCGAAGCATAACCAAATGATCCGACTAGGTTAATGAATGAATCATCATCTCTACTGGAGACCTTGACTGACTAATCAACAGTCAAGAGGGCCTGTGATGCAATCGGTAATGCTGAGGCCACCATACAATCTCTCGAAGAGCTTATAGATCAATCTGAAGGTTCCCAGAATGGCGAGAGATCTACTGAAGACAACTTTGCTGAAGACATCCAGGAGAAGATTGCTGCAGACAGAAGTACTATACCAGTAATACTAAATCCGGCAGACAAAATGTCAGAAGACAATCTTTCTGCAGAAGTCGACTCAACAAGGGTAACAGACAGCTTGGAGACTCTACAGCTTGTTGATATACCGGTTTCAGAAGAACCCATTGGACCATCCAGCAGTCAAGTCATTCCTGTAGAAGAACTACAAAGACCCAAATGGCTGCTCAGAGATCATCCTACTAAAGCGATTCTAAGAGATATTGCCGATCCAATCCGAACTAGACATAGCGCACTACTTAGCGGCTTCATATCACAAGAAGAGCCTACCAAAGTAACAGATGCTCTCAAATCAGCCGACAGGATCAATGCAATGCAGGAGGAACTATCAGAGTTGACAAGGAATCATGTATGGGATCTCGTCGATCGTCCAACTCATCAATCATCAATAGGAACTAAATGGGTATTCAAGAATAAGCGAGATGAAAATGGAATCGTTGTTTGCAACAAGGCCAGATTAGTTGCTAAAGGTTTTGCACAGTGCGAAGGAATAGACTTCGACGAAAAATTTGCTCCAGTAGCTTGCTTGGAAGCAATCATTTTATTCCTAGCATATGCTGCTCATCATGGGTTCATAGTATTCCAAATCAAGAGTGCATTCCTTAATGGCGAACTAAAGGAAGAAGTCTACGTGGAACAACCCCCAGGCTTCAAATGTGGAAACAAGGTGTACAAACAAAGGAAAGCTCTCTACGGACTAAAGCAAGCCCCAAGAGCGTGAAATTTGAGTCTCTGTGAGAAGTTTGCTCAACTTATGCAAACTAACTTTCAAATGAGTATGAGGGGAAAAATGTCATACTTTCTAGGTCTACAAGTTCAGCAATCAGACGGTGGGATTTTTATTCATCAAAAGAAGTATACAAAAGATCTCATCAGCAAATTCTTCCCAGAAAAGACGAAGAATGTGGATTCCCATGAGTACTGCATGTCAGATATCAATGGATGTAGAAGGCGAATCCTTAGATCCCACAGCATACAGAGGAATAGTTGGCTCACTGCTATACTTGACAGCCAGCAGACCAGACATTTTATATGCTGTAGGTGTATGTGCCAGATATCAAGCAAATCCGAAGAAGTCACACATGGAGTATGCACAAAGAATTGTCAGATATTTGAAGGAAACAGAATCTTTAGGAATTTGGTATCCCAGGGCAGACGATCTCACACTCATAGGATACTCAGATTCAGATTTCGGAGGCTGTAGAATTGACCAAAAAAGCACGAACGGAACATGACAATTCTTAGGTCATAAGCTGATAAGCTGGTTCAGCAAAAAACAACACTCTGTAGCAACATCTACAAAGCATAATACGTAGCTGTTGCCACCTGTTGCACACAAGTGCTATGGATCAAGCAACAACTTCAAGATTATGAAGTTAGCGCTGGTTGCGTTCTAATTTACTGCGACAACAATAGTGCGATGTGCATCACGAAGAATCATGTTCACCACTCCAGAACAAAGCACATCGATATCCGACATCATTTCATTCGAGATCACATTGAGAAAAAGGATATCTCAGTGGATTACATCAGAACAGAGGATCAGCTAGCACACATAATCACCAAACCTCTAGCAGAAAGCAGATTCAAAGAGCTTTGTCTTAAGCTCGGCTTATCGGAATTAGATGAGGTTATGGAAGAATGAGTCCCAGCTCTCATTATGTTCTTGGATAATATTTATGGAATTCTATTGGTCTTCTTAGGATGATGCGGAATAAGGGTGTGTCCAAGCTCACGCTCTTCAAATAGAAAATGCTGAAATCTTAACAGATTGCTGAGTCCCAACTCTCAGCAGTCCAGACGACTAGTAAAGGAGAATATTTAATTCAGTAGAATAAATCAGGCGATTGCTGAGTCCTAGTTCTTAGCAGAAAATAGAAGATTGCTCAATCAATACAAATCTGAATCAATCTTGGGAAATTGATCAGATATGAGAATAAATATTGGGATACTATACCAACGTATCAATTAAGATCATCATCAGTGACGAAGCGACGATACATATTCACTATCATTACCGAAGATCTCATTCAAAGGCTCGAGACAATTCAGTTCTGAAAATAGCCAACACGTGGTAGGGTGATTGCAAAATCGTCGGTTCCCTAGGCAAATGAAGTATTTAGAAGATCGAGTCTCTAAGAGGGATTACATCTATTTAAGAGAGGTTATCTTCCTTAGGAATTTCATATCTCAAAGCCTCAAAACCATAGATCTATCTTCTGCATTCATTCCATTTTTTTCCAGAAACCCCGCTCGAAGAAATAAGAAATGTCGTCCTTCACCATTTCACCAAAATACCTCTAGAATGGGTTCGAGCAATGTGACTTAGAAGTCTCCAAAATGAGAGGAAGAGTCGTAATCTTCACAGAGATCACATCGAAGGAGATTCTCTCAATTCTCGGTTCACCATGGACGATGAGTTTTATCATATTAGAACCGAACGGAGATAGGCGGTCGCTTCTGTCAAGCCATGACAGTTTTCTCGTTGGTGAGATAAAAACTTGTCACGTGGGTCTGAGGATGGATAATCCTTAGTCACATGAATTGGGTATCTCTTCTGCATTGTACTATAATGGTATATGCAGATGAGTATACTAAACCTCTTTTTCATCTCTTCTTCAAGGATTTCATGATGAAACCAAGAAAAGGAAGAGGAGATGGAGGAAAAGCTTGCAGGTGGAGGAGTTTGCAACTCTACAGCATCTACTTGGCATCCGAGGCTACGACAACATGCCGGTAATGCGAATGATATTCTTCATGTATACATTCACATGGCACTGGACGCCGATAGGGGAAAGCTGTAGACAAATGAACTAGTCTGAGAAGATGGTGAGATCTGCTAGACTCGGACTTCTTAAATTCCTGGAAAGTTTGCAGTAGGAGAAGTCTGCTGGAGAAGAGATGTCACCTAGAGAGCAAGAAGAAGATGAATCGCTTAAAGACATCTCACAGCCTTGAAGTCAACACATTGTTGTGGAAGCAAGGCGGCTTGCAACAATAAGCTCGGGAAAAGACCAAGAAAGTGCAGATCTAACAAAGGCGTTATTGGAGCAGTCTGAAGACAAATTGATCATTGTAAACTTGTAGTAATATTCTTTGTGAAGTGTAACTGTTGTAAATCAATGATATCAATAAAATTCTCGTGTTGATGACATTACTCTGTTGTCTCAATCAATATAACTACCTATACCAAATGCTCGATCATTACACTCCTTGTGTACTGAAACCTATAAAAAAATTGTATGATTTTCCATGAAAAGATTGAAAATGAAAAGGAAAATCAAATGATAGGAATTTCTCAAAGGTCTTCCCAACCCCATCGGAAGTAGAATGCTTGAATGGTGAAAAAGGAGAATAAATTCAAGCAAATTACTCTCTGCTAACTACCGAGTCCATGCTCTCAGCAGATTCCCAACAAATACTGAGGTTGAGCTCTTAGTAAAAAGACTCTTGAACTTAAAATTTCATTGAATTTAAAGAGTCTAGACAAACTGCTGAATCCAAGCATTTAGCAGATATCCGGTGTTTACAGAGTCCAAGCTCACAGTTGAATTGATAATGATTGCTCTTTTGGAATAACAGGCAAAGCAGAAAAAGTTTACTGAGTCCAAGCCCTCACCAAAGAGACTCTTTCTCCTACATGGATCAAAATTTAGAAGAGACTATTCTGTCTACTGAGTCCAAGCTCTCAATATAACCCTGAAAAGCTGAGCATGAGCTCTCAGCAGAGTTCGGTAGATTGCAATTTTTTTTTTCAAAAGAATGCTGAATCCAATCTCTCAGCAAGCTATAAGCATCTGCTGAACAAACAGACCACAAAGACAGGATGCTGAGTCCAAGCTCTCAACAAATCAGGTCTAGGATTATATCATTCACCTTAAAGCAAATAAAGAATGCTTAGTCCAAGCTCTCAGCAAAACATGTGATATATGACATTCCATATTCAAGGGATACAATCATATGCTGAGTCCCAGCTCTCAGCATAAGCCGTTCACATTGCTGGTTATCAAGTGTTCAAAATATGCCTCTTTGCATGTTGACCAACAAGAAGGAGATAATTGATTAAAATATATCTCGAAAGGCGGGATTATCTAATGATGAAGAAACTGCAGAGTTTTCTTTCATTACAAAGTAACTCTAGCACAGGGCGGCGATGAATGCCAAGGAGACACGTCAGCCACACTCAAGGTTCTGATGAAGTAGGACGTAAGGCAAACCTTCGCCAACTGCCCAACCGAATATTCATCCATATAAGAATAGGAGATCCAACCGCTCACAGTGGAAGCCGGTTAAAGAGGGATCGTATAAAAGAAATTCGGATTGGGAATTCTAACCCTATTAACTCCCATATCTTCTGATTCAAAATTCTTCTACAATTTTTGAAACTCTCAGAAGAATACATCAACGATGGAATCTTCAAACTGCACCTGTCCCCCTGCTGAATCAGCAGGAAACACCAACATGCTCGGAGAACCAGAACAGTTCCAGCAAACCTTCACAGGCATCTACAAGACGAAAGACATCAGTGAGCCAATTCTATACTACCACCTAATCGCCATAAGTCATGGAAAATTGCCTGGTGAACTTACCAACGATCAAAAAAGGGCTGCTCAAGTCAAGAAGGACAAGATACTGTACGAGCCACTATTCCGGAAGCACTAGTGTGAGGATCTCATAGGTAAACTCAACAGAATGAATCTGCTGATATACTCATTTGCAGAACCGAAGAAGTTTTGTCCACACATAGTTGCAGAATTATTTGCGCGTGCAATTCCTGATAAAGATTAGAAATTCTTCACCACGAATGTTTTGGGTATCAAAATCGTAATAAGTCGAGAAGTTTTGGAGAAGAAGTATGGATTTCGCAATGATGGTTAAGATGTAGGCAACTACAAGATCAACGATGAAGCCGAAATGAGGAAAAGAAGGATAAGATGGAAGTTGGAATCATACACCAATTCATGGAAAGTAGCAGGACCACTGAAATCTCTAGCAGAACCAATGAGAAGTTTAGCACAAGTAGTTAAGAGGATGCTAGTGGGCAAAGTTGGCTCACTTTTTGACTTAAGTGCTAAGAAGTTTGCTGTTATGATGGCCATTAAAGATCAAGTTCGTGGAAATTTTACAAAATTCATCTACACCAAATGGCTAGCGCATGTCTACAAGAACAAGAGTGTGAAGAAGGATCACACGTTCACTCAAGACGTAGGCTTTGGATTCAAGATAAGCCACTTTCTGGAAGGGATTGTACCACAAGGAAAATGCTACCGCGGTGAGGATTTGATCTACTCCGACTACATACCACCAACCAGAAAACAACAACCACCGAAAAATTTTAGGGAAGCATTGATACCGAAGGGAAAGAGCAACATCAACCCTAAAGAGGCATGCTCTGATGAAGAAGCACCATACCAAGGCTATATCGTTATGCCTACTGCTACTCCACTTACTGCTGAGGAACTTGAAGAAGAATGGCGCAAAGCAAAATAAGATGTTCTGTTTAATGAACTTGAAAATTTGGTCGACATTCCATCACAAGAAACTGGTCAACTCTAAGATCAAACCAACTTTAAGAGTAGGCAAACGCAGAGGATCCCTCAACAGAGGAAAGGGAAACCAACGAGTGATGATGAGAACGTCAAGAGAAGGAGCAAGCAAAGAAGATCTTCAGGTAACAATCTCTGAATCAATGTACCTGTAGTAGATACTTCTCTACCATCCTCAGATGTCATCAAAGACATGGTGATAGAATCCACAAATGCCACTACAAAGCGAAGGCTTGAATTTTCCAATGTGGAAGAATCTCGGAAGAAAAGGCGACAAAGGAAAGTGCTCCAGAGGGCACAAGAACAAAGAGACTACACCAAATTCTGACTTGAGATGACACATGAAGAGAGGGATTCAAGATACGTAGAAGTCATGGCAAGTTATGCAGAGCGCAATGCCAGGATTCAAGCTGGAGAACAAACAGGTCGCATCACTCAGAAAGATGTTGAGAGAATGCAAGCTGAGAAAGGGAAAGATAAGGTCACGTTCGCTGAAGATGTGGAAGCAATTGCTGATCTTGAGCGAAGACAATTGAAAGAAGCCCTAAAAGAATCAATGAGATTGCCAACTCCAGGACAAGGAGAAAGGAGTTGTGACGCAACATAATTTTAGCCCACCACCGATCAAGGGGGAAGCGTAAGTGCTGATGAAATTATTGCAAGAAGTTTGTTGCAGGCTGCTGAGGAAGAAGGTAGCAGTCCTGTTGTTGAAAAGGAGAGTGAACCAGAACAATTGGCTGCACAAGGAGGAAGCCAAATTGTGACAATCATGGCAGAAGTGGATCTGGAAACAACGTCAGACCAGATCCCGACTATTGATTCAGGAAATCAGGAAGTATAGAAGAGGAATGCAGATTCAGAGACAATCATGCAAAAGAACGCCCAGCAGATCACCACAGCCAATGAAGAAGTAGATGGTGAGGAACCTACTGCTGAAATAAATACCTCACTTAATGCTGAGTCAAAAGCACGACTACAAGAAGAGCTCAGAGCAAGTGTGAGAGCTCGGAATGAGCAATATCTACGACGAATGGGTATTGAACCTTCTACTATTCCAGGATGGAATACAGAGGCCGATACCATAAGTGTGTTTGAAAGAACCATAGAATCCATCTGGCAACGATTCAATCCGGTTCCCAGCCCTCCAAAAGTTTCAGGTATATCCTTCAGTGATCTTCCTAACTCTCATGATGAAGAATATGCAGGGACTATCACAGACGGAGAATCCATATTTCGAGAAGAAACTCTAAGAGTGCCCATGGAAGGACCACCCGACAGGAACGACAAAGCACAGCGGATTGCGAAGTGGTGTCCTCCTGTCACAGCAAGAGATGAGGAGAACGAGTATCTCATCTCCTGGGCATGAGACATAATCATGTTCATTGAAACTCAAGCTGCCGCAGAAGTCAATGACTCATATCCTGCTAAACTCCAAGGAGAGTCCTCTGATCAAGAATGGTTGAGAACAAAATTCAAGATATGGCGATTCTTTGATTATGCCACTCACGAATTACATTATTAGGACCGCTCAATCATGATGGCAAGGACGGGTCTTAATTACTGGAGGAGTGAAGAAGAATGGGTTGATGATTGGATGGACCAAACATCCAAGAGACAGTATACGGAGAACCAAGTTGCTACAAGGCTACAGAAGATCCAGGCTCAAAGAGCAACCACCGGAGATTGATCTCTGCCACCATAAGAATACGCCATAGAAGACTCTCTGCCATTCACCCAGAAATTCAAATCTCCTGCCACTAGACGTCAAATGGCGGCTGCTGAAGAACTGAAGAAGAAGCAAGCATAAGAACAAGTTGCACGAAAGAAAGAAGAATATAGAATAAAAATGTTGGAATTCAAGGAGAAAGTCCTAAACCAACTCGCCAGCAAGCCCTTCAGAGTACAAAACTTAAGGCCATCCAAACATATTCCTGCTGAAGCAGAAGAAGGAAGGCAAACCACACACTCTGTAATGGGTCCGGCTGATCAACCATCCACTTCAAGTCAAAGATTGGCAACCACTGAAAATGAAATTGTACCTGCTGAGGATCTTCGTTCCTGGCAATTGAGCCTTTGAATACAACACATATCAGAGGGATCTCCAGCACTATATTCATACTATGGTAGGATGGAGTATCGGAGAGAAAATGATACAAATCACGCACAAGGAAATCTCTACCAAAGTGTCTGAAGCTAAAGACAAAATTCTTGTCATCCAACTTGACAAATTCGAGACCTTCTGTACTGGAACTTTTGCTGCGATCAAAGAGGGGGAAATGAAGAGGTTAGCTGAAGAAGCAAAAAGAAGAATGGAGCAAGAAGAAAGGATTCGTCGACTGGAAGCGAGAAGACTACAGGAAGAAGAGCTAAGGAGACAACGTGAAGAAGAAGAGAGAGAAGAACAGAGAAAAAATTTAAGACAAGGAAAGAATCAAAAGACAAGAACGAGAAGCTCTCATTAACAACTTCATGAAGAAGACAATAGAAACTCTCAGCAAAATGAAGAAGGCTACTGTCGGTTCCTCAAGTGCCAAGAATGCTGTTGATTCAAACTCCTTAATGACAAAGAAGTATATCTCTCTAAACTCTACACCTCCTAGCCGTTTGAACTATTTTTTTCTTTCAATTTGGGTTACGTGAATGTATGAAAGGATATATGACCATCAATAAAAACTAACCCATGTTTAAGACAATATCTCATTATCCAACGCTGATTTAAATGAATAAGTTGAATTTACACACTTAGTGTAATCAACAAACTGCGTGGAATGTGATGTGTGTGAAATGTTTCGTGATTGCTTGATGATATTATGCGTAAATATGCTTTGTGCTTACTTGGTAAAATGACCTTGAAGCTATTTAAATGAAGCTATCATTTAAATACAAGAGATAACAAAAGATATCAAACTCAGTCTCTCTAAACACGCGAACACAACCGAGCTAAGTTCTTAAATGAAGCATTTCGTAAGCTTTCATAATAGAAGCTCGAAGACCTGTGAAGTTTATCTTCAAAAGGTAACATTGGGATTCTTTCTATTCTAGAAAGAATCTAGCAGTCACTATTGCGGTGCAAGTGTGATTTGTAAGGGCAACGCCAACACAAGGATAGGTTCCAGGACGAACTATAAAACTCCCAGTAGTTGACGTCTGAGGAGAAGGGAGGTTTTTCCTCACTCTAAGGAGCGAAACCGGTTGAAGATTGGAGATTGAGGTGCTTGAAGGTGTGCGCTGATTAGTCGGAGGAGCTGCTCAACGTTAGAGATGAGGCTTGACCTTGTACTCATTCTTCTAGTGAAATTTTCAGTCAAAAGACTGAAGAGTGGACGTAGAACAATTGTTCGAACCACTATAAAACCCTTGTGTCGTTTACTATTTTAATACGTCATTTGTTTGTAGCTAGTTTATTTGAAACTCAACACACCAAGTGTTCTAACGAATACACGAGCTAAAACTATTAGATGAACACTTGCTAAGTCGAGACCTTAGAAAGACACGTGCAAGATAAATTTAATACTTCCACTGCATATAAAATAACTCTTATCAGGGACCAACATTGTGCTAACCACCACCCTTTGATTCTTTAGGACTATAAAAGTAACCGCCTTTTGTATCCTTAAAGTATCCTATAAACAGTCATTCTTCCGTTCTAGGTGTCAACTTATGTGCTTCCTTTCCAACACATGTGCTGGGTAACCCCGAACCTGAATGTGGTTCAAACTAGGCCTTTGCTCAGTCCACAGTTCTATTGGAGTCTTTGGAACCGATTAGAAGTTACTAATTTTTGAAGGTACCGTGTTATTTCCAAAGCATAACTCTAAAAGAACACATCACCGACCTCACCATCTCTAAAAGAATTTTTTTCTTATCTCTTCTATGCCAACTTGTTGTGGAATACCAAGCGCACACAATTAAGATTCCACCATGATTAGATCGTAGTCAATTGATACTTTTACCCTTTCGATTCACCACTTCAGCCATAAATTCTTTGAACATTTCAAAGCATTCAGACTTGTGGCATATCAAGTAACTATAAGATACTACTCTCGTGGATGAGTAATGATCATAGCTCGGGAATAAGAGTTGACACAATACGGAAATGACTCGAACGAAATAATGATGGGTGGAAATTCAACACTTCTAATTCAACCCTTCAAATGACGTATTCTAGAAGAATCTCATATACGCCCCAAGAAGCTAAAGAAATATCAATACAAAACTGATGAAACTAATACGGGTGAAAATTCAGTACCTTTGAAGTTGACCCTTAGATAATCGCAGGAAAGGACGAAATGAATCCCTACAACCTAGTAAACAACTCGCCTCAACAACACCGAATATGGTGAAGACGCCATAAACAAATGTGAAAGTCCGGTTGATAAGTCAATTTTTTATTTCAAGATAATCCACCGAAATTCATGAATTTTTAAAATTGGAGAAATAACTCACAAAATTATTGTTGAACTGATAACTAAATTACAATGGAAATATGAAGCCTTATATATAGGGAGAAAATCAAATCTAATCCCAATCAAACTAAGAAATTAAATCAAATCCTAACAAATTTAGAAATCAAATCTTGCTAAATATTAAATCTAATTAATATCCAAGATATATCAAGACAAATCAAATCTTCTCTTTTCTTCAACAATATCTTGATACATCTTTATCTCTCATAAATTAGAGTTTCAATAATTTCTTTAAGTTCAGATGATTTAATTAAATTCTTCTCACAACTTCAATATTTTAATTAAGTCTAGATGACTTAATTAAATTCTTCAATTTCGGACCACCTTGATTCTCATCATTCCCATCCTCTTCAAAAGGATTTATCCTCAAATCCAGGTCTACACGAGATTTAATTGACCCTCTTACATTGTCCTTGGTTGACTTATTGGGCGCATCATCATGTTCAAACTCTGGCAATAGCTTATATTCATGCATCTTTCTTTTCGGAATAATAGTTCTTGCAGAAACAAACTTATTAATTGTTTCCATCTCGACCTTCACCTACACTGCCTTCACTGATTCCGAACCCTCATGTATATCCACTTGACTCTGTACACTCAAAGTTTTACTTGTAACAACTATGAGTACAAATGGAATAACGTTCTCTTCCTTAACTTTATCAAGATTTTCCAATGGAGTATGGACTACTATGTCTTCTTCCTTGGTCTCTTCATAATGGCTTTGTGTAAACAAATGTGGACTTGTAATGATAGTCAGGGTAGCCCGAACCTTGATCTTTTCATTTTCTTCAGTGGGACTACTCTCCAAAGGTCTAACAACTCTCAAATCCCCTTCTTGGGAGTCTTGAGTTGAAGCACTCATCGACTCAGATTCTAATGTCACCAATGCTTTCTCCACCAATGATTGAAGCTTTTCGTATGAGAAATAACTACCTATTTGGATATTGCTCATATCTTTGCTTTTAATGCTCCTTTTGAACTAATTCTCAATTTCGATGGCCATGTGAACCATGTCCTCCAACTCCTCACAATGTTGCAGCTCCAATCTTTCTTGAATCTCCCAATTCAATCCAGCAAAAAATCTTTCGATTGTTATTTCTGATCCTCACTTATATTGGCTTGAATAATGGCTTCTTCCATCTCTCTGTAGTAGTCTTCCTCACTTTTAGATCCTTGCCTTAAATTCTGTAACTTATCATACAAATGTCTATTTTAATAATCAGGCATAAAATATTTCCTCATTTAACTACCTTTAAATCTTTCCACGTATGCGTTGGCAAATCTCAATACCTCATCTTTTCACGCATGAACTGATCCCACATAGTAAGTGCATAATGAGTAAACCCGTTGTTCCCAAATCGACCTTTTTGAGCTTAGAATAGTAATGATCATTAAATATAAACTCAAGATTCCTCTCCCAATCAAGGTATAACTCTTGATCATTCCTTCCTTGAAAAGTAGGAATGCTCATTTTTTTGTTGCCCAAATAATCATCATCTTGAATTCTCCCTCTTCCAATCTTACAAGTATTATGAACATAGTCCTCCAATGCATCAAGACGTTGATGCAACATCTCTGTCCATGATTTCTTCATCTTTCTAAAGTCAGATTTCAAAATCATCATCATATACCTCATCTGAAGTTTGGCATCATCACCATTATCCTCATACTTAGTTTCAACCATTTTGCAAATACTAAAGAGTAGGCCTAACCACCTCACAAGCTGTCGTGTATCACTCATAATGATTGATTACTCAACGCTCATGTATCGCTCAAATTATGGCTTTCTTAACCCCTCTGTGAGATATGTATGGAAGAAAGATGATATGATTGATATGAATAAGTATAAATGAGTAATATATAGATACATAAGGATATATATATGTATTATATATAATTAAAATAAATATGGGTAGATATATGGATGAATATGATATGGAGAATTATGGATGAGAAATATATGAATATCTAGATATGAATAAATATGGATAAATATGAATAAGATATATATATGGATAGATATGATTATGTAGGATTCTAGCCTAAAACAAACAATGCGAGTTGTCACTTTATTTAACTTGCTAAGCATCGTTCTTAGGATATAAAAAATAAATATAAATTAAATAAATCAAGCGAACCTAGGCATGCTCCTACAAACTTAATTGCAATAGATGGATTTTGGAATACCTTAACCCCTGCGGATTGAATAACGGCGGTTGAAAGAGTTGATTTTTGTTCCTACAGATCTAATCTTCTGATCTGTTCCCTTGCTCCACGGAAATTTGGTGAGGATACGCTACCGAGTTGAATCAGAGATCTAGAGGAATCGATCAGTTCCTCCCTACTGATAAGCCATCACCCTTCTCTCTCTTTTCCCTTAATATTCTGTGTTGAATATTCAAAACCCTATTGATCTGATAGACATAAAAAGCTATATATAGTATTAGGGTTTGAGAAAATCTAATACCAATGGGCTTTGAGCAGTGATTGGGCGAGACCAGGGATCAAATGCAAATAACAAATTGGGCCCTCTTTATTAATTAATTCTTCCTTGTTCAACCCAGAAAAAAAATTAATTAATATAACATTGTTTCAATCTTCACCACGGTAACAATGTACTCACTCCTTTATTACCACATAATTAGGAACATGTTGCATTAAACTAACATGATCCACATATTTAAGGTTTTAGACATTCATTCATTAATTTGGCATATGAAAATTAGCCACAATTATCTCGTCGATAGGGAGATCATACGGTGTGTAGTAGATCATGGAAGATTGTATGGATCGTTTGACCTAGCGAGATATAAATGGTTATCACAGCTGAGACAGTTCCAGGATAAACTGTCAGTGTAGGCTGCAGCATACGCGGTAATAAGCATCTTATCTTGGATGGTTTTGTATGCTAGTGTGGGGCACACATTGATAAGGACCTAAGTTGAGATTGATTCTTTTATCTAACATTAAAAGAATCCATATCTCTATGGCTTGATGAGATCCTAAACCTAAATGAAGGTACGAAAGTATATGCAGATTAAGTATCACTTTGAGTTACAGTGAAAGGCTCTAGTTGAGCTGGTATATCTGTATCTTGGGTGATAGCAGTTTGTGTATGACTGTCTAGTACCAGAACTAGGTAACCACATCCAGTATAGGATGGTGACATTCCCTGAGCAGCTCAAAAGGTTCGTTATGCTAATGTCCTGCAGGCTGATTAAGTTCACACATAAGTGAAAAAGGTTTGAGTGGATTGACTCAGGAATATAAGATGTTAATTAATTAAATAGCATGTCAGAGCTTTAATTAATTAACGAATGTCTGTAACCATAAATGTGGGGATAAATCGAGCCCATGCAACCCTTACCTCAAAACGTGGTAGCAAATAGGTAGAACAATATTGATTCTCTGGTGGAATGAATCAATATTAATTAATTAATTATATTCTTGGTTGAATATGGGAATTAATTAATTGAAAGGCCTTATTTGCTATTCGTATTCTGGTTGCTGGTCTGGCCCATGAAACTCAGGCCCAATAGAAGTCCAGTATTTTCCTATAAATAAGCCTCAGTTCCTTAGATATCAACACACCACAAGATCATATGTTGCACACAACAAACCATATTTTGGGAGCTGCGGTGATCGACTGATCTGAGAAATAAAGAGAAAATTCTGCTTCTCAACCGAGCAAGGAATCCGAAGGAAATCTTCACCAGATATTTGGATAGGAGTGGGGATATGGATCAGAAGATCAGACCAGGAGGATCTTCTTTCTTCTCTCCCTCTTTGTTTTTGAAAATATCTATTTATTTTCATAAGATTTAATTCCTTGATCTGTTAGGAATAAATCATCGTACATGGGATAACGATCGAGGATCAAATCTCTACGCACTCGTTCTTCAGATTTCTACAATCCAAGTATTCCGTATAAACCCCCTTATGCATAATCAATAGAAGCATGCTAGGAATAATCATAGGCATAGCAATTTAATTTTGATATTCCAATTAAGGATCCTTGGCAAACGAACTTCGTGATTCAGTTCACGAATCCCTTCAGTATGTTAGGGATCTGGCTCATTCATATGTCACTGAGAATGGCACATCCCACTATAGATGCCATCAATACATAAATATGTACCGACACATTCCAGTAGCTAAGATAAGCTCACTTATGAACTGATGTGCTGCAGCTTAAATTGACAACCTATCCAGGGACTATCTCGGTCGTATACTGTTTATATCTCGCTAGGTCAATCGAGCCATATGATCCTCTGTGATCTCCTACACACCATATGGTCATCCCTATCGACGAGATAATAAGATATTATAGTTCGTTGTATGTTCATTGCTATATCAGATAGCTAGCATTGTTGGTGTAACATATATTTGAAGACCGTATATAGAACACTTAATCATATATGCTTTCAGTATACAATCCCAACAATCTCCCACTTATACTCAAAGCATAATACCATTACTTTTACAAATTATTAAGTGTGTCAATAAAATCTAGTTATTACAAAAATAGGACACGGGGTGTCTGGCTTCAGATCTTTAGTCCAAGACCACGAACGTGTTCTTCATAGATCTTCTGAGGTAAACTTTTTGTAAATGTATCAGCTAGATTCTCCTTCGTATCTATCTTTTGGATTTGCACATCGCCTCTTGCTACAATTTCTCATATGATGTGATACTTTCTTTCTTTGTGCTTTGAAGCCTTGTGAGACCTGGGTTCTTTCAAGTTTGCCACTGCACCAGCATTGTCACAATATATTGTGACTGCTTTAGGCAAACTCAGAACAATATCCAGCTCTAAGAGGAAGTTCCGAAACCACACAACTTCCTTTGAAGCTTCTGAAGTTGGTACATATTCAGCTTCCACGGTGGAGTCCGCGATGCATTTCTATTTCGCACTCTTCTAAGATACAACTCCTCATCCCTAGATAAACACATATCCAGAGGTCGATCTCTCCTCATCTTGATCCGCTTGGAAATCCAAATCCGTGTACCCTACAGGACACAAGTTCTCACACTGATATACAAGACATAAGTCTTGTGTTCTCTAAAGATACTTGAGAATGTGTTTAACCGCATTCCAATGTGCCTGACCGGGATTGGATTGATATCTTGCCGCCATGCTAAAAGCATAGTAGATATATGACCTCGTAAAAATCATTGCATACATGAGACTTCTCACTGTAGAAGTGATAGGTTAGGATTTTCACCAACTTATCTAGATGTTCTTTGACTAATTGTGTGGTGTTCAGATTGTTTTTAGTGTCTTTTTCGTGCATGAATTGGCTTTTGTACTTGTAATGTCGTGTTTGATGAATCATGCAGGTTTTTGATCGAAAACAACGAAGAATAGGTTCCCAGTTTAAGGACCACATCGATGGACGGGGATGTCTCGTCGATCGACGCGATGATTGGAAAAGAAGTGCTCGACGAAGGAGAAGGTCGACAGAAGCAGCAAGCCCACGTCAATCGACGCAATTCCACATCGATCGACGAGGGTACTTCATCAGCATCGATCGATGCTGTTCTCCAAAAGTCGACGCGCATGCGGGATTCCTTATCTGAGTCTGATTCGAAGATAAACATATATCTAATCCTAGATAGTGTTTGATACATCCTTCACTATTATAAATAGCGATGTGTAAATTCATTTTTAGGGGGAAATCATTAGAGCAATTAAGAGAATTTAGTATTGAAGGTTTTTAGAAGATTTCCAAGGTTTTAGAGTTTTTATGTTTGAAGATAAAGTTTTGTGGGAAGACAATCAGACCCGAGTTTTATGCAATTCAGGTTTTATTTTTCTATGATGAATATTTCTCTGAATATGTGTAATTAATTCCTTCTTCAGATTCTAGGGTTTTGAACTATCAATGTATGCATGTTTTGATTAATTGAATTATTTTCCCTTTCCCTTCGTAGTTTGTGAAATCTGTGTTTATTCATAATCTTGAGTTTGTTGGCCACATCTTAGGATTAACTAGTTGATTACTTGAGACGTAACCGTAATAGTTTTCAATGGAAAGAGATTTTCACAATATAATCTGATTTCTTGTCGTAACTGAAGTAGATTGATAGTAGGGATAAATCTGTAGATCTTTGGAGTTAGTTAATTTATCTTGAGACCGAGCGGAGATAGGTAATTAATTAATCTACTTTATGAATTGTCCAACAAAGAAGTTCATAATACCTTTCTGATGTTTCACTACGAAGAGGAATTAAATTGGGAAATAATCAATTCATTCATCCATGTCATACTTGATAGGTAGATGTCCCTGGAATCTATACTCTCACTATCGTTTTCATCAAAAGTAATTTAGTTTTCTGTCTTAAGTTTAATTCGCAAGTATTGAGATTTTCAAAATAATCACAACCCAAAATTTGATTTTCCCTAACCAGAGTTTTGAGAACTAATGTTTTAGTACTTATAATTTTTCGTTACTTCTTTCTCCTGGGATTCGATAATTTTATTTGCCGCTATATTATTAGATTTGCTAAGTCGCTGTTAAATAATTTAGCGATCAAATTTTGGCGTCGTTGCCGGGGATAGAATAAAATTAATCTTACTATAAAAACTGTGATCAAAATACTGATTTAGGTTGTATTTTCTTCGTGTTTTCATTTTTTTTCTTTCGTCGTTTACGTTGATCGACGTGATTTTCCATCGTTTGATGCGTGTGTCATTACCTCGTCGATCGATGCTATAGCTCGTCGATCGACGAAGTGGTGTTTTCTAATTTTCAGTTTTTCAATTCCAGTTCGTTTCGCTTTAATTTCAGTTTTACCTCACTACCTCCTTTGCTGTACAGGTAGTTCATGAGTACGAGAGCTAGAGGAAAGGACCCGCTATACTATAACCCGGATATTGAAGCCACTTGCAGAAAGATCCGAAAGAATAAGCGTGCTCAAGAAAGCTCGAGTAATCAAGCAATGGATGACAACATACCACAGCCGGTTGTTCAACCGCCTCCACCAGTGCTAACGGCAGAAGAGCAAGTTGTGCTCCTCCAAGAAGTTCAAGCTATGAGGGCACAAATCCAACAGCTGAATCTGGAAAGAGACCTCGAGAGGAACAATCCAAATGGAAGGGATGTCCGCCGTAACCCATTTTTTGAGGATAATCCCGACAATGAAGAGGATGACAACCAGGATCCTCCAGAGGAATCTGACGATGAGAAAGAAGAGGAGGCCATGCAGAACCGGTATAAACCTCGATTCAGGGAGACAAACTTCAGGATTGACATCAATGCCAACAATTTCGAGCTGAAGACCGGATTGGTGCAGATGGTCCAACAAAATCAATTCGGAGGAAGGGCTACTGAGGATCCTTATGCACATCTGGATAAGTTCCTTATGCTCTGCAACACTGTCAAGATCGGAGGAGTCAGCAAGAGTGCCATCCGAATGCGTCTGTTCGCATTCTCTCTGAGGGATAAGGCACAATCATGGTTCACTGCATTGGACAAGGAAAGCATAAGCACATGGACTGAACTGATGAATGAGTTCCTAGAAAATTTCTTCCCTCCGAATGTCATCAGGCAGAATAGGAAGGAAATCATCAGATTCGCTCAAAGACCTGATGAGTGAGACATGGGAAAGATTCAAAGAACTACTGAGAGCTTCAGTGAGACATAGGAGAAGGGAAATGTTTGTTTTTATTTATTTTCGGCTTTATTTTAAATTTGTGTTGTTTCATTGTTTCTCTGTTTTTTTTCGTTTTTGTTTTCTCTGAACCATCACCATCCTTGTTCTTTTGCTTCGGTGTGAACAATTGCTCTCTGCAAGGCTTTTCACTCAAAATTAGTATTTTTGAACTCTTTATTTGTGGTACTTGTTCTATGTTGAATAGTCTTGAGTATTGTTTTAGGAGCTTTTGAACATAGGGCAGTCGAAACTACTTTTGATTATGTTGGTGTTGGAACAGATTACTTGTCTTTCCTTGGAATTGAATTGTTGATCGTTAATCGAAATATTTGCTAGTTAAGAATGATAATCAGTGTGATAAAGTAGCCGATGATAGGAGCTATTTTGCTTGACAAGTTGATCTTTGAAGTATAAATCTTTGCATGATAAATGTTCGGAATTTGGGTAATTATTGAGGAGTAACGAAAATTTCTACCTTGTGAGAAATTTGTGCCATCTTTTCGTTTGATGAGTGACAAAGTTATTAGATTTACTTCCTAGAATTTGACGAATTTCTCTCTTTAGGTTGCATTAAATGTGGTAATAGGGTGAAAATGATTTTAGGCATGTTCTTTCGTAGCCCATCTCCCATACACTCACCTTTAATATCCACTTGTAGCCCCTTTGAGCCTTGAAAAACTTTCTTTCTTTGATTAGGAGGGTTGATGAACAAGAAATTGTGATTTATTGGATGGTGTAAATTGTGGGATTGTGATATGAGGTTGTGTGCGAAAATAGGGGTTCATGTGGGTAAATTAGAAAAAAAAAAGTGAACACGAATGAAAAGAGAAGAGAAAAAGAAAATTGAGAAGGAAAACTTCATATGTGTCATTCATAAAAGTCACAATAAAGTTAGAACCCAGAAATTTTTTTAAAAAAAAGAAGGAACAAGATTGTGTGTAAAAAGAAAAAAATCATGTGGGCAAGATATGCTAACAGACTTGGTGTTTGAATGAAATATTTTTTTTTAGTCACTTAGCCAAAAATATCTACCTTTTAGGTAAGCCACATTACAACCAAATCAAGACATTTCTGATTCCCTGAAAAACCACACTAACAAGCAGTGGAGAGATGAGAAATTTGTCAAACCTACGGTGAAGTGAACTAAAACTTTGAATGAGTGAATTTCAAGCCCTTTACTTGATTGAGCGATGAGTGCAAACAATTCCCGGTGAGGTTCCTCCTCAGTAATTTAATAATGAGAATTCATTTGGATTGCATGATTTATGTGAATGAGTGATACTTAGATTGCAAAAGATGCTTGTGAGGCATTGTACACTTGTATCTGCATTTGATTAGATTTCTTTTCTGTAAATTGATCGAGGACGATCAATGGTTTAAGTTTGGGGGAGTTGATAAGTTAGGATTTTCACCAACTTATCTAGTTGTTCTTTGACTAATTGTGTGGTGTTCAGATTGTTTTTAGTGTCTTTTTCGTGCATGAATTGGCTTTTGTACTTGTAATGTCGTGTTTGATAAATCATGCAGGTTTTTGGTCGAAAACAACGAAGAATAGGTTCCCAGTTTCAGGACCACATCGATCGACGGAGATGTCTCGTCGATCGATGCGATGATTGGAAAAGAAGTGCTCGACGAAGGAGAAGGAGAAGGTCGACGGAAGCAGCAAGCCTGCGTCGATCGATGCCATTCCACGTTGATCGACAAGGGTACTTCATCAGCATCAATCGACGCTGTTCTCCAACAGTTGACGCGCATGCGGGATTTCTGATTTGAGTCTGATTCAAAGATTAACACATATCTAATCCTAGATACTGTTTGATACATCCTTCACTATTATAAATAGTCATGTGTAAATTCGTTTTTAGTGGGGAAATCATTAGAGCAATTAAGAGAATTTAGTATTGAAGGTTTTTAGAAGATTTCCAAGGTTTTAGAGTTTTTATGTTTGAAGACAAAGTTTTGTGGTCGAAAACAATGAAGAATAGATTCCCAGTTTCAGGACCACGTCGATCGACGGGGATGTCTCGTCGATCGATGCGATGATTGGAAAAGAAGTGCTCGATGAAGGAGAAGGAGAAGGTCGACGGAAGCAGCAAGCCTGCGTCGATCGACGCCATTCCACGTCGATCGACAAGGGTACTTCATCAGCATCGATCGACGTTGTTCTCCAACGGTCGATGCGCATGCGGGATTCCTGATCTGAGTCTGATTCAAAGATAAACACATATCTAATCCTAGATACTGTTTGATACATCCTTCACTATTATAAATAGCCATGTGGAAATTAATTTTTAGTGGGGAAATCATTAGAGCAATTAAGAGAATTTAGTATTGAAGGTTTTTAGAAGATTTCCAAGGTTTTAGAGTTTTTATGTTTGAAGACAAAGTTTTGTGGGAAGACAATCAGACCCGAGTTTTTATGCAATTCAAGTTTTATTTTTCTATGATGAATATGTCTTTGAATATGTGTAACTAATTCCTTCTTCAGATTCTAGGGTTTCGAACTATCAATGTATGCTTGTTTTGATTAATTTAATTATTTTCCCTTTCCCTTCGTAGTTTGTGAAATTTGTGTTTATTCATAATCTTGAGTTTGTTGGCCACATCTTAGGATTAACTAGTTGATTACTTGAGACGTAACTGTAATAGTTTTCAATGGAAAGAGATTTTCACAATATAATCTGATTTCTTATCGTAACGAAGGAGATTGATTGTAGGGATAAATCTGTAGATCTTTGGAGTTAGTTAGTTTATCTTGAGACCGAGCGGAGATAGGTAATTAATTAATCTACTTTATGAATTGTCCAACAAAGAAGTTCATAATACCTTTCTGATGTTTCACTACGAAGAGGAATTAAATTGGGAAATAATCAATTCATTCATCCATGTCATACTTGATAGGTAGATGTCCCTGGAATCTGTACTCTCACTATTGTTTTCATCAAAAGTAATTTAGTTTTCTGTCTTAAGTTTAATTCGCAAGTATTGAGATTTTCAAAATAATCACAACCCAAAATTTGATTTTCCCTAACTAGAGTTTTGAGAACTAACGTTTTAGTACTTAGGATTTTTTGTTACTTCTTTTCCCTGGGATTCGATAATTTTATTTGCCGCTATGTTATTAGCTTTGCTAAGTCGCTGTTAAATAATTTAGCGATCAAGAAGCATATTTGTACAAAAGACATCTCATTCTTCTCTTTCTTTGTTACCGGACACTGTGACTTTGAAAGACGTACTCCATGACAGTAAGGCAGCAAAATTCTCTTGGAATTTTGCATGCTTAAACGAGCCAACTCAGTATCAATGTAGGAACCCTGAGATAAACTTAACATCCATTTCCTACGATTCTGCAGGACTTTGATCCCAAGGATGTAACCAGCATTTCCCAGATATTTCATTTGAAACTGGTCGGATAACCAACCTTTTATGCCTGACAACACTTCCACATCGTTTCCGAATAGGAGAATGTCATCTAAATAAAGTGCAAGAAAAACCACGCTTCCACTAACACATAAACGGTACACACAACTCTCATTTTCGCACTGTGAAAATCCATAGGATTTGATCACATTGTCAAAACATTTGTTCCATGACCTTGAAGCTTGTTTATGTTCATAAAGAGACTTCTTAAGCTTCCAGACAAGATGCTCTTGATCTTTCTGCACATACCCTTCTGGCTGTTGCATGTAGATGTCACGACCTTCTTCAAGGTACCCGTTCAAAAATGCAGTTTTGACATCCATCTGCCAGATCTCAAGATCCATATGTGCTTCTATGGATAGAAGTATTAGAGTGGATTTTAACATTGCAACAAGTGAGATGGTTTTATAATAGTGAATACCTTCCTTCTGACTATAACCTTTCGCCACCAACCTGGCCTTAAATGTCGTTATGTTACCATTCAAATCCTTCTTTCTCTTGTATACCCATTTACTGCCTATGGCCCGAAAACTATCTGGTAGCAAGGATTTCGGGTAAACATCCGTAGCTGTGATCGATTCAATTTCAGAATCCATAGCTTGACGCCATTGATCAGCATCCTTGTCACTCATAGCTTCATCGTATGTCCATGGGTCGGTATCATTTAGTCCGTCTTCAGGGATTCAGTAAGAAGATTCTCCCACAAACATATACCGCTCAGGCTGCTGAGGCAACCTCCCACTACGACGAGGACCCTTTAATGTGTCTGTGTTAGGTGCATTCACTTGTGATTCATCATCTTGCACAGGCGGCCATGGAGCTGGTTCCATACCTACTCCAAATATGCTCAGACTGCCACGGGTTTTCCTGATGGATTTAAATTGTTCTATTCAATTTCTTGAAGTATAATTTCACTCTTGGTTTTGTGGTTTCTTACAAATTCATCCTCTAGGAATTTTGCGTTGGTACTTACAACGACTTTCTGATCTTCAAGATCATAAAAGAAACCACCCTTAGTTTGCCTTGGATATCCTACAATCAACATTATGTTTGATCTTCCTTCTAACTTTTCAGCTTTCTTATTCAGCACATATGCTGGGCAACTTGATAACTCTCCTAAAAAGTTATTATTTCATTTCGAGCTTAGTCAATTATGTGCTAGTATGGTCTTGTTTTATAAGATAATTAGGAAAATATAGGTAGATTCATGATGTTATTAAGTTTAGGTCTTATTATGAGTTTTGTCCTATTTATTAAGTTTTTGTGAATGAATTGTTCAAGTAGTATCACAGGTCTCATTATGCTGAAGCATAGCAAGAACATGAAGAACAGACACAATGTCACAGCATGGGAACGACATGGCTAGAACGCTATTGAGGAACCTTTGGGACCACATCAGATAGGATTTCTGCACTTTTAAGATCATGTCCTAAAAGCAAGACAGGTGTAAACTAGGAAGATTGCCAGAGTTGGAAAGCAGATAGAGGATCCTGATACGTGCGTAAAATGACCTATATTTTGATGTGTGTACATGCTTGTTTGTGGCTATTTTACTCCCGTATCATATTTTTTTGTCGTATTTTGGTTGTGTTTTTGTGTTTTGTGTGTTTGATGTGTGTAGGATAGGTTTTGGGCATAAACAAGCAATTTTGGTGGAGTTTTGGAGGAAAATCGCACGTGTTTAGAGAGCTCGACCGGCCGAGCGGTTGCAGGACCTGCCGAGCAGCGCATTCAGAGGGCTCGACCGGCCGAGCGGGTGCAGGACCAGCCAAGCAGGGTGTTCAGAGGGCTTGATCGGTCGAGCATGTGCAGGACCGGCCGAGCCAGGCCGACAGAGACCAGGCTCGGTCGAGCAGTGCAGGATCGGCCGAGCCTGGGCAGTTTTTCCTATTTTGTTGCGGTTTCCAGCTTCGACCGTGCGAGCCATACTTTGACCGGGCGATCCGAGGCCCTGATTGCTTGCCTATAAAAGGGGAAAAGGCAGTTATTTGAAGAACTTTTTGTCATTTTACACATACGTTAGCTAGATTTTCCCCTAGATTCCATTTTTCCATTACAATTCATCATAATCCTAGAGCATCTAGGAGAGTAATTCATCAATACTAGGAGGAGATTGAAGATTAAAGGTGGTGGATCAAGGCAACCAAATCCAATTTGGGGAAGATTCCTATTTCTACTTTCAATTTGTAATGAAGTTCATTGAATTCAAACTTGTATTTGTACAATTGAAATGTATGAAGTTCTAAATCTACTTGGATGTTGAGTTGGATGAGGATGCATGAGATTTAGGTTTGATTATTGCTTGTTTACCTTCCTCTTTGTGATTGAAGCATAATAGAGCTTGTTCTTATTCATCTAGATGTAGGTAATAGCCAATGTAGATGATAATTGACACAAATATTGCAGCCAACACGCGGATAGGCGTGTCGTGAATAGTATGACTTCTTGTGTTCCTTGATCCAATCCCTGTGCGGAGATAGGGCATAGGGCAATGATTTACGTGCTATTAGGAGTGGTCTAGGGTCCGATAACGCGACTGTTTGAGGACTTTAGTATCATCTACGGTTGGTTCACCGTGACTGGGGATTGACTAGTGTAAGGTAAGAGTTCATCCAATTAGGAATTAAACCGTGTTTACATCGATGATTTACCTAAGTTAATTGCATCCAAGTTCGTCTCGACATCCTATCTTCCTAATTTGAGAATTTGTTTGTTTTGGTTTACCAAATTGTGCAAGGAATTGATTGAGTGAATGTTGATTGATTGTTTGATTCATGATTGTAATATGATGTTAGCATAGGTTTACATTGCTTGTCTAGGTGATTAAATAACTACTCAACGATTAATTTTGCTTAGCTATAAGAACTTTGTCGTAGTATCCCGGTACTCTAGCAGGCGAAACGGAGAAGAACCTGGATTTGATATTTTATTCATTGTGTGGTTGAGAGTTTAATTCGATTGAACTTTTAGCCGCATCAAGTTTTGGCGCCGTTGCCGGGGACTTCATTTAATAGGTTGCTAGATATTGGGGGAAAAGTGAAGCTTGTAGGCTAGGTGTTTGTTATATTGCTTGTGTGAATTGTTTTGCTTGTAGTTTGTTTTTTGATAGTTGAATTTGGTTTGTTTGATCTAGTTGTTTTGTTTGGTAATTGGAATCTTTTGTGGAGTGTAGGTTGTATATGATCACGAGGTCCAAGGCTCGTGAGCTCTTGGAAAGGAAAGCACAACAAAGACAAGAAAGTATTGAGATTGATTTGGAAATGGCCAATCCGGGGGAAGATACAATGAGGATTGGAGAGTTAGAAAGGCAAATTGAATTGATGAAGGCGTTACTTAATGAAAGGAATGGTCCTCGTAGGCCACTTCAAAATCTCTTCCGACCTCAAGAAGAGCCGATGACCGGTGGTTTCCGACTAGGAGTCAATGCCACGCAGTTCGAAATTAAGCCTCAATTGGTTCAAATGATACAAAATAATCAGTTTGGAGGACATACGACCGAAGATCCGAATGTGCACATATCTTGATTTTTGGAAATCACGGATACCATTAAGATCAATCAGGTTCCTCAAGACTTAATTCGGCTGCGATTATTCTCCTTTTCATTGAGGGATTCGGCGAGGCATTGGTTTGAGGGTCTAGACAAGACAAATATAGCTACTTGGGAAGACTTAAGGGAGAAATTCCTTTTCAAGTTCTTTCCACCGAGCTTAACCTTGAAGAGAAGGGCGGATATAATCTTGTTTGGGCAAAGGTACGAGGAACCCATCTATGAAGCTTGGGATCGGTTCAGAGAACTTTTACGTAAGTGTCCTCGACATGATTTTTCTAAGAGTCAACAGATTTGCCAATTCTATGGTTGATTGGATTATGAGACAAAAATGTTGATGGATGCATCGTCAGGAGGAGTGTTTCTAGAATTAGAAGAGAATGAAGCTTGGAGTTTGATCGAGCGAATAGCTAATAATAGTAGTCAATGGCCGAGAAAAAGGTGAGAGAAGCAAGTGGGATAGAAATGTTGCGAGATCAAATGGCTTCAATGCAAGAAAAAATGGAGAAATTGATATGTGAATTTGAGAGAAAAGACGACAGAAAGGGAAGAGATGTTTACACTTTGGAAAATCATTTGGAGAGACATCAAGAAATTGGGTATGAGCCATGTAGCAGAGATTATTCATTTGACCCATGGAACGAGGAAAGGTTGTCATTGCCATTGTGGTGGAGTAATTCGAATCATTTATACTTGGAAAAAGAAGAGAAGATACAGGAATTTGAGGAGGCCCGTGAGTGGAAGTGCGAAAGAAATGAGGAACTTTTGAAAGAAATTAAGTCACAAGTAGCATGTATAGTGCATCAAATAAGCCAAGAAGAAGAAGGTCCTCTTGAAGGCACATGTGCAGTAATAACCACTAGAAGTGGGTTTTCTTATGATGGACCAAAGCAAGGCGCAAAAGAAGATGAAAAGGAAAAGACCGAAGAAGGTATTAGGAAGAAGGTTACGTTTAAGGAGGAGGAAGAAATCATACCAAAGGGAGTCAAAGAAAAAGAAGTCACTGTGAAAAAATCAGCGGCGAAAGATGAAATTCCTCCTATGCCTTATCCTCAACGGTTTGCAAAGAGTAGGAAGAACAAGAAATTTGATCGATTTCTTGAGCACATGAGCAAGATTCAAATAAATCTTCCTCTCTTAGAAGTATTACAAGAAATGCCGGGATACATTAAGATGTTGAAGGAGATGTTCACTCAAAAGAGTAAGTATGGCATTGGTGAATATGAGACGGTGAATTTATTTGAAGAATGTAGTGCTGTTATCCAAAGGAAGATGCCTTTTAAAAGGCAAGATTCGGGTAGTTTCACTATTTCATGTGTAATTGGTGGAATTGAAGTAACTAGGGCTTTGTGTGATTCGGGTGCAAGCATCAACTTAATGCCTCTATCTTTGTTCAAGAAATTGGAAATAGGGGAGATCAAGTCAACCACCATGACACTTCAGATGGCGGACCGATCTTTGTCGTACCCCAAAGGAGTTGTGGAAGATGTTTTAGTCAAGGTGCGAGATTTTATTTTTCCAACTGACTTTGTGGTACTTTATATGGAAGATGATGGAGAGGTTCCTCTTATTTTGGGAAGACCATTCTTGTCTACCGGAGGAGCATTGTTTGACATGAAAAATGGTCAATTAACCTTTCAATTTGATGGAAGAAAGATCACTTTCTCTTTCCCGGATGCCATTAAGAGAAGTGTTAAGGATGAGAATGAGGAAAAATGCAATATGATAGAAGTTGTACAAGGCCAAGGTTTTGAAGAAGGAGATGGAAGAGAGCCATTAGAAGAAGTTTTACAAAATTCCATTTTTATGATCAATATGGTGGAAAACAAAGAAGAAGTAAGGGAAGATACTGGGGAGTATGTCCGAGTGTTGGATAACTTTCCTATTGAACCGTTACATGAGGAGGTTAAGTTCTTGGAATTAAGAACAAAAGAAGAGGAAGATAAGGCTAAGCAAAAGAAAGTGGAGATGAAACATAAAGCACCGGAAGTTGAATTGAAGAAATTACCGGATCATTTAAAGTATGCATTCTTAGGAGACAAAGAGACGTATCCGGTGATTATTTCCACCGGACTTTCGGAGTGTGAAGTTGAGAAATTGCTTCGAGTTTTGAGGATGCATCAGTCAGCTATTGGTTGGCAACTCTCCGATATAAAAGGAATAAGCCCCGCAATTTGCATGCACAAGATACTCTTTGAGGAAACGTGCAAACCTAAACGACAACCTCAAAGGAGGTTGAACCCTATGATGCAAGAGGTGGTGAAAAAAGAAGTGCTTAAACTGCTTGATAATAATATCATCTATGCTCCGAATGATAGTGAGTGGGTTAGTCCAACGCATATGGTACCAAAGAAAGGGGGATTTGAAAAAGTGGTAAAGGACAATGGAGAAGAAGTCATGGAGAGATTGACTAAGGGGTGGCGGTTTTGTATAGATTATCGTGCTTTGAATTTAGCTACTCGTAAAGATCATTTTCCTGTACCATTCATTGACCAAATGCTTGATCATCTTGCAGGGTGCTCTCACTATTGCTTCTTGGATGGCTATTCAGGCTACAATCAAATTATGGTGGCACCGGAGGATCAACACAAAACTGCTTTTACATGTCCCTACGGGATTTTTGCCTACCGATGGATGCCATTTGAGTTGTGTAACGCACCGGCTACATTTCAACGATGTATGATGGCGATATTCCATGGGCTCATTGCGGAGATTATGGAGGTATTTATGGATGACTTTTCAGTTTTTGGTAATTCTTTTGATTCATGTTTAAAAAACTTAGAAATTGTTCTTGCTAGATGAGAAGATACAAACCTAGTTCTCAATTGGGAAAAATGTCACTTTATGGTTTGTGAGGGAATTGTATTAGGCCATAAAATTTCTTATAAGGGTTTAGAAGTAGACAAAGCCAAGATTTGCGCTATCGAGCAATTACCTATTCCAAAAATGGTGAAAGGGGTTAGGAGTTTTCTAGGCCATGCTGGGTTTTATGGGCGATTCATTCAGGATTTCTCTAAAATAACTAAACCTTTGTGTTGTTTGTTAGAAAAAGATGTGCCATTTGTTTTTGATGAAGCATGTGTGTGTGCTTTTAAGAAGTTGAAAACTGCTCTTGTGACTTCTCCAGTTTTAATTTCACCTGATTGGAATGAAGAATTTGTATTGATGTGTGATGCTAGCGATGTGGCACTTGGGGTAGCCTTAGGTCAAGTTAGGGAGAAAGTCTTTAGGGTGATTGCTTATGCTAGTAAAACTCTAAATCCGGCTCAATGTAATTACACTGTCACTGAGAAAGAGTTTCTAGCTGTGGTTTATGCTTATGATAAATTTAGAGCTTATTTGGTAGGAGCTAGGTCGATTGTGTACACGGACCATGCAGCTATACGTTATTTGTTTAAAAAACCAAACGCAAAACCTAGACTCATTAGGTGGATATTACTGTTGCAAGAGTTTGATATAGAAATTCGGGATAGGAAAGGTTGTGAGAATGTTATAGCTGATCATCTGTCTTGCTTAGAGGAACCGGTTGGGAGAGATGAGCATGAATCGGGCATCAATGAGAGTTTTCCGGATGAACATGTTTTATATGTGGCTTACAACATTCCATGGTATGCTGATTTTTCAAATTTTCTTGTTGCCGGAGTACTCCCTCCTGATTTTAAGCCCCATCAAAGGAAGAAGTTCCTTAAGGATGTGCGGTTTTATTATTGGGAGGAGCCCTTCTTGTTTTGTAGATGTGCAAATGGAGTCATTCGGAGGTGTGTGCATCAAGGAGAATGGAGACGTATAATGGAGGAATGTCATGCTTCGGAGAGTGGAGGTCATTTTGCTGCTAATCGCACGACTTTAAAGGTACTCTCTTGTGGTTTCTATTGGCCCTCTATTTACCGTGATTGTATGAATTTTGTCAAGGCTTGTGATAGGTGTCAGAAAACAGGTTCGATAACCCGTCGGGATGAGATGCCTTCTAAACTCTTTATTGAAGTTGATTTGTTTGATGTTTGGGGGACAGATTTTATGGGCCCATTTCATTCATCTTGCGGGTATCAATATATATTGCTTGCCATTGATTATGTTTCTCGTTGGGTAGAAGCTTGTCCCACCGTTACTAATGATGCTAAGGTTGTGTTGAAATTTTTGCAAGGATTGGTTACACGTTTTGGTATTCCTAGAGCCTTAGTGAGTGATGGGGGAAGTCATTTTTGTAATAAACTGTTGAAAAATTTGTTAGCAAGATATGGAGTTAAGCATCGGATAACTACCCCGTATCATCCTCAAGCTAATGGTCAGACGGAGCTTGCCAATCGAGAGATCAAGGCTATTTTAGAAAAGACGGTTGCTTCCCGGAAGGATTGGTCTAAGCGTTTAGATGATGCTTTGTGGGCGTATCGCACGGCTTTTAAAACTCCTATTGGTATGTCTCCTTATCAATTGGTATTTGGGAAGTCATGCCATTTGCCCGTTGAATTGGTACATAAAGCTTATTGGGCATTGAAGATGGTTAATGTTGATTGGAGAAAGGCTCAAGGGGAGCGAGCTTTGCATTTGAATGCGATGGATGAATTTCGGAATGAAGCCTATGAAAATTCAAAAATTTACAAGGAGCGTACAAAAAAGTTTCATGATATGCATATTAGAGGTAAAACCTTTGCTCCTGGGGATTTGGTGCTACTCTTCAATTCACGGTTGAAGTTTATGCCCGGTAAGTTTCGTTCAAAATGGTTGGGTCCATTTATTGTGAAGCAATTTTTTGATAATGGTACATTGGAATTAGCACGTGAGAATGGTCCTTGTTTTAAGGTGAATGGTCATCGGGTTAAACCATATTATGTTGATAATGGTTCTAATTTGGTTTTGGATGTTTCTTTTGCTAATTGAGGTGTGCAGTCGAGCTATGGACTTTAAACAGCGCTTGGTGGGAGGCAACCCATCTGGGAACAACCGCAGCAGCAGGATAGGATGAGCAATGACGCACCGAATACCTTTTTACAAACTTAGTCTCACTTGACTAAGTTTGGGGGGAAGGGTCGGTAGTTGGTGCTCTGGTTCATTCTCTTCTCTATCTCTTTATCCTTATGATGCTTTCTAGTTTAGCTTAGTGTAGTTGAATTTCAAGAATTTGATACTTCGATTTGGTTGTACTATCATTTACTTATCATTTGGATTTTGAATTTGGATGATGATTGTGGAATGATTTTATATGATGTATGGATGGATTATTTTGGCAAGAACATGTGTTAATTCTTTCTATTTGGTTTTGGTGTGTGGATATGTTATGGTTTGGAATGAATGGTGGAAATGGTGGATATTGTTGTATTCTTTGTTGATAATTGGTTTGTGGAAGTTGGTGGTTATGAGAGCTTTATCGGCTAGTTTATGCTCAATTGTTTGGTGGTGTATGCTTTGTAGTAGGTGCAAATAAGGAATGGAGAGCGATGATCGTGCCTACTGATGGGTAACGTTTTCTATCATCTTTCCTACCATCTAGTTTCATTACATTTGTGTTTTGGAATGTAGATTGTTGTAGGATTGTTGTGTGCTTGTGTGTGTGTGATGAACCTAAATGAGAACTTGAGATTTAATCATGATTTACTTAGTGGAGTTTGAAGTTTACCTCAACTTATGATAGGGCGGAATCTAGTTTTCGAAGCATGTTTTAAGTTTAACTTTTGAATTGCCAAGTTTTGTATATGGTTAATGCATAGGACTTGACAAAAAGCCCGTGAAGTTTGAGTCATGATATTGTCATATCTTTATTGATTGTGAGTGGCAAGATTGAGAGCTTGAGATCTAGATCTTGCATTTGTTCTCTATCTATTGGCATGAGTGTGTAAATAGAAAATGATCTTAGGCCATCATTTCTTAGTCCTACCTTTCACACCGGGAGTATAAGGTGATTGTTATCATAATTTTGCCTTTCATATCTTTGATCCCCGTGATTGAGCTTATGTGGTGAATTTTCTTGAATTGATTAGGACCATATTTGGGGGGAAAGAGTGTATGAGGGTGAATACGGTGATGAGAGTTGGGTTGGGAATTGATTGGTTTGTATTGATAAGCAATGTTGAGGCATGAAAGAGTGAAATGAAGGATTGTTGTTGATCCTAAAAAAAATGAGCACCTAAAAAATTTTGGTGGAAGTGTTTGAAAAAAAAAAAGAGATAAAAGAGAGCTCCCACAAGATGAATAAAAGATGGTGCTAGAAAAGAAAAATAAAAAAGAGGGAAAAAGAGAGATAGAAAAGTGTTGTGAAACGAATAAGCCTCGGGGTTTGTAGTGGTTCGAAAAGAACAAGTTTGGGGGTTTTGGAAAATTGAGAAGTTTAGTCACTTTGGCCCAAAACTACCCACCTTTTAGTTAGCCACGTTACAACCCGTGAAAAGACCTTTTTGATTCTAGAAACTAAATCATTGTAGTATAGTGGTGAGAATGGTTGCAAGCCTATGGAAATCAAGCTCGATATCTTGTGAAATGTGTGAAATCTCATCATCCCTAAACACGTGAGGGAGCGCTTTCGTTTCTTGTATCCATTTTTGATGAGTGGTTCATGTCCTCAGCATTAACCTTGTTACAAAGTTAGGTGATGATCTCGTTTTACTTGAACATGCTAAGATAACTTTGATGAGCTATGAGGTATTGCATGAGGTAGATTAATTACTCTACTTTGTTTCGATTGAGAACAATCAAAGGTTTAAGTTCGGGGGATTATGATACGTGCGTAAAATGACCTATATTTTGATGTGTGTACATGCTTGTTTGTGGCTATTTTACTCCCGTATCATATGTTTTTGTCGTATTTTGGTTGTGTTTTCGTGTTTTGTGTGTTTGATGTGTGTAGGATAGGTTTTGGGCATAAACGAGCAATTTTGGTGGAGTTTTGGAGGAAAATCGCAGGTGTTTGGAGTTTGGAGAGCTTGACCGGCCGAGCGGGTGCAGGACCGGCCGAGCAGGGCATTCAGAGGGCTCGACCGACCGAGCGGGTGCAGGACCGGCCGAGCAGGGTGTTGAGAGGGCTCGACCGGTCGAGCATGTGCAGGACCGGCCGAGCCAGGCCGACAGAGACCAGGCTCGGTCGAGCAGATGCAGGATCGGCCAAGCCTGGGCAGTTTTTCCTGTTTTGTTGCGGTTTCTAGCTTCGACCGGGCGAGCCATACTTCGACCGGGCAATCCGAGGCCCTGATTGCTTGCCTATAAAAGGGGAAAAGGCAGTTATTTGAAGAACTTTTTGTCATTTTACACATACGTTAGCTAGATTTTCCCCTAGATTCCATTTTTCCATTACAATTCATCATAATCCTAGAGCATCTAGGAGAGTAATTCATCAATACTAGGAGGAGATTGAAGATTAAATGTGGTGGATCAAGGCAACCAAATCCAATTTGGGGAAGATTCCTATTTCTACTTTCAATTTGTAATGAAGTTCATTGAATTCAAACTTGTATTTGTACAGTTGAAAGGTATGAAGTTCTAATTCTACTTGGATGTTAAGTTGGATGAGGATGCATGAGATTTAGGTTTGATTATTGCTTGTTTACCTTCCTCTTTGTGATTGAAGCATACTAGAGCTTGTTCTTATTCATCTAGATGTAGGTAATAGCCAATGTAGATGATAATTGACACAAATATTGCAGCCAACACGCGAATAGGCGTGTCGTGAATAGTATGACTTCTTGTGTTCCTTGATCCAATCCCTGTGCGGAGATAGGGCATAGGGCAATGATTTACGTGCTATTAGGAGTGGTCTAGGGTCCGATAACGTGGCTATTTGAGGACTTTAGTATCATCTACGGTTGGTTCACCGTGACTGGGGATTGACTAGTGTAGGGTAAGAGTTCATCCAATTAGGAATTAAACCGTGTTTACATCGATGATTTACCTAAGTTGATTGCATCCAAGTTCGTCTCGACATCCTATCTTCCTAATTTGAGAATTTGTTTGTTTTGGTTTACCAAATTGTGCAAAGAATTGATTGAGTGAATGTTAATTGATTGTTTGATTCATGATTGTAATATGATGTAAGCATAGGTTTACATTGCTTGTCTAGGTGATTAAATAACTACTCAACGATTAATTTTGCCTAGCTATAAGAACTTTGCCGTAGTATCCCGGTACTCTTGCAGGCGAAATGGAGAAGAACCTGAATTTGATATTTTATTCTTTGTGTGGTTGAGAGTTTAATTCGATTGAACTTTTAGCCGCATTAGATCCACGTGTAGAGTTGAGATGAAGCCGAATCGAAAAAGAGGAGATATTTTGGAAAAGAGGAGAAGGACAATAGACAGACGGATTGAGGGCGAGAAAAGAATCAATTTAAGTGTTCAAGCAAGAATCGAGATTTCGTGAGAAGTGAAGTTCATGCCGAGAGAAGCTTGAACAGTTTTAACTTTATTTCTAGTTTTATTTAATACTCTTTGCATAGTGAATGGTTAGAGATATGAACTCAAATATCATTTGCTATTCATCTTTTGTAAGCATGAGCTAAACCTTTTAAGCTCGGGTTATTAACTGGGTTTTCCACTTGAATATATGCTGAAGTTGTTTCTTTGTTGACTCTGGCGTTTGATCTTGATTTTGATTTGTTTGTCTACCTAAACACGATAGTGGCAGGTAGAGATATCACCTAGTGATACCGATAGGATATCTAGGTTGAGGAAGTCGTGATCAATCTTGATTTCTAGTGTAGAAATACATAGAATCTAAGATTTGTAAGAACCCATGTTCTGAAATCGTGTGTTGGAAAGTAAAACCTATCATAGACATATGAAGGATAGCGAGAAAACATAGATCTAGTGCTGTGAGAACAGTCTAGACAAAGAAAAGTGTGGTTACAAGAACCAGAGTTGATGTCTGAACAAAGCTGCAGCATATAGGAAAGTGGATAACCAATAGTTGATAACCCGAGTATATTTCACCATTGTTATAAAACCATATTTGAGAGGTTTATGATTATTTTGTGGGAAGAGACATTACTACTAGCCTTAGCATTGTTTGGTTTTATTTTATATGCTTTCTTGTTATTTTAGATTAGAGTAGTCACAAATACATCTTAATTTACAACCAATTATGATGTGCACGGCTCACTTTCGCTCCCTTGGGTACGATATATGGAATTAGATCTGTATTACTTGTTAAGACATACGTGCACTTGCATATATTTATCATAGCTACTAGCACAACACAACATGTTTTTGTCGCCGTTGTCGGGGAGTGATTGATATTGAGTCTGAATGCTATTTTATTGTTTGAATTTACATATGCAGTTAGTTGACTGAAGTTATAGGAAACTAAACAATTTCTATAATTGTAGGGAATGCTGATAGTGCATGAGTGAAGTGACAATCAGAGAAATATTCTTATTTGACCCAGAGATTGAAAGAACTCTAAGAAAGAACAGAAGAAAGAAAAAAGGCTAGAAAGATGGCTAAAGTGCGTGGGGGAAATGAGAATGAAAGGGAGGTAATTAATCACGCTGATGACAGAGATAGGATAAACAGAACTTATACATCCCTAAGGTTCTTGGAGTTTGATCCAGGGGTTGTGAGACCAGAAGTTCAAGCACATCATTTCGAATTGAAACCGGTGATGTTTCAAATGCTGCAGAGTTTGGGGCCGTTTGGGGGACATGCTACAGAGGATCCACATTTGCATCTGAAGACTTTCTTGGAAATCTGTGATAATTTCAAATTACAAGGAATCACACCTGAAGGTCTGAGAATGCGGTTGTTCCCTTTTTCTTTAAGGGATAGTGCTAAAACCTAACTCACTAATCTGCCACAAGGATCTATAACCACTTGGAATAAACTGACAGAGACCTTCTTATTGAAGTATTTTCCTCCAACTAGTAATGCCCGATGTAGGAATGCAATCATGACATTTAAGCAAGAGGATGAATCTATGAGTGAAGCTTGGGAGAGATTTAAAGAACTGTTAAGAAGATGCCCAAACCATGGGATACCTTAATGTATCCAAATGGAGATCTTCGACAATGGGCTGACTGGAAATTCAAGGATCATGATAGATGCTACAGCTGGAGGAGCACTGCAGGACAAGACAAACAATAAAGCCTGTGAAATTCTTGACAAAGTAGCTGCCAACAATTATTTTTGAGCTAACTCTAGGGCAGCAGCTATATCTACTCCTAAGGTAGCAGGGGTGTTGGAAGTTGATCCAATGAAAGCTCTGACCGCTGATGCGCAATAAAAACTCATACAAATTCTCACTGCACACTCAAGGTTTAATTATCAATCCATGTTCTTCTTCGCTTCGCCCGCTAGATTACCGAGATACTATAGCAAAGTCTAATAGCTAGGCAAGATAAAATCGTTGAGTAATTTCTATCAATCTAGGCATTCAATTTAAACCTATGCTAACAACATATAACAAGCAATAAATTAAACCAAAAGTCAACATTGCATCTCAAAGCAATCAATAAATTCCCTCCACACATTGGTAAACAAAGACAAACAAATATTCAAATGAGGTAGATATGATGTATAAATAAATGTAGATGCAATCCAATTAGGTTAATCATTGATGTAAACACATTTTAATCCCTAGGTGATTGAGCAATCGACCCTACATTTGCTAGCCCCTTGCTACGGTGAACTAACAGTAGATGACACTAGGAATTGCAAACAGCTACGTTATTAACCCCTAGATCACTCCCAATCGACCGTTAATTATCGCCCTACGACCTAGCCCTGCACAAGGATTGGAACTAAAATTGTAATAATATACATTTTTCACGACGATTCCACCCACGTGTTGGCTGCAGTGTTCACATCAACTACCTCAAAAGCTGGCTATTACCTACACCTAAGAGATAAGGAACAAGCTCAAGTGCAATTCAAGCTCTCTAAGGAGAGTAAACAAACAATTATCAAACCTAATCTTCATGTATCCTTGTTCATATTAACATCCAAATTGAATTAGAACAACATACCTCTCAATTGTAACAATACAAAGTTGAAATCAAATAAATCCATTACAATTGATTAGTAGAAAGTGAAATCTTCCCCAATTGGATATGCTAGGTCTTGATCTACCCCCTTGGATCTTCAATTCTTCTCCATGGATTGATGAATTAGCTCCTTGATACCTTGGGTAAGGTTTTGGAAGGGATGAAAATGGGAATCGTAGACAGAATTTAGGAGGAGGTTATCCAAAGTTATGAAAAAGGTATCGAAAGTTGTGAAAATAACCATTTTTTCCCCTTTTATAATGAGCAAACAGGGCCTCGGATCGTCCGGGCGAGCTCAGAACTAAAAAACCCCAAAATCCCGCTCTGGCTCGGCCGAGCCAAGGATAGCTCGACTGAGCCTGCTCTCTGTCCACTTGGCTCGGCCGAGCCAAGTTTGGCTTGGCCGGGCGAAGTCTCTGAAATCCCCTTGCATCCTTTCTGCTCCGCTCGGTCGATCCTGCTTCCCTTTGACTCCTAGCTCGGGCGATTTTCATCCAAAACTCATCAAAAAGTGTTGTTTTATGCCCAAAACATATCCTACAACATTTAAAACACAGAAACATGAAAACACAACAAAAGAACAACAAAAACATATGATATGGGAGTAAAATGGCCACAAACATGCACGCTCACACATCAAAATATAGGTCATTTTACACACATTTCATAATCCCCCAAACTTGAACCTTTAATTGTCCTCAATCAAAACAAATAAAGCCATTAATCTACCTCATACAATACCTCATAGCTCATCAAAGTTATCGTAGCATGTTCAAGTAAAACGAGATTATCACCTAACTTTGTAACAAGGTTAATGCTAAGGACATGAACCACTCATCAAAAATGGATACAAGTAACAAAAGCACTCCCTCACGTGTTTAGGGACGATGAGATTCACTCAATCACAAAATATGGAGCTTGATTTCCATAGGCTTGCATCCATTCTCACCAATATACTACAACGAGTTAGTTTCTAGAATCAAAAAGGTCTTTGTTTTCGGTTATAACGTGGCTTACTAAAAGGTAGGTGGTTTTGGGCCAAAGTGACTAAACTTCTCAATTTCCCAAAACCCCCAAACTTGTTCTCTTCGAACCACTTCAAACCCCGAGGCTTATTCATTTCACAACACTTTTTTTCTTTTTTTCTTATCTTTTTTCATCTTCTTTTTGATAATTCTTCAATTGCACCATCATTCATTCATTTTGTCGGTGCCCTTTTTTTTTCTTTTTCTAGCACTTGCACCAAAATTTTCGTTGGTGCCACATTTTTTAGGATTTAAACCAATCCTTTATTTCATATCTTTCATGCCTCAACATTTCCCATCAATACAAATCCTATCAATTCCCAACCTAACTCTGATCACCGTATTCTCCCTCGTAAACTCTTTCCCCCCAAATATGGTCCTAAACATATCAACGAAGATTCACCAATTAAAGCTCAATTACGGGGGTCAAAGATACAAAAGGCAAAATTATAATCAAAACCACCTTATACTCCCGGTGTGAAAGGTGGGACTAAGAATCGATGGCCTAATATCATTTCCTAGTCACACACTCATGCCAATAGATAGAGAACGAATGCAGTTCTAGATTTCGTGCTCTTAATCTTGCCTCTCACAAACAATATAGATATGACAATATCAAGGCTCAAACCTCACAGCTTTTTGTCAAGTCCTATGCATTAACAACACACAAAACTCGCCAATTCAAAAGTTAAACTTAAGACATGCTTCGACAACTAGATTCCGCCCTATCATTGGTTGAGATAAACATCCAACTTCACCAAGTAAATCATGATTCAAACCTCAAGTCTAGTTCGGGTTCATCTCACACACACAAGCACACAACAACCTAAAAACAATCTACTTGCATACAACAATCTAACAACAATCTAAATGCAATGCATCTAATTGGCTAGAGAAACGATAGAATGCGTTACCTATGGGTAGCCATGATCGAACCGCTTCTCCAAGACCTTATTGGTACCTATTCACATCAACAAAAACACCACCAAACTATTGAGCATAAAACAGGCCAATAAAGCTCTCATATCCACCAAACTTTCCAAAAACCAAATATCAACAATGATAAGACAATATCCACTAGCTCAACCAGACAAACTAAACCAATAATCCAAACCACAAACCATGCATAATAGGAAGTAGTAAATCATACTAACTAATTAATAATTCCATCATTCATCAAATATCAAACAATAACAAGCATAAGCCACATTCACTTCCAAAACCTCTTTCCACCATCACTCCACTATCCAAAAATCTATACAAATAAATCATTTTTTCACTAGCTCCACCAAACATACCATCAAAATCGATGTTCAATCACAAATAAAACCAACCCATGAAACATCCATTCATATCAAACATAATCCAAACATCCATCGAAGGTAGAATATCAATATAGGTACAACCCAATCGAATTTGAATCCAATCCAATAAAGGGACAATACCAACAACTAAACTAAATGCAAGATAAAGGATAGAAGATGGAGAAGAATAAACCAAGGCACCAACTACCGACACATCCCCCAAAACTTAGTCAAGTGAGACTAAGTTTACAAAAACGGTGGATGGTGCATCGTCACTCCTCTTGATCTTTTAGTTCCTTCCTACAAACACAAAACCAAACAAACTAGACATTTATTGAAAATCAAAGCAACTAAAAGCAATCAAACAAAAGAAAGAAAATTGGTTGGGTTGCCTCCCAACAAGTGCTTCCTTAACGTCGGTAGCTAGACAACATTACCACATCATCCATTATCAAAAATCAAGTGGGTTTTTAATACACCTTTTCCCTTAATCTGCATTTACATGGGAGCAATTTGTCCAAGGCAATTTTTCTTTCACCCCTATCATCTCTCCAAGGAGGATTGATTATCTTGTCGAACTCAAATTGCATGAATGAGTGCTCATTCTTTGAAGTATTCTTCATGCTATTCTCCAAACTAATCCCCACTTCAAGAAACTCATTGATCCACTCATCCAATGCACTCACCATTCTCTCCTCAACCTTTTCTACTTTGTCTATCACTTGTGAAGGAGATTTAAGAATCACATCGCCACATAGACTTTTTGACATAATTTCCTCATCATGTTTCTCTCTTTCATAATTTCGTACCAAGGCCGAAAATTCTTTCATCACCTCAAGTGAGGGTATCTGAAGATCACCATTCTTCTCACTTTCAATGTGTATCTTCTCCTCCTCGGTGCCATCATCATCTTTCTCTTCTTGAGGTAACTCTTTATCTTCTTTCTTTGATTCTTCTTCTTGTATCTCCTTTACTCTCCTATCTTGAATTCTTACTTCCTTAAGTACCATTACCGCATTTCACATTCATCTTCCAAAATTTCATCAATCTCCTCACAACTTCCTTCGAGACCTATTGCCTTGAAAATTGGATATTCTTCCACTCGAGGTTCCTCACTCACCTTCTTCATAATATCGGATAGTTGCTTTCTTAACTCCAAAAGCCTTCCCTCGAGCTTATTCGATTTTCTCTCCAAAGCTTCCTGAGATGATCTCGCTTCTCTAACTCTTTCATGATCACGACTATCCCATTCTTCGCAATGAATTCTTGTTATGGATGGATTCCAAGTATGGTTCTCATTACGTCTACATGGAGAGTAGCCATTAGATGGGGGATAGTTCATGTTGTTCCGGAGGTCACAATTCCCCCATTTATCTCCATATCTTTCATTACTACACTCCTCTTCTTCATATCCCCAATTCGGCTTCACCTTTCGATCATGTCTCCTCTCTTCCATCCATGGGTAGCTCTCATCAAATACCAACCGGATTGGCCAACTCGGTCGTTGTCTCTCAACCATCTTTGCTCTCATCTCGTCCAATTCCCTTTGGAGATTGTTAAGCCTCTCCGAGTGAGTGCCTCGATGATTCTCCATTTTACACCTACAAGAATCCAACAAACTCAAAGTACCAACATATATAAAAACAAACAACAAGTTATTCACACAAACAAAAACACAAACACCTTGCCAACAAGCTTCACTTTTCCCCCAATATATAGCAACCTACTAAATGAATTCCCTGGCAACAGCGCCAAAAACTTGATGCACAATAAAAACTCATACAAATTCTCACTGCACACTCAAGGTTTAATTATCAATCCAGGCCCTTTTTTGCTTCGTGCGCTAGATTACCGGGATACTATAGCAAAGTCTAATAGCTAGACAAGATAAAATCGTTGAGTAATTTCTATCAATCTAGGCATTTAATTTAAACCTATGCTAACAGCATATAACAAGCAATGAATTAAACCAAAAATCAACATTCCATCTCAAAACAATCAATAAATTCCCTCCACACATTGGTAAACCAAGACAAACAAATACTCAAATGAGGTAGATAGGATGTTGAAATAAACGTAGATGCAATCCAATTAGGTTAATCATTGATGTAAACACCTTTTAATCCCTATGAGATTGAGCAATCGACGATTCCGCCCGCGTGTTGCCTGCAGCGTTCACATCAACTACCTCAAAAGCTGGCTATTACCTTCACCTAAGAGATAAGGAACAAGCTCAAGTGCAATTCAAGCTCTCAAAGGAAAGTAAACAAACAATTATCTAACCTAATCTTAATGTATCCTTATTCAAATCAACATCCAAATTGAATTAGAGCAACATACCTCTCAACTGTAACAATACAAAGTTGAAATCAAATAAATCCATTACAATTGTCAAGTAGAAAGTGAAATCTTCCGCAATTGGATTTGCTAGGTCTTGATCTACCCCCTTGGATCTTCAATTCTTCTCCAGGGATTGATGAATTAGCTTCTTGATACCTTGGGTAAGGTTTTAGAAGTGATGGAAATGGGAATCGTAGAGAGAATTTAGGAGGAGGTTTTCCAAAGTTATCAAAAAGTTATCCAAAATTGTGAAAATAATCGTTTTTCCCCCTTTTATAATGAGCAAACAGGGCCTTGGATCGCCCGGGCCAAAGTTGGCTCGCCTGGGCGAGCTCAGAACTAAAAAACCCCAAAATCCCGCTCTGGCTCGGCCGAGCCAAGGATGGCTCGATCGAGCCTGCTCTCTGTCCACTTGGCTCGACCGAACCAAGTTTGGCTCGGCCGGGCAAAGTCTTTGAAATCCCCTTGCACCCTTTCTGCTCCGCTCGGTCGATCCTGCTTCCCTTTGACTCCTAGCTCGGGCGATTTTCATCCCAAACTCATCCAAAAGTGTTGTTTTATGCCCAAAACATATCCTACAACATTCAAAACACAGAAACATGAAAACACAACAAAAGAACAACAAAAACATACGATATGAGAGTAAAATGGACACAAACATGCACGCTCACACATCAAAATATAGGTCATTTTACGCACATATCAACCGCACGGATGGAGGCCCTAGGAGCAACTATGAAGATCATTGAGAAAAACACTAGTCCAGTTAAAGCAGATCCTATGCCTGCAGAGACCTCAAGGGTGTAAGATTGTATTTATTGTGGGGAAGCACACCAATTTAAGGAATATCCATCATACCCAGAGTCGATCTGCTATATGCGGGAACAGAAATCATCATCAGATTAACAATCCATATTCGAACACTTACAACATTAGATGGAGAAATCATCCCAACTTTTCCTGGTCTAGACAAGGGCATCAAAATGCTGCAGCAAGGGAGCAACATCATAACAAGGGAGGCTATAATCAACAGCAAAGTCTAGAAGCTTCACCTCCCAAACAAGAGAAAACTATGGAGGAAATGATGAAGGAATTCATGACTCAAAACGAAGTCCGGCTTAAAAATCGAGATGCTCTTATTCAAAGTCAAACATCTTCCTTAAGGAATCTTAAGATGAAGGCCAAAGCCAAGATGGAGGAATCTCAGCCAACTTAGTGAATAGAGAACCAGACAGAAAAGAAGACACCGAGAACGTGCTTTGAATGCAACTGCCTTGATCATCTAAAGTTTGACTATCCTAGTGTAGACAAGGAAGAAAAGGAGAGGTTTAAAAAGATCTTTGAAATGTTGGGATTGTATACTAAAAGTATTTATGATTAAGTGTGTTCGTTTGATACACTGGTCTTCATAAATAGGTTACATCAACATAGTCGCTATCTCATATAACAAACATACGATACGAACTATAATATCATATTATCTCGCCTATAGAGATGATCATATGATGTGTAGGAGATCACAGAGGATCATATGAATCGTTTGATCAAGCGAGATATAAATAGTATCACGGTTGAGATAGTCCCAAGATAGGCTGTTGGTTTAGGCTGCGGCACATCAATTTATAAGTGAGCTTATCCAAGCTACTTGATGTGTCGGTACATATTTATGTATTGATGGGATCAACAGTGAGATGTGCCATTCTAATTGACATATGAATGAGCCAGATCTCTAGATACTTGTTATGATCTTAAACCTACTGGAAGGCTAAGGGGCATACATAAGTTTACCACACTTTGACTTGCTATGGTGGTGAGTTTTTCATGTACTCTTATACCTTCATCTTGGGTGTGGCGGTTTGTGTGTGGCTTGCTTAGGCCGAACATGTAGGTAATCATATCCGCTTTAGGATGAGGACATTCCCTGAGGAGCTCACAAGGTTCATTGTACTAAACCCATGCAGGTTGAATTATTTAATTCAAGCATAAGTGAAAAGGAGTGAGTGGTACTACTCAGGAAATAAGAGATTAATTTATTGTGGCTAATTTTCTTTAGCCAAATTATTTAATGAATGTCCGGAACCTTAAATATGGGGATCATTCAAGTTTAATGCAATCCGTTCCAAATTACGTGGTAATAAAGGGTTGAGTCAGCATTGTTACCATGGTGAAGGTTAAAAAAATGTTTTATAAAAAAATTATGTTCTGGGTTGGACATGGAATTAATTAGTAAAGGAGGCCCACTTTATTATTTGCATTTGGTCCCTTGTCTGGCCCATAATCTGCTCAGAGCCCATTAGGGTTAGGGTTTTGCAAACCCTAGCACTATATAAGACTCTCTCTTTAGATCTAATCAGTTTACACACAACTATATGAGAAGAGAGAGAGGGGCGACGACTGTTTCATTGAGAGGAAGTGATCGATTTCTCCGGATCTCTGATTCAACTCGGTAGCATATCCTCTCCAAATTTCCGAGGAGCAAGGGAATAGGTGATATGATCAGATCTGTTGGAACAAGATAGCTTGGATCGATCCCACAACCAGATTTACTCCATTGTCTCCATCTTCGATCTATATCTGTAGATCAATCGATGGAGTTCTGCTATTCCATAGATCCATCCTTTGCAATTAAATATTAGGAGCATGCATAGGGTTTGCTTGATTTATTCAATCAGATTTGTTTTCAATACCCTTAGAATGATCAAAATGGCTAAAGAAATAAATGACAACTAAAGTTGTCTATTGTATACTCAAATCCTACACGAAAGGCGCGCATCAAAGGCAGGAACCAAAGCTTTGCTTACCCAAACAAAAATTCCAGATATTCCAGACTACGATGATGGTAGTTTCTCCTCAGAATAAGATGAGAAAAAATGATATGATGGTTCCTAAGGGGCATACATATTTATGTATTGATGGGATCAACAGTGAGATGTGCCATTCTAATTGACATATGAATGAGCCAGATCTCTAGATACTTGTTATGATCTTAAAACTAATGGAAGGCTAAAGGGCATACATAAGTTGACCACATTTTGACTTGATATGGTGGCAAGTCTTTCATGTATTCTTATCCATGCATCTTGGGTGTGTCGGTTTGTGTTTGGCTTTCTTAGGCCGGACATGTAGGTAATCATTTCCGTTTTAGCATGGGGACATTCCCTGAGGAGCTCAAAAGGTTCATTATGCTAAACCCTGCAGGTTGAATTATTTAATTCAAGCATAAGTGAAAAAGTGAGCGGTACTACTCAGGACATAAGAGATTAATTAATTATGGCTAATTGTCATAAGCCAAATTAATTAATGAATGTCCGGAACCTTAAATATGTGGATCATTCAAGTTTAATGCAACCCGTTCCAAATTACGTGGTAATAAAGGGGTGAGTCAGCATTGTTACCGTGGTGAAGGTTAAAACAATGTTTCATTAATTAATTATGTTCTGGGTTTGACATGGAATCAATCAATAAAGAGGGCCCTCTTTATTATTTGTATTTGGTTCCTGGTCTGACCCATAATCTGCTCAAAGCCCATTAGCGTTAGGGTTTTGTAAACCCTAGCTGTTGGGAAATTATCCCTTAAAATCTCCCTTAGGACTTAGTTGTAAAAGGTTTTGTTGGATCAAACCTTATTTAGTTGGTCGATCATTTGCTGAAATCTAGAGAGTCTAGCACACCTTGTAAAGTCCTGTATAAGTTGTATATTGAGTTGTAATACACTAGTGTGCTGAGAAGAATCACTAGCAGACACAAAGCAGATGATATCAGCGTTCAACTTACAAACTGCTAGAGAAGCAAATCAACAAAGGATCACTAGCAAATGGCTGAACGATCGCTAGACAGAATGCTAAGGCGTTAGCATTCGGACCTTTCAGCAATGATTAAGGAATCGCAAGCAACGGAAGTCAAAGGATCACATGGAATATACTTTAGCAATTTCTAGCCCAACAAAGCAAAAGAATCAAATTTGAAGCTGGACTGCGACTCTGACAAAAAGCTCACGCAAAAAGGATAAGACTTTCCTGAAATGGCTAGGAAAGTACAAGTCAAAAGGAAAAGCGAATGTCACAGACCAAACACTATCGGATCAAGGAGCCGTTGAGTCTAACGGATATGGAGATTCAAAGTTTGAATCTCCACCTATAAAAGACAGGTCCGAAAGTGGAGACAACTACTGCTTCAATCACTACCGGCATTCGCAAATTACACAAGTGTGAGAATTCTTTAAACAGAGCGAACCAGTGAAAAGTAGTCTGTTGAGAGCCGTGTGAAAGCACATTTAAAAGCTCCCAACAACCAGAAGTGTCGCTCATTTAATGTACTGACACTTCATTGAAGTTATTCTTGATTGCAATCAAGAATAGTTCAATCATTGGGATTCCTTTCTTTTAAGAGAGAATCCAACAGTCGAACACCTGGAAAGGTTAAGACTCACACGGGTTGTAGCCACACATACATTTATTGAGTTCAGGGGCAAACTATAAAAGCCTCAACAGCGAAGGACAAGTTTTACGAAGGTGTGCCCTTGACTTGACCGGAGCTGCGATCGGAGAAGGTCAGATCAACGGAGGATAGCTGTTAAGGAGCCAGGCCGAAAGCTCACTGCCTACTTAACTGGAAAGGCGAATCCTTGTAATCTGTATACTTTTCTAGTGAAATTCTTAGCGTTTCGGCTAAGGAGTGGACGTAGATCATTTGGATCGAACCACTATAAAATTCTGTGTTCATTTACTATTTGATTAGCTTACTGTTCCGAGATTGTTTTGAAACCTAGCAACAGAGTTGCTAGAGTATATCTGAAGACAAACTTAAGATATAACTTGAACGAGCTAACTTTTGAAAAACAACGATAAGTGCAAGTGACTTAAAATCTATTCCGCTGCATTTCATGTTAAGTTATCAACACGACGACTCTGATATTTCGGGACCAACAAGTGGTATCAGAGCGGAGGTCATACCAGACTCTCCGTTTCTGAGTCACCTGTGACCAGATCTATCATTTTCCTTGCACTTTTATTCCTGTTTTATTTATCCAGCTCAGGAAATCATTCAAGAAGCACACAAAATGATGAACCATTCCCTTGGACAGTATGACAGAGATAACTTTTCATCCTGGAAGAAGATGGCTCTCATACAACTTCAAAGCATACATCCTGAGATGGCGGATGTACTGGTAAGAGGTCCTATTCAGATTTTGAAAGCTAACACCTTTATAGGACAAGGACGTGGTGAAGGTGCTGCTGAAGGAGAACCAAGACCTCCAAGACCCGAAATGGTTCCTAAATCATTTGATGAATACACAAGCAAAGATAAAAAGAGAGCTCAACTATAGCACGTGGCAAAGAAATTAATTCTTGATTCCCTTCCAAAGCTGATGAAAGAAAAGGCGCTTGATTTTGAAACTGCTAAGGACATGTGGGACTACGTGTGCGAGACTTCTCAGGAGACGGATCAAATGAAACGTAACAAACTACAGGTAGCTGAAGACAAATACGAATCCTTCTCTATGTGTGCAGGAGAAACCATTCAAATAATGGAGGAACGCTTCAACACAATAATTGGAGAACTCAGGAGTCTTGGAAAGAAGTATGACAACGGAGAGATGAACAATAAAATCATTTCCAAACTATATCCAAGAGATGACTGGTTAGCGAAAGTAACAAGTCTGAGTGAAAAAGATCTCAACAGCATGACTACATCTGAGGTATTTGCTCAACTTAAAGCTCACGAATTTATCATACAGCAGTCGAAGAAAAATGAAACACCTGTAGCACAAGCCGCTTCAAATTATGTTGGCAACACTGAGGACTTAGCGTACTTCGCTAAGAAGGACTACAACAAATTCAAGACAAAACGGCCCTTCTACAAACCAGAAAGGCCTATTCCAGCATCACCCTCGAAAGAAGGTACTTCCAGTACAGGTACTCAATCAATTGATCCAAAGATCAACGAACTGGAAGAACAAATGAAGAAGATGCAGAGGATGCTGAATGAAGCAAAAGCTGAAAAGGAGGCAAAAGAGATGCCATCATCAACATCTAACCGCTCAGTAGAGCGAAAAATTAGAACTTGTTTTGAATGTGGCTCTCCAGATCACTTGAAACATGATTGCCCGAAGGTCAGCAAAGAAGAACGAGAATGCCTGAAGCAACGATTTGAAAGACGCGCTGCTAAAGCCGTAACCAAGGCACTGCTGACCAGGACAGAGATTGCTGATGAGGAAGAGTTTTACTGTTCTTCAGAAGAAGAAGATAGCGAAGAAGCATTGTTCGTGTTGATGGCAAACATCATTGAAGATCAGTTTGCTGATGCGGACAACGACGCTGAGGAAACCAATGAATCAGCTCTCGCTGCTGAGGAAACAGAGGTATTATCAACAAATTCATCTAGCAATCAAATCATAGATAAATCGGAGGAATCACATTTTGATTCCGAAGAAGACTACTTAGTACAATTATCAATAGAATTTGCAAAAATGTATGAGATCAAAAACGAAATTGTTGGGGAAAACGCCTCACTAAAACTTCAAATTACAGATTTAACCAAGGAAGTCGAGAGACTGAGGTTAGAAAGTGAGGAACTCCTAAAATTAAAAGCAGATTTCTCTCATCTGTCAGAAAAATTTCAAACTTTAGAAAAACAGAATCATGCATTAAAAAGTAAACCCAAAGAGGACTGTATCTGCATGTACGCATCCAGCAAGGCTGCTCTCAATGCCCTTGTAAGTAGTCAAAGACGTCACTATGATAAGTCTGGACTTAGATGCGAATCATAAAAAAGAATGTTAAAACCCAATGATAATTTTGTTAAACAGAATCCGATTCTGTTTGTATCCGCTGGACTTAGCACTGCTGGAAAAGGTAAAGGAGTAGTATCTGCTGAAACTTTGTCTGCTAAGCCAATAGCTAAACTGAAGAATAGACTCCAGCAGAATGTACCCGATGGAGCTCAGCAGAGGTCTATACCAAAGACAGCCAATAGTTCATCTGCTAGATCTCAGCAGAGGTCTGAGTTTGCTAAACCTTTATCCAATGGACCTCGGCAGAGGATCCCAAGGATAAATGTTGGACGCAACTCTAAGCCTCAGCAGAAGAATCAAAGGATGAATAATAGGCAAGTACTTGATAGACCTCAGCAGAGGAATCCAAGAGCATATGCTAAGCCTTACTCAGCAAACTCTAGGACTACTGAGCGTTCTGATCTCAACGCAAGGATAGTACATCCTAACTTTCATCAAAGAAGGCTTGCACAATACAATGCTGTGAGACCTATCTACCAGCAGAATACACTGCATAGAAGAAATGTCTATGCAAAGCCTGAGCCCATTCCATATTCATTTCCAAGGGCAAGAACGGCTAAGTACATTCATTCACCTAGTAATAGAAATGTTAAAAATTCTAAGCCAAAGGTCAAGAGAGTGGTAAATAGTGAAACCAAGACAAAAGTCTTAAAAATCACTATGATGTGGGTTCCGAAAGGAACTATGCTTCACGCTAATCCTGCAGGACCCGACACTAAACGGGTACCTAAATCCACTTGATTCACTTGCAGGAACAGGACTCCAGAACTACGGGAACGTGCATATCCAATGAATGGGTCCTGGACAGCGGTTGCTCTGCTCATATGACCGGGAACGAAGAATTATTCTCAGACATAAGAAGATTATTTAACGGTCCAAAGGTCAAGTTCGGAGACAATAGTGAAGGAGAAGTCATTGGGCAAGGATGCATTGAAAGGAACGGATTGAGAATCGTCAACGTAGCACTCGTCTCAAACCTGAAGCATAATCTACTCAGCATAAGTTAATTATGTGAAAACGGGTATATCGTATCTTTTGTGAATTCTGGTTGTGCCATTACTGATGCTATTTCAGGAGAAGTAAAACTAAGAGGCATCCATAAGGGTGGATTATATATTGTTGACTGGCAAAGTGGTCAACAACATTCATGCTTCTTAGCTCTCAATAAGGAGGAAACAACATGGCTATGGCATAAGAGGTTCAATCATTTAAATTTCAAAACTATTAACCATCTTGCCAAAAATAAGCTTGTTATAGGTCTACCAAATGAGACTTTCCGCAAAGAAGGAATATGCAAATCATGTCAACAGGGAAAGCAGACCAAATCATCCTTCAAGATAAATCCTGAAAAGGAGACATCACAAAGGATTCTGGAACTACTTCATATGGATCTTTTTGGACCAGTCACACCACCCACTGTAAGTAAACGTCTATATACACTAGTGGTGGTTGATGATTTCTCCAGGTACACATGGATACGTCTATTAAAGACAAAGGACGAAGTGAAGCTTATCCTGCTAGAACTGATTCTCAAGGAGCAAAACAGTAAAGAAGTTACTGTGAAGCGAATTCGTTCTGATAATGGAACAGAATTCTGTAATGGAGTGCTGATGGATTTCTGTGCTGAAGCTGGAATATCACACGAAAAATCTACAGTAAGGACTCCTCAGCAGAATGGTTTAGCAGAAAGGAGGAATCGGACGCTAAAGGAAGCTGTTCGCTCAATGCTAGCAGATTCCAAACTTCCTGCTAAATACTGGGGTGAAGCAGTCATGACGGCCTGCTACACACAGAATAGGAGTGCTGTCACAAGTAGATTCAACAAGACTCCCTATGAAGTGTATCACGATCGTAAGCCTTCCATAACTCATCTACGTGCATTTGGTTCTACATGTTATATTCACAATAACGGTAAATCTAAACTTCATACCTTCTCACCTAAGTCTGACGAGGGTGTACTTCTTGAGTATGGACATCCTACTCATAAAGGGTATAGGGTATTAAATAAGATTACTGGCATTGTGGAAATAACATGCAATGTTATTTTTGATGAGTCTACCTTAGTGCGCAGTGAAAACAAACGAAGAAAGGATAGCAATCATGAGACTAATGATGTCAATGATCAAACATTTCTAAATTCCTTTGAAAATATGAATATTGATCCGACTAAGTCTCTGAATGAATGCAATCCAAACGAGATGCACGCAGCAGGGGATCAAACTTCTGACCAGGCCAGTGATGCTAATGATCATGCTGAGGCCAAACCTATGAACATCTTAACCAAGGCAGCTATTCTAGAGGTGCTTGACGATGAAGAGGAAGAGACAACCATGGACATTCCCTTTGGGGAAGGGATGGAAACTCATGAAGATCTTGGCAGAGGTGCTACTGAGATTCCACCTGCTGAAGAGACTGCTGACGAAGCTCCTGCGAAAGACAATGCTGAAGGCGCTGATGAGATTCCAGTTACCGAAGACACTGCTAAAGAAATGTCTGTTCCAGGAAATCCTGTGGAAGTTATTCCTGCGGAAGATAATCCAGATGTTGAACATCAGGAGGATACTATGAAGAATAACGTACAAGATGATGGACTCGCAAGGAAAGGAAATATGATCAGCACTATCAGACCAACATGGTTGCGTGCCCACCCTCCTGAAGATGTCATAGGCAATATCAATGATCCTATGATGACAAGACAAGGCAACGCTATGTTAGCATGCTACATCTCCAGCGAAGAACCCAAAAAGATCGAAGACGCTCTACTAGATCCGGATTGGGTGAATGCTATGCATGAAGAACTAGCAGAATTCACACGAAACAATGTGTGGGAGCTAGTAGACAGACCTGAACATCAAAGTGTTATTGGCACAAAATGGGTATTCAAAAACAAGAAAGATGAGTCTGGCACGGTTGTCAGAAAAAAGGCGAGACTCGTAGCAAAAGGCTACCGACAATGCGAAGGGATAGATTATGACGAAACATTTGCTCCAGTAGCAAGGCTGGAGGCCATTCATTTATTCCTCGCGTACGCTGCACATCATGAGTTCGACGTAATGCAGATGGATGTGAAAAGTGCCTTTCTAAATGGGGAGCTGAAGGAAGAAGTCTATGTCGAACAACCACCGGGGTTCGAACACGGCAATCAAGCATACAGACTTAAGAAGGCTCTATATGGATTGAAACAAGCACCGAGAGCTTGGTATGGAACTCTTTCAAAATTCTAGTTGAATAATGGTTTTCAGAAAGGGAGAATTGATCAAACCCTCTTCCGCATTGAAGACCAAGGAGATGTTTTGCTGGTGCAAATATACGTAGATGACATCATTTTTGGTTCTAGAAATCAAGAGTTATGTGACAAGTTTTCAAAGCTCATGACCAGCAACTTCCAGATGAGTATGATGGGAAAGATGTCTTACTTTCTCGGATTACAAGTTCAACAATCCAGAGAAGGAATTTTCATCCATCAGAAGAAGTATATTTGCGATTTGATTGCGAAATACTGCCCCGAGAAGACAAAGAGTTTGTGGATTCCAATAAGTACGACATGTATTGCCGCACTCAAAAGAGAAGAAGGAGATGTGAATCCTACTCATTATAGAGGAATTATAGGTTCACTCTTATACCTCACCGCCAGCAGACCTGATATATCTTATGCCGTCGGGTTGTGTGCTAGATATCAAGCCAATCCTAAGAAGGCACATCTAGACACTGCTAAGCGGATTGTTCGCTATCTGAAGTGCACAGAAGGTCTCGGTATTTGGTACCCTAGAGAAGACAGTCTTGCTCTGAGTGGATACTCGGATTCTGATTTTGGAGGATGCAAGATCGACAGGAAAAGCACGAGTGGAACGTGTCAATTTCTGGGACACAAGCTCATTAGCTGGTTCAGCAAAAAGCAACACTCTGTTGCTACATCTACCACTGAAGCAGAGTATGTGGCTGCTGCTAGCTGTTGCTCGCAAATTCTCTGGATAAGACAACAATTACAAGATTACGGGATCCCTCCCGAATGTGTGCCTATCTACTGCGACAACAATAGTGCTATGTGTATCACAAGGAATCCTGTTCACCACTCCCGGACCAAGCATATCGATATACGTCATCATTTCATACGAGATCATCAGGAGAAGAAAGATATCGATGTTCGTTACATATGCACTGAAGATTAGATAGCCGATATATTCACAAAGCCACTTCCAAAAGCCAGATTTAAAGAATTATGTTTAAAGCTTGGATTGATGGAATTAGATGAAGTAGTGGATGAATGAGTCCTAGCTCTCATTCTTTCTATATGGATATTCTTGAAGTTTGATGAATATTATATTCTGGACGTTATTGTTTCTGTCTGCTGAAGATATTTTGACATTATCACACTATGAAATGCTGAAAAATGTCATGAAAACAGCTGAAAAGAGTCTACACAAAGGTGTATTTGAAGAAAAAGATTTAATTCAGCATATTCATTCATCAAAAGGACAACAGACTTCAAAAGGTTACACATTTCAACTAAGAAGGAAGATCAGATACTTCATCCAATACATCATTTTTGGCACAAATCTAACATTGCCTTAAATGGACACCAAAAGAAGGAGAACTCAAAAAGTCTTCAACCCGAGTTAGGAAAATGAGCCCTCGAAGGATAGAAGTCGAATCCCATCAAAGGGATACCTTTGGAGACAAGATGAGGGAACGTCTGCTCAAGCAACCAACTCAACTGCATAGCAGTTGGGAGAGGAAACTGAGGGAAGAGATCGATGCATCTCTTCACTCCATCAAAGAAGAACTCCGCCCAATAAACGTCCTTCATCTCCGCATCAATGGCCATCATGGCCCTCCAAATCCTTGGGTAGAACACATAGTTCTCAGCAGGGACTCCGAAAGTGACATTGCTAACAATGTCAAAGATGACTCTATACTCTTCTTTCAACTCCAGGCATGATGGAGTTGGTGAAAAGTCATAGACGTCGGACTGCCTCCACTTATCCCAGTAACCAAACTCTGGAGCAGTCATATGGCGATAGACAACCATAACGCGAGTGGGACCACGAGGAAGGCCAAACTTTTGAGAGAAGAAGGCCGGAGTCCAGCAAACCATTTGATTGTCAAAGCAACCCCAAATGGCGTCCTCGGTGGTTTGACACTTAAAGATAAAGCTTTGAAGAGCTCATTTCTAATAACATGTTGGCATAGTCATCAGAAATTGCGTTAGGAAACTCTCTTGAAGAACTCCCATAACAGAGTTAGCAACACGACAGTTGCTTCCATACTCAAAATACAATCCTGATTCATGAAGAATCTGGTTGCGAGTTACAGGTAAATCACTTGGAGCAATAGTAATATGATGCATTTTGAAACAAGTAAAGAAGAAAATGCTATGCTATGTGGAGTGGAAAAGATGAGATTCAAGCAAACAAGTGAGACGTTATTTATAGCAAGAGCATGGCTCTATCCATAGTGGGAACATTCTCCCAAAAGCGTCTTATCAACTGCATTCAGAATTCAGAAGAGCGGAAGTCGAGGAGTCTCGACAAAGGGGGAAACGCCACCTGTCTTGATAAGGCTACTTACGGCAAGTCGACCTACCTGAGTATTATGGCATTCTCTTCCACGAATGCTTAAAGAAGACACCAAAGGACACCCCAAATCCTTTGATTTAGGCAGAAATCTATCGTCTTAAATGATAGCACTTGATGACATTATGTGGGAAATTGTAGTTTACGTCAGACACAGGAAGATTGCTACAGAGACTCAACACAACCACAAGACAGTCTGCTAAGACACTGATGCAAGCACATCAGAGACAAAGTTTCGAATGAGATATTATTCTTATCTTTGTTTCTTGGATTTCTTGAAGACATGATTAAGTATTCTGGAGGATGATTACATCTACTGAGGATTATTCATCATACATATCTGCTACTATTGAGAATGCTGAGCAGAACTTAGTTGAAGATCTTGCTAACAAATGCCAAACAACTAAATATAGTGGTGCCGTTTTCATACATTCTTTCATTCATTGACAGACGTCATTACAAAGGAAGATAAGAAAATTGAAAACAACTACATGACCACTAGTCTAGGGGGAAGGAGGCTTAAACGGGAAGAAGTCTTTCTCTACAAGATTCGATGGTCCTTCTGCTATCCGAGGGAAGCTCTGCTCCAGCAGCCAGCTAAGCTGCATTCCATTCAGCAAAGGCACTGCTGGGTAATATTGGACACAGTCTCGAACGCTATCATAGATATATTTCGCCCAATCGACCTCGACTCCGTCGTCAATGGACATCATGATCTGCCACGTCTCTTTTGAGAAGAAAGTGTGATCACGTTCCTCTCCCATCAACATATTGTTAGCAACCCGGAAGAGCACCCAATAAGGGGTCCGCAGATCATATGCTGAGACAGAAAGGGAAAATTCGGACGAAGGAGATCGTCTCCATTTCTGACAGGCTGACCATTCAGGAGCAATGTCCATCACACGGTATTCGAAGACAGACCCAGGACCTCTGGGAAGGCCAAATCGACGAGAAAAGACATTCGGTGACCAATAGATGAGCTTGCCACAGAAGGAACCATAAATGCCCTCTCCCTCGTCATCACAATCCTCGATAAATTCTCGAAGAACATCGCCTTGGAAACGTCTTGGAGTAGCAGTGACGAATCGGGTCAATCCACTTCGATTCAACTTCGACATGACGATCTCTGCCACTCGTGGATTGTTATCATATTAGGAGTACAAACCAGACTCATGAAGAATCTGGTTTCGGCGCAATTCTAGAGATTGACCTGGTGAATCCATTTTCTTGAAGATATTCTTTTTGAAACAAATAGAAGTTCAGAAAAGGGTTATTGTGGCGATGAAGATATTCACAGTTAGAGCATTTATAAAGGAAAAATCTAAATTCCTTTCTTGAAAATTGATTCGATCCAGTCCACAACGGTTATTAATCATCAGTCATTTGAAGAATAGACAGACGCCACGACAGATCGGTCAAAATGTTTCTTGGAAAATGTAATCGACGCTTGGAAAGAAGCATACACTGAAGATCGTCATTTCATCTGCTAGAGACGAATATTCTGCTAAAGTTGAGGTCTCTGCTAAGTGAATGAGATCCCTGCTATTGAATAAGATCTCTGCTAGAAGATGGACACTCTGCTAAGACTTGATATCTCTGCTAGAAGATGGAAGTTCTGCTAGACATGATATCTCTACCAGAAGATGAATACTCTGCTAGACCTGATATCTCTGCTAGAGGACGAGAACTCTGCTAAAAATGAAATTTCTGCTTGATGGCGAGAGCGCTGCTAACTGTTTTCTAAAGTAGTATCTGTTACATTTTTAGCAGTACATATATCTTTGCTACCAATCATCGATCTGCTACAATCTTAGCAGAAGCATCCTCAGCAGAATTACTACACAGTTGATTATCAAGGCAATTATCAAGCAGATAATTGATATTGAATGCGTTTATATGAGATTGTCTAAATTGAAAAATCGACATCATCTTATATAAATCATCAAAAATAATTACATAAACAGATGAATCAATCAAAGGGCGACAAAGGCACAAATGGATAGAAATCGACTCCTCGAAGGTTTGAGGGACCTAGGGTGAGATCGGTGAATCTCTGCTCTAGCAGCCAACTCAACAGCATCCTATAAGGAAGGTGAAGTTGAGGGAACTGCTGAACACTCTGTCGCACCCTTTGGAAGACGAAAGCCGCCCAGTCAACCTCTGCCCGATCATCAATCACCATCATAACCTTCCAGACTTCACGAGAGAAGACCATATCATCAGGATTCACTCCCACCACCATGCCACAGACTACCTCAAAGAGAACCTGATAGCGAGTCTGCAATCCATATGCTGATGGGGTTGGCGAGAACGGAAGCTCAGAAGAACGCCTCCATTTCATCAATGAAGAGTCAACCGTCCATCTCACCAACTGATTCCTGAAGACACCAACAATGGAGTCTCCAATGGGTTTACTCTCTCGAACGAAGTACTGAAGATGTTCCCTATAGAACGCATGAGGCGTCAAAGAAATGAACTTGGCCACACCACTGGCATGAAGACTGGACATGATCCACTCTTTTATGTGGTACTCTGTTTCGTACTCTTCATACAAACCAGAATCACAGAGGATTCTGTGGCGCGGAACGAAAAGAGTTTGAGCTTGTTCCATATTTTAGTATTAGTGAATTTTGAGAGAAGAAGAAGAAAAGTCTCAAGAAGCTGTATCAAATGAATTGGTATCAAATGAATCGCTTGCCTATGCGATTTATAGAGACACCTATGGTAACTGCTCATTCCTGAAGTTGAAGGGTCGCTCTGTGGAATGAAGTGATCCATTAATGAAAAGGTCAAATCGGAAGTGATTATGATCATGCATAAAAAGCAATGTCGGAGGTTAATATGTTGATACCATAAAATACGTGGTAGCTTCTGCTTGATTCAATTCATCTTGGCTGCTGAAAATTTCAAATCGGACGAGAGGCGTTTGCTTTTCAATATGGAGAAACATTTAATGCGTTCAGACGACGGCGACAAATTGGACTGTGCCACATCACCCACGCACAAGCTCCGAAGGACGTGCCTATACTCACGATCTTACTCTCAACCCCAACCGTTGATTGAAATTAAAGTATATTCAATCCTCGTCATCCATATTTCTCTCGTACTCCGAAATCTTCTACCCACTACTAATTAGATTTCAAATCCCTACAAATCTTCAGAAACCCCTCACCTCCATCTCTGCAAAACCCTCCCAAAACTCTCGAAACAAAATATACCCAACCATAACTTCAAATCAGAGTTCTTCAACCTCCTCACACCAAGACACAAATCAATCTCAAAATCCCGAATCTTCACCTTCAGAAAACATAGACACAACTCAATTTCAACAACCCACATTCATCTATCCTATCACCACTTGTTCACCCCTGCATGTTCGACATGCACCCGAGTTCACTGGAATTGAGAAGAAAGAGGACATTGATGAGTCCATTCCTTACGGCACATTGGTGACTATGGCCAGACAGAAGAAGCTGTCCACTCATTCGGCGGAACGGAGACGAGTGGCGCAGATCATGAAAGATACGATTCTGTACATGCCTCTCGCCAACAAACACTTCCCCAAATGGATTTTAAATCTCCTTGATTCCGAACTACTGGTAAAGTATATCACTTCTGAACCTGATCAATTTCATCCGCACATGGTTGCTGAATTCTATGCTAGAGCTGTTATAAGTGATGATCAGAAGTCGTTCAATACATGTGTGTATGGGAATATTGTAGAGGTTAATGCTGAGCTGTTGTCTCGCACTTTTGGACTTCGAAACTTTGGAACCAAAATCTCTCAGTATAAGGTGAATGATATCGCCGAAATGGAAAGGAGATGGAACCAATGGAAGAAGTCGGGAGAGAAAGGTCACCCAAGTACATTTAAGGTTAACACCTCCATCAACACCTTGACAGAGGAGTACAAGCTACTTGCAGAGATAGTGATAAAGATGCTCCAGTGTGATGCTGGATCTTACTCGGAGCTCTCAGCTAAGAAGTATGCCGTGATGATGGCATTAAACGATAATGTTAAAGGCAATTGGGCAGAATTCATCTTTGAACAATGGGCAGAGCATGCCAAGAAGAATGCACACATGGAAATAGATGGAACATTCTCCTCGAATGTAAACTTTGGGCTGAAGATCAGTAAATTCCTAGAGATTTTGTTTACCAACACAGGAGTAGATCGTGGAGTTTCACTTCTTTCTACAGACTACATTCCTGTAACAAGACACAAACCTAAGCCGGTCAATACTAGAAATCCTAGGAAGTTAACCGGGAAATCCAATGTGGACAAGGCTAAACCAACATCCCCAGAGGAACCAGATGAAGCAAGTTTAGCAGTACCCACACTTCAACACTCCATTCCCATAACAAAAGAAGAATTAGCAGTATTGAAGAGGAATGCAGAAACAGATCAGTGTTTCAAAAATCATGCGGAAATTGAGAAATTAGGAAACCTACCAGTTGATCAGATCAATGACATCATGACCTCGAAGGAAGCAGAACAGCTTCCAACTACTCTTGGGGCACTGGCTTTACCAATTGAATCACAGGAGAGAGCTGCAACTACTCCTCCTGCGACTAAGGCAAAGAAGAAGACCAGGAGAATGTTGGAACTATTAACTGACAAAGAAGCATTGGAGAAAGCAGAAGCAGAGAAGAAGTCTGCTAAAGCTGTCGGAAGAGCAATTACAGCAGAGAAGGCATCTACTGAGACTGATATTGCGGACACCTCTGATCCAGATTAGATCCCAAAGTCACTCCGAGTTAGAGAAGAGCGCAGTCCGGAAACAAGAAAAACAAAGAGACAGCTCTTAGCTACTCTAAAGGAACTAGAGAAGAGGGAATATCAGAAATTCATCAGTAATCTAACATTCCAAAGCAGAGACAGATACTTTGAACGAGTCAAATCTGCTGCTGAAGAATTTATGGCCCAGAAGCGCGCTGCTAAGCAAGCCCAATTGGACGCACAACCTGTCCAGCAAAGGGAAAGCACCATAGGAGATGGTACGCCCTCACAAGGAGTCTTGACGAATGAAGAGGCTAACTACGCAGACAGCGCTCACGAAGAAGTCGTAGCTAGCAGAGCTGAGGAATCTACCACAATGGATGTATTCTCAGCAGTGCACGAGGAACAATCACCAGCAGAGGCGACAGTTGCTGAAGGAAATCCAGCTCCAGCAGAGAACGAGGACACAACAGACATTCCAGCAAATATCACCATGTTGAATGATGATGACGCTCCTGCTGATGAACTGCAACGCCTAGCAGACGAAGTTAAAAGGCGAGGTAAAGGGAAAGCAACTTCGGAAGAGGAACCCATTCTCAATCCCTCCTCTGACTCGCAGATGCACCTGGCAGAAGAAGGAATATCGGACAAAGCATTCTTACAATTATTGAGGTCCGGAGCCTTCACTGATGCAGAATCAAGTAGAGGAAGAAATACTGAAGACCAGATCGACTCACTTCTTCATGATTCACACTCACCTGAAGAAGAGAACGATTCTCTGCTCACTGATCTTGAATCTTGCATCTCTGAATCTGATGGAGAATCTGAGGAAATTTTTAATGCCAAATGCCTGAGGAAGGTACCATCTGAAACAGACACTCCCCTTCGAGTGCCTCTCAATGGTCTGCCTGGACCACGTTATCTTCTCCGAAGAATCGGTCAATGGTGTGCACCGGTCCACCCTGAAGAAAGGCCCAACTCGGATTTCACCCCTATGGCTGAAGAGATCGAATTGTTTGTGGAATCCGAAACAGAGAGAGCCATTGCTGATTTATTCCATACAGAATTGGATGAATCAACATCAGAAGGACGCTTGTTAGCAGAAGAATTCAGACGATGGAAGAAGTGTGATTATATTATGCATCAACTCTGTTTTGAAGAGAGAGCACTGGTTTTTGTTGCTAAGGGCTTAAACTTCTGGAGACGTGAGGAACGCTGGTGCTTCGATTGGATTGATCAAGTTCCGGGGATGAAACAGTTCTCAGATAAACAGGTGATGTGCAGAATTGAAGCCATCCGAGAACACCATTTTCTCTCAAAGACTGCGGGACTACCTAAATCCACCTTCGCACCTGATGGATACTCTGATGCCAGAGTTGAATTGTCTAAACGTCAAGCAAGAGCTGCTGTCGCTTATAGGAAACGACAGATGGAGTATAAAATTCAACAGGCAGAGAAACTCAAAGCTCGAATAGCGGCACAGGCCATTGAGCGTGCTGCCCTGGAATTGGATTATCGTGATATGCAGTTGGCTAAGTTCCTAGACATTGATATTCAGGACATAGTGCAGGAAGCTCAGAAAGTTGAAGCTCGGATTGCCCAGGAGACCGCACAAGTTCTGGATGCTGCTAATCGGATATTGCATGAGGAACTATGCTATTAGGCGTATGTTGCTGCGAGTACTAGTCACGCACAGCAACCATCTATCCCAATGAGTCAAGAACTCGTTATGACTACTTCCTTTAATGCCACTCCCATAACCTCCCTGCAAATACTTTTTCCATTGACTGCAGACATAGCTGAAGCCTTCAACTCTTATTTGCAAACAGCCATTGATGGAAGAGTAGAAGCAGCTACCACTCATTTGAGAAGAGAAGTTGATGAGATACGGGGAGATGTATCTCATGTACAATCCGAGGTCGCCGAAAATAAGTTGGCTATTTCTGAGAATAAGACAAGTCTTGAGGTTGTTCAAAAGGATTTAGCAGACACCAAGACTACCCTAAAAGACACGGTTTTGGCCTATGGTACAAACTTTTTGGCTGCAATCAAAGAGGGGGAAGAAAGAAGAAAGGCTGACCAGGAAAGAAGAAAGAAAAATGAGGAGGAATTAGCCACAAGGAAAGAGGAAATAAGGAGAAACGAAGAAGAAGCAAAGGAGGAGTCAAGACAAAAAGAACTAGAAGCTAGATTAGAGCTGCAAAGAAAGGAACATGAAGCTAAATTAGAGTTACAAAGAAAGGAACATGAACTTCAACTACAAAAGATTGCTATGGAGCAGGAGAAGCTGGCTAAAGAATTGGAGCGTGAGGCTGCTGAAAGAGAAACAGGAGCAAGTCTTCTTGAGAACTTCATGAAGTTCACTATGGAGAAGTTTGCTGATATCCAGAAGAACAATTCAGCGGACAGTGAAAAAGAAAAGCCAGCACCCGGCTCATGAACGTCAAGGTCAAATCTTTTTATTATCCTTTAGTGTCTGAATCAATTTGTACTTAAACTTGCAATGGTATCATATATAAAATTGGATCAGACTTAGACAAAATCTCTTTGTCCACCTCTGAATTTTACTGGTGTGTTCTTGTTGATCTACACTTCTGGTGTACTCAACAAATTTGCAAGTGGACATGAAGATTATATTTGGATTGATGAATGGTTGCTGATTTGATGGGTGCTAGAATTTCTAGCATATTGCCTTGTTGCAAACATTTACTTATATTTAATCGAGAAATATTCCCAGCACCTGTTGAGGGGGAATTTGACTTCAATCAAATCTGTTGCTTGAACCTAATTGGAAAAATTCTGTGTCAGATTGATAGAATAGCATAGACTTGTAAAACACAGACATTCTTCCACTTATGGTCAACAAATGATAGTAGGCTTTGATCGCACCAAAAAGGGGGAAATTGTTGGGAAATTATCCCTTAAAATCTCCCTTAGGACTTAGTTGTAAAAGGTTTTGTTGGATAAAACCTTATTTAGTTGGTCGATCATTTGCTGAAATCTAGAGAGTCTA
>JAPKLW010000452.1:343372-368911 GCA_026898455.1 Plectranthus barbatus
AGCGGAAAATGTGGTTAATCGTTTCTTGCACTCAGCTGGTTACACAGCTGACTGGGACCTTGTCAGCTGGTAAGTCAACTTGCACTCTGCGTACTCAGCTGACTGGCGACTGGCTCGTCAGCTGGTAGCTCAAGACTTAGAATATTTTTAGCCTTGTTTGCACAGTTATATCAGTTTTCAGATATACACCAGCACTTGGGTGCTGGGTTTTACATTAGTATGAAATGCAGAAAACTGATAAAAGACAAAGGATTTATAGTGGTTCGATCAACTGATCTACGTCCACTCTCCAGTCGTAGCACTGGAAATTCACTATAGAGTAATCAGGTACAAGTTGCCTACGATCTATCTCTAGCTGGTGCGACCCTTGTCCACCACTTCGCTAGATCAACCGCTCCCGGTCTTGATTCCTTCTTCAACTCTCTTCTCGGCTGGTGGAGTGCGAGCACGTCACTTCAACCTCCACAGCAATTTGGGTGTTTAGTTCTCCCAAGAACGTATCTTCTCAATACGGCAAAAGCCCGTAATAACTCGAGTGCTGGCTGGGACAAGAGCTGCTGTGAACTTCCTCGGAAGAGAAAGAGCACCAAAGAGATCAATAACTTACAAGCTGGAAGCTTGAAGTCTCGTGTTTGATAAATCAACACACGGATAGCCTTTAGAAAGGCCTCGAAAGTGTTCTGCTTGCTTGCAATAAAGTTTCAGACTTTCGGTAGTTGAGCGAGAGAGAAGAGTATTGAATGTTGATGGATCCCAGGTATTTATAGACGCGGGATCCCATTCAAATCTTCTAGCCGTTTGGACACATCCGGAAAAGGTCTCTGTCCTCGCATGTCCTTCAGACGGCGGCAGGTAGGAATTTCCGGAAAGCGCCATGCCTTTGTCCACTTTATCTGACATTGATCTCTTTATGTCAGAACGACACTATTCGCCAGTACGAGGAATCGAGACTGGTGTCTTGTAACTGATGGACTTTAAGGTATCCTCCTTAAAGTCATACTCTGTCAGTTAATTCCTCGACGAATCTTCTTTTTGTCTCTAAGACTCTGGGAGAGAGAATCTGGAATTCTGCTGGTAACATCCGACTGGTAGATCATTCTGGTGATCTTGTGCTGGCAGTCTCTGCTGGTGACTTGCGCTGGCACAATCTAAGTCTACCAATGTCTGATGTTAACCCTTCGAATCTCCCATGACTGGTGACTTCACCGCTGGTGAATAGTGTCAGTGAGAACACGTATTCTGCTGGTAAGGTTTGTCAGCCACCTGCTGATGAAAACCTTCCCAACTGGTGAACAGTAGCCAGTCGTGAGCTCTTTTCATGCTGGTGAACAGTGTCAGCACGAGTCTTTGTCAGCCGCCTTCGGATGAGACTTTTCCAACTGGTGAACAGTAACCAGTGGTAAGCACTTCTCATGCTGGTGAACAGTGCCAGCATGAGTCTTGATCAGCTGCGACTTACAACTCAAAAGACCTAAACAGGACTTTACATTTGAGACTAGAGCTATTCTAGAGACAAACTGACGCTGGTAGGACTTAGGATTTGATCCACCAAAACACCAAAGCTAGAATCTAAACAAGTAGCTACTGGGGAAAGGAAACTTAGCCAAATTTCCCAACAGGTCTAATGAGGCCAGCAGTCATCCCAGGCGAGAGCAGACGGCGCGTGCGGCCTGCTTGAAGGTGGCCGGTGACTCTGCATGTCGTGGTAACAAGCGGTGTGCGAGGGTGGCTGCGACGCGCATCAGTTCTGTTCTGCGCATGGCTGGGCCACGCTCTCGCACCGTTCGCGAGCCCCGGATCCCCTATCTCTCCTGTCATTTTCCCTGGGGCGGTGGTGGCGCCGTGGATGACGCAGGCCGGCTGGCTCGGGGATGGTCGCGATGGAGTTATAGTGCAGCAAGGCTGCAGCTATTTCTGCCGCTCGTGTTTCCAGGATAGGAGGAATTCGCGGGTGTGGCTGGGCTGCGGGCGCAATTCCGGCCGACTCGCAAGTCACTGGCGATGGTGGCTGCTGGTGTTGGCGCCGCAGGCGGCGGCTGGAAAGGCGGCTGGGTGCTGGGCTACTGGTGGGTGGCGGCTAGGGTTTCTGCAAACCCTAGGGTTTGACTGCCCTGATTGTAGCTCGGGCCTGTCAGCCCGGAGGCGGCCCGCTGTTCTTAAAAATTAGGGTTTGGCTGCTGTTTGGGCCAGAAACCCTATTTTAAAGTCCAAATGTTGATTTCCCAATCTGATTCAGATTTCAAGTCCAGTGGAGGCCCAGTTTGAAGATAAGTACTGAAAATAAAACTTGTAATAGATTAGATTTTTTTCAGTTGTAATCGCATGTGAGGGGCCACGAGAAATTTTATTTGTATTTAATTATTTCTCGTACTGATGTGATTTATTATGTGCGCACTAGTAAATATTAAGAAAACATGTTTACTTGCTTTAATTATTTACTGTTTAAGCATGTTGTAATTTTTAAATTATCAAGCATGCATTATGTGATTTATTTTATGTTTTAAATTGTGTCTATAAATTCCAAGATTCATATTAATTTATGATGGAATTTTAGATATGACATAATTTATGGCAACATAAAGTAATGTGTGCGCATGAAACCTTTAGAATTAAAATACTAAGCTAGATTTTGGTTCTTCTCTAGCTAAAATTATTTGACCTCCACAAATGCGACCTCTCACTGGAAGTGAGGCATCTTGAAGCGTAAACGTCTACTCAAGTAGCTTGCGTTAGAGGTCCCTCACCAGTTCTAGTGCGATGAGGTTTCTAAATAAAACATTTAGTTTGAGATGAGAAGTGGGAGCCTCTGAGCAAACGTCTACTCAAGTAGCTTGCACTGAGACAACTTTCACTTGTCTCTAAGATTAAACTAAATGAGATAACAAAGGATGTGAGGGGCATGCGGCATGGGTCCAGTACGTATGCTAAATCCCTCTAAACGTCCAGAGTTAGGCTTGTGGTTATTTTTGGCTTAGATGTTGCCTAGAGTATAACTCATGAATGATGTCCCTGCTCCGGATAGGTGAACATGGTCTTAAGATCTTCAATATTAATTTCTTTTGCTAAAGATACCTGGCATGTTAAGAAATTAAAGGACCTATTTTTGTCTGGTTGAGTGTTTGAGTAAACGTCTACTCAAGTAGCTTGCAGTAAATTATCTTGGGCAATTGGAGGAAGCAAATTGCATTGTTTTAAATAAAGGTTCTATGCATATTTGTTTCAATTGTTCATAGTATGTGCTTAATTTGATTTTGCTTATTTGTTTTCAGATATGTCTATGAACAATGTCATTAATATCCTCGCTCAAAATCCTCTCAATGGTCCCAATTTCCGTGAATGGAAACGTAACTTGGATTATATCCTTGTTGCAGAAGAACACAAGTTTGTCCTTACTTGTCCTTGTTCGCCAGTCCCAGCTGCTGACGCTACTGCCAAGCAGCAGCAGTCTTACGATACATGGATCAAGTCTAATAATGTAGTGAAATGCTACATGATGACCACCATGAGTAAGGTACTGTGAGATTATGGATAATCTAACAGCGACTTATGGGGAGATGGACATAACTTTCAGATTCAATCTCATGAGGGAGATTGTGAGTAAGAACATGTCTGAAGGCAGTTCAGTGAGAGAGCACGTGGTTTCCATTACTCACCTCATGGATGAACTAACGTTGCATGGTGGTGGTATTGACGCGGAAGCCCAAGTTGATATCATACTAAACTCTCTTCCTAAGTCCTTTGAAAACTTCAGATTGAATGCTGTGATGAACAAGGAGTATACTCTTAATGAGTTACTCATTGACTTGATGGCAAAACAATCCCTGATGGAACTCAAGAAAGCAGTTTTGGTTTCTTCCGGTAGCCGGTCTGCTGCTCCTAAACAAGCAAAACCTAAGAGAATGGCTAGGAATAAGAACAGACTTGATGGCAGAACAATCCCTGATGGAACTCAAGAAAGCAGTTTTGGTTTCTTCCAGTAGCCGGTCTGCTGCTCCTAAACAAGCAAAACCTAAGAGAACGGCTAGGAATAAGAACAAGAAAACTGCTGGTGGGAACAATGGAGTTTATGTTCCAAAGAAAAAGGCTGGGATAGTTAAAGTAAAGGTCAAATGTTATCGCTGTGGCAAGCTAGGACACTGGAAAGCAAATTGTCCTGGTGTTAACGCCAATGGACGAGGTACGTCATCATTTACATGTTTAGTATCAGTTTTCTACTCCTTGTGAGTAGTGGTTACTATGAGTACTAATCATGTTTTGGCTGTGCTATGCAGAGAATCAAGCTGATAATAATGCTTGAGGATGACGGGACTACCAACTCCAAAGATGATGCTGAAGATTTTTCTCAAGCTGTTGGAGTTATTTGCTTTAAGTTTATGTTAAAACTCTATTTCTGAAGAGATGTTGTTTTGTTTTGAGAAAAAATATTTTTCATATATTGTTATGGATTATCAATTATTCGATAGAGTTTTTCTATCATGATGAATAACAGTGTTTTCTATTATGGATGTTTATCTCTTCACTACTTGATTACATAAACTATCAGTGTTATAAGGAATAATTTAAAGAATCACTATAGAGATAGGTTACATTAGTCTAAGTAATTTTAAGTAATTCATGGATTTATGGATTCAATCCAGGTATTCCTAAGAATGGTGTAGGGTTTGAGTCTACGATGGACAACATGAATTGCCATTAATTAAATTCATGCCAAGGGTCATTCTTAGGATATCGGGAACAAATTTCAATCAAATAAATCATGCGAACCTATGCATGCTCCTACAAAAATTAATTGCAAAGGATGGAATTTAGGAATACCTGATCTTCACCGTTTGATCTAAAGATCTAGATCGGAGAATAAAACATTGAAGTAAACTTAGATCTGAGATTGAACACCGGCGATGGACATTTGTTCCTACAGATCTGATCTTATGATCTGTTCCCTTGCTCCTTGGAAATCTGGTGAGGATTATCTACCAAGTTGGATCTGAGATTTGTAAAAATCGATCAGTTCCTCCCTCTAGATCAGCCGCGCCTCCTCTCTCAATTTCTATTCAATATACTGAATCTCATTATTGATCTGATAGAGAGAAGGCCTATATATAGTGTTCGGGTTTTGAAAACCCTAACCCTAATGGGCTTGAGCAGTTCATGGGCCAGACCAGGGACATACTCAATTAATAAAACATTGTTTTAACCTTCACCGCGGTAACAAAGCTGACTCGCCCCTTTATTACCACGTTATTAGGAACGGGTTGCACCTAACTAACATGATCCACATATTTAAGGTTTTAGATATTCATTAATTAATTTGGCTTATAACAATAAGCCATAATTAATTAATCTCTTATTTCCTGAGTAATACCACTCACACTTTTTCACTTATGCCTGAATTAAATAATTCAACCTGCAGGGTTTAGCATAATGAACCTTGTGAGCTCCTCAGGGAATGTCACCATCCTGAAACGGATATTCTTACCCAAACGTCCAGCCTAAGCAGGCCACAAACAAATTGCTAACACCCAAAATATGAGTATTAGAGTACATTTAAGACTCGCCACCCTGGTAAATCAAAGTGTGGTCAATCTGTGTGTGCCCCTTATCCTTCAGTTAGGTTTAAGATCAGAGGAAGTATGTTAGGGATGTGGCTCATTCGTATGTCAATGAGAATGGCATATCCCACTGTTGATCCTATCAATACATAACCATGTACTGACACATCAAGTAGCTAGGATAAGCCCACTTATGAACCAATGTGCCACAGCTTAGACCGACAGCCTATTTAGGAACTGTCTCAGCAGTGATACTGTTTATATCTCGCTAGGTCAAACGACTCATATGATCCTCTGTGATCTCCTACACACCATATGGTCATCCCTATAAGCGAGATAATAGGATATTATGGTTCGTTGTACGTTTGTTTCATCAGACAACGAGCATTGTTGTAGCAACATATATATGAAGACCAGTGTACAAAACACTTAATCATATATGCTTTCAGTATACAATCCCAACAATCTCCCACTTATACTTAAATAATAATACCATTGCTTTATCAAGTATTAGTGTGCCTATACTGTCAATCACTCCCACTACATTCACGTCACCTGTTGTCACAATTTCTCGTATGATGCGATACCACGCATCCTATGTGTTTCACTACCTTGTGAGTCTTGGGTTCCCTTGAGTTTGTCATTGCACCAACATGATCACAATTTCATGTGATTTAGGCAAACTAAGAACACACACCTCTAGGGGATAACACCGGAGTTATACTGCTTCTTGCAAAGCTAATGAAGCTGTTAAAGACTCAACCTTCATACTGGAATCCGCAACACACTTATGTGTTAGATTCCTATAACTCCTCCTCCAAGGCCAACACATAGTTAGAGGTCGATTTCCTTTCCTTATGATCCTACTGGATATCCGATGTCGTTCAACTCACAAGGTTCATTCATTAACCAATGTGCCTATCCAGAGTTGAACTGATATCTGTTTAAATGCTTATAGCATTACAAATATCTAACTTCGTTCATTTACAATAAAGAAAGACAACAATCTTTCTTGCTATGAACGAATCACCACAGAATAAATTTAAGCGACTTGAGATACCTGAACATCCTTTTATTGTGATAACATAAGACCTTAATTCAAAAGATGTTCCAAAATCTCATAAGTCCTACTTCTAAAACTGTTCGGATAACCATCTCTTTATGCCTGACAATATCTCCACTCCATTTCCGAAAGTAAAAATACCATCTACATAATGTGCAAGGAAAACAACGCTTCCGCTGACACATAACTGGTACATGAAACTCTCATTCACGATAGACAATATCGAAATGTCTATTACACGACCTTGAAGCACCTTTAAGTTCATACTTGAACTACCTTGGCTTCCAGACATGATGCTTTTCACTTTACTGCACATAACATATCTGGTTGTTGCATACATATGTCGTCACCTTTTATCAAGGTACCCGTTTATAAAATTTAAATGAAGTCATCTATCTTCCAGATAATTAGATTCATATGTGTTGTTATGGTTAAAAGAATTCGAATGGGTTTAATAGTTGCTACCAGTGAGAAGGTCTTGTTGTGAAACATACCTTACTCACTAACCTAGACATTCGAATATACTAGGTTACCATTCGATCATTTTTCTTGTATATCAATCAGTTAGCTATAGCTAGAAATTTATTTGGCAATCACTGATCCTGATACACAGCCATAACCTTTACTGATTCATTTCTGAACTCATGACTTGACGTCATTAAACTGCATCGTTTGTCTTAACAGCTTCGTTGCGCTTTAAGGGATAAGTACGATGTTGTTCGTTAAGCTGGGAACAAGTCCGGAGACTGTTTCCACGAACCAGTACCATTAAGCCTGTTAAGGCAACCTCCCACTACAACGATGCTCCTTTTACGTTGTGAGTTAATGGTGCATTAATTTGTGGTTTACCACCTTACACAGGTGCCCGTGCAATTGGTACCATACCATCCAAGGTATGCCTAATATGCCACTGGGTAATTCCTGATGGATTTGAATTGTCTTCTCTAAAACGTTAGAGAACAATCTCACATTTGGATTCATGGTTTCATCCTATACAAATTGCTTGTATCTAGGATATACAAAGCAACAATCATTTTTGTTTACCTGGAATAGCCCACAAAGCAGTACTAGCTTAAACCTTTCTTCCAAACAATCAGTTTCATATATCAGCTTAACAGCCGAATTCCCCATCGTTGCCCATTTGACATAGTCAAGGTCTGCTAGGGTATTTGGGACTTATTTAGAAGACACTAGATTAAGCAAACATACAACTGCTTTGGGCGGTGTTCCCAAAACAAAAATTTGGCAAAGCTAGCATAACTTATAAACTTTTAAAGAATCTTATTTCGTTTTACCTACACTATCACAATTGAAGAATAATAGGTGTAGTTAACAGGGATGCAATCCCTTTGCTCTGCCAGATACTTTAAAACCCCATGACTTAAGATATACCATTATGAATGAACCATAATGTTTTTACGGTCTTGTTTAAATTATTCTCTACCTTAGTCTTGAACGCTCTTGATTGAAGCAAGAGACTAAGACTTGTAGTGAACTAGATAAACATATCCAAATCTTAAATGATTACAGTATCAATGTCTGTTAAGGGAACTGCGGAAGTAAACTCAAACCAGCAAACCAGAGCAAACATGAAATAATCTATAGAGATATCATCGCCTATTAAAAGGCCTAGTTACCATCTTATACCCCTAAGTAGTTGTCATAAGTACCATTCTTAGGAATACCTGGATTGAATCCATAAATCCATGAATCACTTAAAACTACTTAGACTGATGTAACCTATCTCTATAGAGATTCTTTTAAATTATACCTTAAAACATTGATAGTTTATGTAATCAAGTAATGAAGAGACAATCATCCATAATAGAAAACACTGTTATTCATTATGATAGAAAAACTCTATCTGAATAACTGATAATCTATAACAAATGAAAATTGTTTATCAAAACAAAACTAATATCTCTTCAAAAGATCTTGAATTAAAACAGATTTTTAACATAAACTTAAAGCAAATAACTCCAAAAGCTTGTCAACAATATCCAGCAAGTTCCTTGGACTTGGTAGTCCCGTCATCCTCAAGCATTATCATCAGCTTGATTCTCTGCACAGCACAGCCAAAACATGATTAGTACTCACAGTAACCACTACTCACTTGGAGTAGAAAACTGATACTAAACATGTAAATGATGACATACCTCGTCCATTGGTGTTAACACCTGGCTAATTTGCTTTCTAGTGTCCTAGCTTGCCACAACGGTAACACTTGCCCTTTCCTTTAACTTTCCCAGCCTTTTTCGTTGGAGCATGAACTCCATTGTTCCAACTAGCAGTTTTCTTGTTCTTATTCCTAGTCGTTCTCTTAGGTTTTGCTTGTTTAGGAGCAGCTGACCAGCTACCGGAAGAAACAAAAACTGCTTTCTCGGGTTCCATCAGGGACTGTGCTGCCATCATGTCACTGAGTAACTCATTAAGAGTATACTCCTTCTTGTTCATCACAACATTCAACCAGAAGTTTTCAAAAGATTTGGGAAGAGAGTTTAGTATGATATTGACTTGGGCTTCCGCGTCAATACCACCACCATGCAACGTTAGTTCATCCATGAGGTGAGTCTTGGCAACCACGTGCTCTCTCACTGAACTGCCTTCAGACATTTTCTTACTCACAATCTCCCTCATGAGATTGAATCTGACAGTTTTGCCCGTCTCCCCATAAGTCGCTGTTAGATTATCCATAATCTCAAAGGCCTTATAATAAGATTGATGTTGCAGCTGCAGTACCTTACTCATAGTGGTCATCATGTAGAATTTCACTACATTATTCAACTTGATCCACTTATCGTAAGACTGCTGCCGCTCGACAGTAGCATCAGCAGCTAGAACTGGCGGACAAGGATCAGTAAGGACAAACTTGTGTTCTTCCGCAACAAGGATATAATCCAAATTACGTTTCCATTCAAGGAAATTCGGACCATTGAGAGGATTTTGAGCGAGGATATTAATAACATTATTCATAGACATATCTGAAAGCAAATAAGCAAATTAAAGTAAGCACATACTACGAAAAATTGAAACAAATATGCATAGAACCTTTAGATTAAACAATGCAATTTGCTTCCTCCAATTGCCCAAGCTTATTTACCGCGAGCTACTTGAGTAGACGTTTACGGAAAATTCTCAATCAGAACAAATTAGGACCTTTAATTTCTTAACATGTGAGGTATCTTAAGCAAAAGATAATATTGGAAATCTTAAGACCATGTTCACCTATCCGGAGCAGGGACATCACAAATGAGTTATACTCCAGGCAACATCTAAGCAAGATAAACCACAATCCTAACTCTAGATGATAAAAGGAGATTTGGCATACGTACTTGACCCATACCGCATGCCCTTTACATCCTTTATTATCGCACTTAGATAAATCTTAGAGACCAGTGAAAGTTGTCTCAATGCAAGCTACCCGAGTAGATCGTTTGCTTAGAGGCTCCCACTTCTCATCTTAAAATAAGTGTTTTATTTGGAAACCTCATAGCATTGGAATTGGTGAGGGACCCTGTTGGGAAATTTGGCTAAGTTTCCTTTCCCCAGTAGCTACTTGTTTAGATACTAGTTTTGGTGTTTTGGTGGATCAAATCCGAAGTCCTACCAGCGTCAGTTTGTCTCTAGAATAGCTCTAGATCTCAAATGTAAAGTCCTGTTTAGGTCTTTTGAGTTGTAAGTCGCAGCTGATCAAGACTCATGCTGACACTGTTCATCAGCATGAGATGTACTCACCAGTTGAGAGAAGTCTCACCAGCAAGCGACTGACAAGACTCGTGCTGACACTGTTCATCAGCATGAGAAGAGCTAATGACTGGCTACTGTTCACCAGTTGGGAAGGTTTTCATCAGCAGGGAGCTGACAAACCTTATCAGCAGAATAGGTGTTCTCACTGACACTGTTCACCAGCGGTGAAGCCACCAGTCATGGGAGATTCCAAGAGTTAACATCAGACATATTGGTAGACTTAGATTGTGCCAGCGCAAGTCACCAGCAGAGACTGCCAGCACAAGATCACCAGAATGTTCTACCAGTCGGATGTTACCAGCAGAATTCAAGATTCGCTCTCCCAGAGTCTTAGAGACAAAAAGAAGATTCGTCTGAGGAATAAACTGACAAAGTATGACTTTAAGGGAGGATACCTTAAAGTCTATCAGTTCAAGACACCAGTTCCGATTCCTCGTACTGACGAATAGTGCCGTTCTGACATAAAGAGATCAATGTCAGATAAAGTGGACAAAAGTATGGCGCTTTCCGGAAATTCCTACCTGCCGCCGTCAGAAGGACCTGCAAGGACAGAGACCTTTTCCGGATGAGTCCAAACGGCTAGAAGTTTGAATGGGATCCCGCGTCTATAAATACCTGGGATCCATCAACATTCAATACTTCTTCTCTCTCGCTCAACTACCGAAAGTCAGAAACTTTATTGCAAGCAAGCAGAACTCTTTCGAGGCCTCTCTAAAGGCTATCCGTGTGTTGATTTATTCAAACACGAGACTTCAAGCTTCCAGCTTGTAAGTTATTGATCTCTTTGGTGTTCTTTCTCTTCCGAGGAAGTTCACAGCAGCTCTTGTGCCAGCCAGCACTTGAGTTATTACGGGCTTTTTGCCGTATTGAGAAGACACGTTCTTGGGAGAACTAAACACCCACGCAGTCAGCTAAGGAGGTTGAAGTGACGTGCTCGCACTCCAACAGCTGATCAGAGTTGAAGAAGGACAAGGCCGGGAGCGGTTGATCTAGTGAACTGGTGGACGAGGCATTCACCAGCTAGAGCTAGATCGTAGGACGCTTGTACCCGATTACTCTTAGTGAAATTTCCAGTGCTACGACTGGAGAGTGGACGTAGATCAGTTGATCGAACCACTATAAATCCTTTGTCTTTTATCAGCTTTCTGCATTTCATACTGATTTAAAACCCAGCACCCAAGTGCTGGTGTATATCTGAAAACTGATATAACTGTGCAAACAAGGCTAAAAACATTCTAAGTTTTGAGCTACCAGCTGACGAGCCAGTTGCCAGTCAGCTGAGTACTCAGAGTCCCAGTTGACTTACCAGCTGACAAGGTCCCAGTCAGCTGAGTAACCAGCAGAGCGTAAGAAACGAATTAACACAGTTTCTGCTGCCAAGTTATACCCTGATAATCCGGGACCAACAGACCCCTAACGTAAGCAACCCGAGTAGACCGTTTACGCTTCAAGATGCCCCATTTCCATTGAGAAGTCGTATTCGTGGAGGTATAATGATCTAGTTTAGAAAAGAACCAAAATCCAGCTTAGTATTTTTAATTCAAAAGGTTTCATGCGCACACATTATTTTATGTTCCCATAAATTATGTCACACCAAAAATTCCATCATAAATTAATATGATCCCGGAATTTATAGACATAATTTAAAACATAAAATAAATCACATAAGACATGCTCAAAAATTAAATTGCAACATGCTTATAAAAGTAAATAATTAGAGCAAATAGGCAATCTTTCCTATTATTTACTAGTGCGCACATAATAAATCACATCAGTACGAGAAATAATTAAATAAACAAATAAAATTTCTCGTGGCCCCTCAGATGCGATTACAACTGAAAAATTATTAAATCTAGTCTAATAAAAGATTTTTTTTTTGGTACAGATCTTCAAACTGGGCCTCCGTTGGACTTGAAATCCGATTTGAATTGCATCAACATCAATTGGGCTTTGAATTAGGGTTTCTGGCCTAAAACAAGAACCAAACCCTAATTTCGGACTGCGGGCCACCTACGGGCTGAGAAGCCCGAGCTACAGCCCGGGCTACGAAACCCTAGTTTTGCAACAGCAGCAGCCGCCACCATGCTACCACCGCCGCCAGTCCACCAGCAGCAGCAGCCCTCGTCCGCCGCATGCGGCTGCCTCTAGTCCAGCCAAGCCACCGTCCGAGGCCATCGCAGCCCGCCAGCGAGTCGGAGGTGTTGCAGATCAGTGGCAAGCCGCAGCAGAGTTGCGTAGCCTCACCATCGCCGCGCGCAGTCGCGTGAGCCCCAGCTGCTTCGCCTTGCCCGCCGCGTGTAAGATGCACGCGACCTTGCTTCTCACCACCGCGACCCATGCAACCTGTCGCCACCACCCTTGTTGGATTTGTCGCGGCTCCCAGCACTGCGCGCACACCTTCCGTGTCGAGCAAGGAAGTAGCGTGCAGTGGGCAGGAAGAAAGAAACTGCGGCGGAATCCTAGCCGCCGCCACCTCTAACCACCTTGCGAGCCTCGCCGGACCTGCGCGCAGCAGCCTGAGAAACTGGGCACGACCCAGCCACATGGCAAAAATTTAGCTCCGCCGTGCTGCCGCCACCCACCCCCGATGTGGTTGCCGCCGCCGCCGGTGCAACCACCGGCAAGATCTGGGCTGAAGGGCAGAACCCTCGCAATGGTTCTTCCTACGTCTTTTCTTTGTTCACTCTTCTCGTTCTTCTTCCGGATCCAATTTCTCCAATTTTTTACAGATTTGAATAAAATAAAATACAAAAATTACAAATCTACAATCTATAACAATTTTTGCCTATAAAATCTAACCACGGATATTCTCGTGGTGAAAAACAGATCTAAAAATGAGATGGCCACGAGAACAAAAACCATCCACGACAATTTAAATCCATTCATGAACATACATATTTATTTAATCTCAATTTATCCATGATAGAGCCTAAGAACATAAACCTGGCTCCTATACCGGTTGTAGGGTTTGAGTCTACGATGGACAACATGAGTTGCCATAAATTAAATTCTTGCCAAGGGTCGTTCTTAGGATATCAGGAAGAAATTTAAATCAAATAAATCATGCGAACCTATGCATGCTCCTACAAAAATTAATTGCAAATGATGGAATTTAGGAATACCTAATCTTCACCATTTGATCTACAGATCTAGATCGGAGAATTAAACTGATCAAGTAAACTTAGATCTGAGATTGAACGCCGGAGATGGACAATTGTTCCTACAGATCTGATCTTCTGATCTGTTCACTTGCTCCTTGGAAATCTGGTGAGGATTTTCTACCAAGTTGGATCTGAGATCTGGAGAAATCAATCAGTTCCTCCCTCTAGATCAGTCGCGCCTCCTCTCTCAATTTCTGTTCAATATACTAAATCTCATTATTGATCTGATAGAGAGAAGGCCTATATATAGTGTTAGGGTTTTGAGAAACCCTAACCCTAATGGGCTTGAGCAGTTCATGGGCCAGACCAGGGACCAGATGCAAAGTATAAAGTGGGCCCTCTTTATTAATTAATCCTTCCATGTTCAACCCAGAACATAATTAATTAATTAAACATTGCTTTAACCTTCACCACGGTAACAATGCTGACTCAAGGTATTACCACGTTATTAGGAACGGGTTGCACCAAACTAACATGATCCACATATTTAAGGTTTTAGACATTCATTAATTAATTTGGCTTATGACAATCAGCTATAATTAATTAATATTTTATTTCCTGAGTAATACCACTCACTCCTTTTCACTTATGCCTGAATTAAACAATTCACCCTGCAAGGTTTATCATAATGAACCATGTGAGCTCCTCAGAGAATGTCACCATCCTGAAACGGATATGCTTACCCAAACGTCCAGCCTAAGCAGGCCACACACAAATTTCCAACACCCAAAATACGAGTATTAGAGTACATTTAAGACTCGCCACCCTGGTAAATCAAAGTGTGGTCAATCAGTGTGTGCTCCTTATCCTTCAGTTAGGTGTAAGATCATAGGAAGTATGTTAGGGATGTGGCTCATTGGTGTGTCAATGAGAACGGCACATCCCACTGTTGATCCCATCAATACATAACCATGTACCGACATATCAAGTAGCTAGGATAAGCTCACTTATGAACCGATGTGCCGCAGCTTAGACCGACAGCCTATCCAGGGACTGTCTCAGCTGTGATACTGTTTATATCTCGCTAGGTCAAACGACTCATATGATCCGTTGTGATCTCCTACACACCGTAAGGTCATCCCAATAAGAGAGATAATAGGATATTATGGTTCGTTGTATGTTTGTTTCATCAGACAGCGAACATTGTTGTAGCAATTCATATATGAAGATAAGTGTACAAAACACTTAATCATATATGCTTTCAGTATAAAATCCCAACAAATGGTACTTAAGACAAGGTATAAGATGGTACCCAGGCCTTTTAATAGGCGATTGTATCTCAATAGGTTATTTCGTGTTTGCTCTGGTTTGCTGGTTTGAGTCTGCTTTCGCAGTTACCTTAACATGCATTGATACTATAATCATTTAAGATTTGGATATGTTTATCTAGTTCACTACAAGTCTTAGTGTCTTGGTTTAATCAAGAGCGTTCAAGACTAAGGTAGAGAATAAGTTAAACAAGACCGTAAAAACATTATGGTTCATTCATAATAGTGTATCTTAAGTGATGGGTTTTTTACAATATCTGGCAGAGCAAAGGGATTGCATCCCAGTTAACTACACCTATTATCTCTTGATTGGGATAGTGTAGGTAAAACGAAATAAGATTCTTTAAAAGTTTATAAGTTATGTCAGCTTTGCCAAATTTTTGTTTTGGCAACAGCGCCAAAAGCAGTTGTATGTTTGCTTAATCAAATGTCTTCTAAATCAGTTCCAAATACCCTAGCAGACCTTGACACTGTCAAATGGGCAATGATGGGTAGTTTGTTTGTTAAGCTGATATAGGAACTGATTGGTTGGAAGAAAGGTTTAAGCTAGTACTGCTTTGTGGGATATTCCAGGTAAACGAAAAAGATGGTTGCTTTGTGTATCCTAGATACAAGCAAGTTGTATAGGATGAAACCATGAATACAAATGTGAGATTGTTCTCTAACGTTTTAGAGAAGACAATTCAAATCCATCAGGAAATACCTCGTAGCATATGGAGCATACCTTGGAAGGTATGGTACCAATTGCACGGTCACTTGTGTAAGGTGGTAAACCACAAATTAATTCACCATTAACTGACAACGTAAAAGGAGCATCATTGTAGTGGGAGGTTGCCTTAACAGGCTTAATGGTACTAGTTCGTGGAAACAGTCTCTGGACTTCTTCCCAGCTTAACGAACAACATCGTACTTATCCCTTAAAGCGCAACAAAGTTGTTAAGACAAACGATGCCATTTAATGACGTCAAGTCATGAATTCAGAAATGAATCAGTAAAGGTTATGGTTGTGTATCAGGATCAGTGATTGCCAAATAACTTTCCAGCTATAGGCAACTGATTGATATACAAGAAAAATGCTCAAACAGTAACCTAGTATATTCGAGTGTCTAGGTTAGTGAGTAAAGTATGTTTCACAACAAGACTTTCTCACTGGTTGCAACTATTAAACCCATTCGAGTTCTTTTAACCATAACAACACATATAAATCTAACTACCTGGAAGATAGATGACGTCATCCGAATTTTATAAACGGGTACCTTGATAAAAGGTGACGACATCTGCATGCAACAACCAGATAAGTTATGTGCAGTGAAGTGAAAAGCATCATGTCTGGAAGCCAAGGTAGTTTAAGTACGAACTTAAAGGAGCTACAAAGTCATGTAACAGACATTTCGATATTGTCTGGTATTGTGACATGTTGGTGCAATGTTGGTGACATGTTGGTGCAATGACAAACTCAAGGGAACCCAAGACTCACAAGGTGGTAAAACACATAGGATGTGTGGTATCATATCATACGAGAAATCGTGACAAGAGGTGACGTGAATGCAGTGGGAGAGATTGACATGAATGTTTAGTGGATTTATTTACACAGTGCGTATCTCAAAAAACTTATGAGGGTTATGTCCATAGTGTGAGTCTGAAGGCAATATCGATCACTAGTCTATCGTAGATGTGTAAATAGGCTAGGACCAGTATAGACATACTTAATACTTTGGTAAAGCAATGGTATTATGCTTTAAGTATAAGTGGGAGATTGTTGGGATTGTATACTGAAAGCATAAATGATTAAGTGTTTTGTACACTGTTCTTCATATATGTGTCGCTACAACAATGCTCACTGTCTGATGAAACAAACATATAACAAACCATAATATCCTATTATCTCGCCTATAGGGATGACCATATGGTGTGTAGGAGATCACAGAGGATCATATGAATTGTTTGACCTAGCGAGATATAAACAGTATCACAGCTGAGACAGTCCCTGGATAGGCTGTCGTTCTAAGCTGCGGCACATCAGTTCATAAGTGGGCTTATCCTAGCTACTTGATGTGTCGGTACATGGTTATGTATTGATGGGATCAACAGTGGGATGTGTCATTCTTATTGACATATGAATGAGCCAGATCCCTAACATACTTCCTATGATCTTAAACCAGACTGAAGGATAAGGGGCCACAAAGATTGACCACACTTTGATTTACCATGGTGGCGAGTCTTACATGTACACTTATACCCGTATTTTGGGTGTTGGCAATTTGTGTGTGGCGTGCTTAGGCTGGACGTTTAGGTAAGCATATATGTTTTAGGATGGTGACATTCCCTGAGGAGCTCACAAGGTTCATTATGCTAAACCCTGCACGTTGAATTATTTAATTCAGGCATAAGTGAAAAGGAGTGAGTGGTATTACTCAGGAAATAAGAGATTAATTAATTGTGGCTGATTGTCATAAGCCAAATTAATTAATGAATGTCCAAAACCTTAAATATGTGGATCATGTTAGTTTGGTGCTACCCGTTCCTAATAACGTGATAATAAAGGGGTGAGTCAGCATTGTTACCGTGGTGAAGGTTAAAACAATGTTTTATTAATTAATTATGTTCTGGGTTGAACAAGGAAGAATTAATTAATAAAGAGGGCCTACTTTATTATTTTCATCTGATCCCTAGTCTGGCCCATGAACTGCTCAAGCCCATTAGGGTTAGGGTTTCTCAAAACCCTAACACTATATATATATGCCTTCTCTCTATCAGATCAAGTGATTCAGTGTATTGAGCGAATTGAGAGAGAATGGTGCGGCTGATCCGAAGTGAGAAACTGATCGATTTCTCCAGATCTCGGATCCAACTTGGTAGATAATCCTCACTAGATTTCCAAGGAGCAAGGGAACAGATCAGAAGATCAGATCTGTAGGAACAACTTCCAACCCCATTGTTAAGATTCAGATCAAGATTTACTTCATCGTTATTGGCTCCGATCTAGATGTGTAGATCAAACGGTGAAGATCAGGTATTCCTAAAATCCATCCTCTGCAATTAATTTTGTTGGAGCATGCTAGGCTCGCATGGTTTATTTAATTGAAATTCATTCCTTGTATCCTTAGAAATATCTTTGGCAAAAATTTAGTAATGGCAATTCATGTTGTCCATCTTAGACTCAAACCCTACAAGAACTAATCAGGAGGACCGACTGTTGATCGGTTACCAAAGAATTAATCCTTTATTTTTTAGGAATAGGGACCGGCAAGAAGAACTTCCAAGAATAAAAAAGAATGGATCCTGGATAGTGGCTGCTCATGACACATGACAGGAGATGAAAAAAATCTTCATAGATCTTCAAAAAGTCATTGGACCTTCAATCTCCTTCGGTGATAACTAAAAAGGGAGAGTGATTGGAAGATGGTGCATAGAGAAAAATAGAATAAGTATTATTAACGTAGCCCTCGCCGATAATCTGAAGCACAACCTATTGAGAATTAGCCAACTAAGTGAAAACAAGTACATTGTTTCTTTCATTGATACGGGATGCGAGATTGCAAACAAGACCACATGAGAAGTAAAGCTTCGAGGAGTCAGAAAAGGAGGACTTTACGTGGTCGATTGGCACAGTGTACAACAAGACCACATGAAACCAACTAGCTATGACACAAAAGAATAACACTTTTGAATTTCAAAACTATCAACTACATAGCCAGGAAAAACATTGTCGAAGAACTGCCCAAGGAAACCTTCAAAAAGGAAGACATTTGCAAAGCTTGCCAGCAAGGAAAGCAAGCCAAGGCATCCTTCAGATCGAATCTAACAAAGACCACTTCAGAGAGAATCCTAGAGCTGATGCATATGGAGTTATTTGGTCCAGTGACTCCACCTACTGTAGGTAACAAAAGCTATTCATTAGTTGTTATTGATGACTATTCCAGGTACACGTGGGTGAAGATGCTTAAAAGAAAGGACGAGGTCAAGATAATTCTACCGGAGCTAATACTCAGAGTTTAGAATGATAAAGAGGTCACAGTGAAAAGGATAAGATCAGACAATGGTGCAGAATTCTATAATGGTGCTCTAAGGACTTCTGCGCCAATGATGGGATAGGACATGAAAGATCCATTGATAGAACTCCCTAGAAAAATAGCTTAGCAGAGAGGAGGAACAGAACCTTGAAAGAGGCCGTGCGGATGATGCTTGCTGATACTAATCTCGGTCAAAGATATTTGGGGGGAAGCTGTAATGACTGCATGCTACACGAAGAATCAAAACGGACTGAATGCTAGGTTCCACACAACTCCATAATAAATCTATCATGGTCATAAGCCTTCCTTAGCTCATCTTCGTGCTCTTAGTTCACCATGTTATATCTATCACAATGGCAAGTCGAAGTTAAATACTTTCTCTCCAAAAGCTGACGAAGGGTTGTTCCTCGGATATGGGCATCCTTCTCACAAGGGTTACAGAGTGCTTAACAAGACCACAAATCTTGTGGAAATAACATGCAATGTTAATTTTGATGAAGCTACGTTAGTGCGCAGGACCATAAAAGAGCAAGGAGATGTGATTCATGAGGCGAAGGATGTCAATGGACAATCTGGCTCAAATATTTCTGATGCTGAACCGATTATTCTGACTAGGTTTATGAGTGATACCATATCTCTAGTAGAGACCTCGGCTGGTCATCAAATAGTCGAGAAGGCTTGTGATGCAACTGGTACTGCAAAAGCTTTACGAAATCCTATTAAGAAAAGCACAAGTCAAGGGGCAACTCAAGTAGAAGAGACCATTCAACAAAATAAGATGATGCTGAAAATGCCCAAAGAGGTGAGAGAAATGCTAAAGATGAATCTACTGAGAACATTCCGAAGTAGACTGCTGATCGAAGACTTACCATTACTCGAGCAAATGCAAATCCAGCAGATGAATCTTCAGCAAGTATTCTTGAATACTTTCAAAACTTACAACTTGTAGATGTTTCTATCTCAGGAAGCCAAACCGGAGAGCTCAAGAATCAATTCATTCCAGTTACTGAGCTATAAAGACCTAAGTGGTCACTGAGATATCATCCAGCAAATGCAATTCTAGGAGATCTTACTGATCCAATTCATACCAGACACAGTGCAATGCTAGCGTGCTACATATCTCATCAAGAACAAACTAAGGTTGTTGATGACCTACAATCTGCTGATTGGATAAACACGATGCAAGAAGAACTGTCCGAGTTCACGCGTAATCATGTGGATCGACCAACACACAACTCAATGATAGGCAACTAAATAGGTGTTCAAGAACATGCGTGATGAGAATGGCCTAGTCGTGCGCAACAAAGCAAGGCTCGTGGCCAAAGGATACGCGCAATACAAAAGAATTAACTTCGACAAAACATTTACTCCAGTGGCACGACTTGAAGCAATCTAGTTATTCTTAGCATATGCTACTCACTTTGTTTTTTTTGTGTTTCAGATGGACGTCAAGAGCACGTTCCTGAATGGTGAACTAAAGGAGGAAGTCTATGTGGAGCAACCTCCTATATTCGAACGAGGTGACAAGGTGTATAGGTTAAGAAAAGCTCTGTATGGCTTGATGCAAGCTCCCAGATCATGGTACGAGACGTTGTCACTATTCTTGCTGAAAAATGGATTCAGGCAGGGCAAGATCAATCGAACACTCTTCTTGATCAAGGATGCTGAATATATTTTACTTGTTCAAATTTAAATGGATGACATTATCTGTGGCTCTAAGAATCTAACCCTACTTGAAAAATTTGCTCAGCTCATGCAAAATATCTTTCTAATGATCATGATGGGGAAGATGTCATATTTCTTAAGATAACAAGTTTAGCAATCCAGTGATGGGATCTTTATTCATTAGAAGAAATAGACGAAAGATATCATCAGCAAATACTGTCCATAGAAGACAATGAATCTGTGGATTCCCATGAGCACATCATGTCAAATCTCTGTGGATAAAGAAAGCGAATCCATAAATCCAACAACGTATCTAGGTATAATTAATTCATTGTTATATCTAACTGATAGCAGGCCAGACATTTCGCATGTTCTAGACGTGTGTACTAGGTATCAAGCAAATCCAAAGAAGTCACACATGGGTGAGCAAGAAGGATCGTTAAGTATCTGAAAGGGACATAGTCACTTGGAATTTGATTCAGACTTCGGAGAATGTCGAATAGATCAAAAGAGTACGAGTGTGACTTGCCAATTCTTTGGACTCAAGCTAATTAATTGGTTCAGCAAAAAGTAACACTCAAAAGCCACATCCACAATTAAACTTGAATACATGGCTGCTGTGAGTCGTTGTACCCAGGTGTTGTGGATCAAACAACAACTTTAAGATTATGAAGTCAGCACAAGATGTGTCCCGATCTACTTTGACAACAACAATGCGATGTAAATTATGAAGAACCCTGTACATCATTCGACGACTAAGCACATTGATATCAGACACCACTTCATCCGAGATCATGTGGAAAATGACATTTCAATGGAGTATATTTGGACTAAAGACCAGCTTGTTGATATATTTACCAAACCTCTAGAAGAGTGCATATTCAAGGAGCTTTGTCTTAAGCTCGGATTGCTAGAATTGAATGAGGTTCTAGAATAATAAGTCCAAGCTCTCATTCTATTTCTAGAATTTCTCGGGATTCTAGAGTAGATGCAGATTAAAGTGCGTCCAAGGTCACACATTCTAGATACTTGGTAAGAAGAATGTTAGTCGGTTTGCTGAGTCCAAGCTCTCAGCAAAGTTAAAAATCCGCAGGATCAACCATTTTCAGACACCATCCAGCAAACTGGAGTCGACTTCACAAAATGCAGGATTTCTCAACCTCTAAAACATTTTAAGCAGATAAATTGCTAAAGTAAATGTGTGCTAAGTAAAATTTGATCATTCATGAAAAATTCGCTTTGGGATCTAGACGTTACTGGCCTAGATATGGAATGATGAAAGGTCACGTGGAAAATATTCTCGAAACTGTTGGATCCCAAGACTGAAGATGTGATTGATCAAGGATTCATCAAGGAAAACTTGCCTATTTAAAGGAGATCTTCGGCTTCAGTCTAATCATACCATTCTCTAAAGAAATATTCTATAAATTTCATTCAGATTAAATTCCCATAGTTGTTGGACAAAATCCTGTTGCGTAAAGAAAGAGGATCGGGGGTGGGCTCCTTTTCAAGCTCACCAAATTTATGTCAAGATGGATCCAAAAAACGAGACTTGGAAGTCTCTGAATTTGAGAAAGGATCGTAATCTTCATCAGAAGCCTATCAAAGAAGATTCTCTCAATTCTCAGTTCACCGCTCGTGATGAGTTTTCTCATATTAGAATCGAAGGGTGATAGGACGTTCATAACATCAGGCCATGGAAACTTCATTTTTTATGATATGAACATTTGTTAAGTGAGTCTGAGGATGGATTTTCCATAGTCACAAGGTTTGGGTAACTTCTCTGGGCAACGGTGGGTGGTGGGTTCATTGGCTTCCCAAATTACTTCTTCCTCATCTCTTCTTACTCATTAGTCGGAGAGGAGATGGAGGAAAGGCTTGCAGATGGTGCAGATGTTACTAATGAACATCTACATGGCATCTGGATCTAAAGAAGCATACAGACACGAGCACCAGTCTGAGCAGGTGGTGAGAGACTTGCTAGACTGGATTCCATTCACAATCAGCTCGATTCTTCGTAGGAAACAAGGTTGTTGCCGAACAGATGTCCGTGAGGCCCGACAAGGGGAGCTAGAAGATGAACTTGTTAATAGACATCGACAGCCTTGGAGGCGTTGCAGCCCAAGTGGGGATACTTGCAACAACGAGACCAGCAGAAGACTCAGAAGAAGAGCAGACCCAACAACGACTTAAAGTGGAGTAGTTTTTATGCTGAATTTGGTCATTATAAGGTGTAGTTTACTTTTTTTCGAAGTCTAACTCTTTTAAAATTAATGATATCAATATAAGAACTTGCTCATTTTGAAGACAATACCTTGTTGTCTCATAACATTAAATGCTCTATATATTGCTAGTTTAGTACACTCTTGATGTAAACAGCTTCATGTTTGACTTCTATATGTTTACCTTTTGATGTAATCAAAGAAGGGGTAAGAATCAACAGAAAGGAAGATGTCGAAACAAGAATGGTGGAAAAACCTTCTTTAGAGTCGATGCATTCAACAGAATGCTTGTTGGATGCTAAGTTCAAATTATCAGGAAAGTCCTTGTTGTCTGCTGAGTCCAAGCTCTCAGCAGATTCCTGATGACTATTGAGTCCAAGCTATCAGCAAAGTGTCTTTTGTTTGCTCTAACTGTTTAGTAGACAACACCCAACTAATGATTTCAAATCTCTAAAAAGGCAGGAGCTTCCAATCAATAAAAGAAGTTGTTGAAGGCAACATTAAATGCAGGCGTGACTGTTGCGTAGGGCGGCGACGAATGAATGAATTCCACGTCCGCCACACGCGCACTTTCCATTATTGTGGGTCAAATGCGAATCGTTGCGAAACTCCCCAACTGTCAATCTGTCCAGATTAAAGTTAGGATCTAATCGTTTGTTGAAATTGATTGTTTCAATTTAGATAAAAGGAGTGATTCGGGAGTTTCTAACCCTATTGCATTCTTCATATTTGTCTGCGATTTTCTTTGACTTCTCTATTTTTTCTCTAAGTTCAGGAAATCTCCAAATGGCTGAATCATCCAACCGTTCCAGCCCCCTCGCCCAAATCATCAAGACGTCCTACCATTTCTGGTGAGCCTGAACAACACCAGCCTACCCTCACTGGTATTTTCAAGAAGGAGCACATTGATTAGTCCATTGGCTATGGACGAATGGTCTCAATTGCCCACAAGTGGAAGCCGAAAGAACATACCAGTGAGCAATGGAGGACAACCCTTGTACAGAAAGATAAAATCCTGTATGAGCCCCTATTTAAGAAACACTTCTTGACTTGGTTCGTCTAACGGCTCGACGATGAGGGTTTGCTAAAATACATGACAGCAGAACTTCTAAAGTTCAGACCACACCTGGTAGCAGAGTTCTTCACAAGGGCTCTAATCGAAAAAGTCAAGAAGTCTTTCACAACCAACGTGCTAGGTATCAAGATTGTTGTAAGCCCAGAAGTCCTGAAGAAGAATTATGGTCTGAGACTTAAAGGGAAGGATGTTGCCACCTACAACGTGGAAGATACTGAAGAGATAAGGAGGAGATGGCTTAAATGGAAGAAGGAGAGCTTTCCCGATAAGGAATGGAAGGTGTCCGTACCCTTGAAATCCCTGAATGAATATGTCAAAAAATTTGACATTATGGTCATTCGAATGCTTGTGTGTGAAGAAAGCTCGCACTCGGCCATCGAAGATAAAATCCGAGGGGACTGGGCAGTTCATCTACATCAAATGGTTGGCACATGTCTACAAGAATGTGGACATCTAGAAGACTCACGTATTCACTGAGGATGTGAGTTTTGGTATCAAAATAAGTCATTTCGTAGAGGGTTTCGTACCCAATGAGAAATGCGATCACGGTGAGGATTTGATACCATCATACATCATGCCACCTACTTGCCAGCAGCAACCCCCGAAGAATTACAAGAGACCGAAGTTTCCAAAGGGTAAAATCAATGTCAACCCGGCTGCTCCGGTTTCTGAAGAGGAAGAGTATGAAGTCAGTGAGATGATTCCTCATACAGCCATTCCTCTGACTGCCAAAGATATAGAGGAAAAGAGGAAGGAAGCAGAAACTGATGACCTTATCAAGGAGATGGAAAATCTTCCCGACCTCACAATGCTAGATCCAACCCTGAAGCCATTTGTGATGAAAAAGCGAATTCCGGTGAACACCCAATAGCAGAGGAAGAGGAAAGGTGTTGTTGTTGAAGGGGAAGCACGGAAGAAGGGATCCATTCCAAGGATTAATAGTTCAATTTCAGATGCCGGTTGTGGATATAACCATTCCCATTCTTGATATTGATGCAGATCCTCAAGGTCCCTCCTGCTGGCACAGTGACAAATCTACCAAGTGAAGGTTATTCACTAAAGAGGAGAAAGAGGCTAGAAGGAGAGCCAAGCAACATGAAATGAAGGAATTTCAAAAGAAGAAACTGGAAATGACTTTAGATCAGAGGGATTGTTGGTCCTTAAATATCAGAGTCGTCGTGTAGATAACTTAACACGAAATGCAGCGGAATAGATTTAAAACTCTTGCACTTATTGTTGTTAACAAATGTTTCTTAGCTCAAGTGGTTACTTAAGTATGTTTTCAAATATACTCTAGCAACTCCGTTGCTAGGTTTCAAATCGATCTTAAGCAGTAACTTAATAAAACAGTAAATAGACACAAGATTTATAGTGGTTCAATCAAATAGATCTACGTCCACTCCTTAGCCGAATCGCTAAGAATTTCACTAGAAAAGTATACAGATTACAAGGAATCGCCTTTCCAGTTAAGTAGGCAGTGAGCTTTCGGCCTGGCTACTTGACAGCTATCCTCCGTGAGTTTGCGCTTCTCCGGTAAGGTTTGGCTGGGGGTCAAGGGCACACCTTCGAAATTCCTGCCTTGCTTGATATGGAAGATTTGTTGACACTTCCAGATATTCCTTGAGTGTGGCTAGACGCCCGTTCTAGTCTTGACCTTTTCAGGTGTTCGACTGTCAGATTCTTTTCCAAAAGAAAGGAATCTCAATGATTGAAATATTCTTGAATGCAATCAAGAATATCTTCAATGAAGTGCCAGTAAATCAATGAGCGACACTT
>JAPKLW010000452.1:378911-407355 GCA_026898455.1 Plectranthus barbatus
TTTTAAGCATAACTCTTTAAATTTGGTTTCTGGAAGGGGCTTTGTAAATATGTCTGCTATCTGATCTTCGGTGGATACATAGCGAACATCGATATCTCTCTTCTCCTGATGATCTCGTATGAAGTGATGACGAATATCGATATGCTTGGTCCGAGAGTGATGAACCGGATTCTTTGTGCATACATGGCACTATTGTTGTCGTAATAGATGGGTACACATTCAGGAGAAATCCCGTAATCTTGTAGTTGTTGCTTTATCCATAGAATTTGCGAACAACAGCTAGCAGCAGCTACATACTCTGCTTCTGTAGTGGAGATAGCAACCGAATGTTGCTTTTTGCTGAACCAGCTAATGAGTTTGTGTCCCAGAAATTGACATGTGCCACTAGTTCTTTTCCTGTCGATCTTACATCCTCCAAAGTCAGAATCTGAATATCCACTCAGAGCTAGACTATCTTCTCTGGGATACCAAATTCCCAATCCTTCTGTACACTTCAGATAGCGAACAATTCTCTTGGCGGTGTCAAAATGGACCTTCTTAGGCTTGGCTTGATACCTAGCACATAATCCCACAGCATACGAGATATCTGGTCTGCTAGCGGTGAGATATAGTAGTGAACCTATAATCCCTCTATAAAGAGTAAGATTTACATCATCTCCTTCTTTCTCAAGAGCAGCAATGCAAGTTGTGCTGATAGGTATGCGTAAGCTCTTGGTCTTCTCCGGACAGTATTTAGTGATTAAGTCACGAGCATACTTCTTCTAATGAATGAATATTCCTTCTTTGGATTGCTGAACTTGCAGTCCAAGAAAATAAGACATCTTTCCCATCATGCTCATTTGGAAATGGCTAGTCATGAGATAAGAGAACCTATCACATAGATCTTGATTCTTTGATCCAAAGATTATGTCGTCAACATATATTTGAACTAGTAGAATGCTGTCTCCATCTTTAATGTGAAAGAGAGTTTGATCTATCCTCCCTTTCTGAAATCCATTATTCAATAGAAATTTGGATAAAGTTCCATACCAGGCTCGTGGTGCCTGCTTCAGACCATATAGTGCCTTCTTGAGTCTGTAGACTTGATTACCTTGCTCAAATCCCGGAGGTTGCTCGACATAAACTTCCTCCTTGAGCTCGCCATTAAGGAACGCGCTCTTCACGTCCATCTGCATTACATCAAACTCATGGTATGCAGCATATGCCAGGAATAGACGGATAGCCTCTAGTCGTGCTACTGGAGCGAATGTTTCATCATAATCTATGCCTTCACATTGTCTATACCCTTTGGCCACAAGACGTGCCTTGTTCCTTACTACAGCACCTGATTCATCTTTCTTGTTTTTGAACACCCACTTAGTGCCTATAACACTCTGATGTTCTGGTCTGTCGACTAGTTCCCACACATTGTTGCGTGTGAACTCTGCAAGCTCCTCTTGCATGGCATTCACCCAATCTGCATCTAGCAGTGCTTCTTCTACTTTCTTGGGTTCTTCATTAGATATGTAACAGGCTAACATGGCATTGCCGTTCCCTTGTCTGGTTAGGATAGGATCATTCACGCTTCCAAGAACACTATCTAAAGGATGCGCACGTAGCCATGACGGTCTGATACGTCCTGGGATTTCAGCATCTGGTTCTCCTTCTTGATGAGTATTATTTTGATTAGCTTCTACTGCATTCTCCTGGGGTTTGGCAACTGGGACAACTGGTACTCCTTCCTCATCTGCTTCTGGATCTTCATAAACAGGGTCGGCACGAGCAGGTATGACATCGGTTGGAGCTCCAGCAGCGGGTTCCTCCAGGGTTGGATTCTCAACAACTCCTTTGCTAAGATCTTCAGTAGATTCTTCATCCTCTTGATTGTCTAATGCACCAGCAACATCTAAATTTTCATCTAGATATATAGAGGATGGGGCCTCAGCATGATCATTAGCATCACTGGCCTGGTCAGCAGTCTGGTCTCCTGCTGAGTGCGATGCTTCTGGGGTGACATCAGTCTTAGACCTAATCGGATCAATACTCATGTTTTCGAAAGAATTTTGTAGAGATTGATCATAGATATCATTGGTCTCATGATTGTCATCCTTATCATCCTTGTTAGACCTGCGCACTAAAGTAGAATCATCACAAATAACATTGCATGTTATTTCCACAAGTCGAGTTGTCTTGTTTAACACTCTATAACCTTTGTGAGATGGGTATCCATATCCTAGGAAAATACCTTCATCAGACTTAGGTGAAAAAGTGTTAAGTCTAGACTTCCCAATGTTATGGATATAGCATGTAGAACCGAAAGTACGAAAATGTTTAATAGAAGGCTTACGACCATTACATACTTCATAAGGAGTTTTGTTAAATCTGCCATTAACTGCACTTCTATTTTGAGTGTAGCATGCAGTCATGATGGCTTCTCCCCAGTACTTTCCATTGAGTCCAGAATCAGCAAGCATAGACCGCGCTGTTTCCTTCAATGTTCTATTTCTTCGTTCTGCTAGCCCATTCTGCTGTGGAGTTCTAGCAGTGGACCTCTCATGATGAATTCCAGCCTCCGCAAAAAAATCCATTAGGATTCCATTACAGAATTCAGTCCCATTGTCAGATCTAATCCTCTTAACTGTAAACTCCTTGCTGTTCTGTTCTTTGAGGATCAACTCAGTTAGCAGGGTCTTTACTTCATCTTTAGTCTTTAATAGTTGAACCCACGTATACCTGGAGAAGTCATCAACAACCACAAGTGTATATATTTTCTTATTGACTGTGGGTGGTGTGACAGGACCAAACAGATCCATGTGTAGGAGTTCAAGAATTCTCCCTGAGGTATCCTTTTCTGGATTTGATTTGACGGATGCTTTTGTTTGTTTGCCTTGTTGGCACGCTTTGCACACTCCTTCCTTCCGGAAAGATTCAGCAGGCAGTCCTTCAACCAGCTTGTGTTTGGCTAGATGATTGATAGTCTTGAAGTTTAAGTGATTTAATCTTTTATGCTATAGCCAGTTTGTCTCCTCTTTGTTAAATGCCACGAAGCATGAGTCCTGTTGGCCACTTTGCCAATCGACCACATATAGTCCACCCTTCCGGATGCCTCGAAGTTTTACTTCACCTGTAACCTTATCAACAATATCACAGCCAGAATTAATAAAATAAACATTATATCCATTTTCACATAGTTGGCTGATGCTCATCAAATTGTGTTTAAGGTTTGAAACGAGAGCAGCATTAACAATTCGGATTTCGTCTTGTTCTACACATCCTCTTCCAATGACTCTTCCTCTGCTGTTATCACAAAAAATAACTGAGGATCCATAGATGCTTTGTAAATCTGAGAATAAGTCTGCTCTTCCAGTCATGTGTCCTGAACAGCCGCTATCAAGAATCCATTCATCTGGAGAACTTGGCTTCTTGACTTGTAGATTCTGTTTCTGCAAGACAATTTAAGAGAAAGATTTGGGTACCCGTTTAGTCTCGGGTCCTGCAGGATTAGCAAGTGTCATTGTTCCTTTTGGAACCCACATCTGAGTGATCTTCAAAATTTTCTTCTTGACATCACTCTTTATACCTTTCTCAACCTTAGGATAAGTAAATCGTGCATACTTAGATTAAGGGTGAGGTGTAGTGGTGTGTTGTGCCTTCATTGTCCTTTTGAGAAGGTTTGTTTTGGACTTAGGCCTTACATAGGTGTTATGCCTATGTGGTGTATATGCATTATATGAGGGCTTTACAGCATTATAATAAACATGTTTGATTTTCTAAAATGAAGGGATTGTTGTCCTAGCAGTAGATACATACTGCTCGGCATTCCTTCTAGACTCTGCTGATCTTGGTTGCGAAGCATATATTCTTGTATTCTGCTTAAATTTATTATTCCTCTGTTGAGGTTTCATAGCAGACACTCGAGTATTCTGCTGAGGTATAACATACCTCTGCTGTGCTTCCTTAGCATATATTCTAGGATTAGGCTGGGATATATCGTACCTCTGCTGAGGTTCCCTAGCAGATGTTCTAGTATTCTGCTGAGGTTTCACAGATTCGCTAACGAAAGTTTCAGCAGATTCTTTTTCTTTCAGTTTTTCTCCAAGGATGAATTTTCCAGCAGAGACAAACTGAATAGTCTTCTGCTTAGAAGATTCTCCTTTATTATAGCGATTAAAACCAACACCAGCTCTATCTTTGTGGTGCTTTTGTTGATTAATTGCAGCATTCAAAATAGCTTGACTAGTCGTGTAAGTACAAATGCAGTTTTCTTTTGGTTTATTTTTTAGCAGAATGTTTTCTTTTTCAAGATTTTTGAAATTTTTAGAAAGTATTGAGAATTCAGCTTTCATTTGTATAAGTTCCTCACTTGCAGACCTTAGTCTTTCGACTTCCTCGGTCAAATTTGAAACTTCTAACTTCAGTGAGATGTTTTCACCTACAATGACGTTTTTAATTTCATACATTTTAGAAAATTCTTCACTAAGTTTCGTGAGATAGTCTTCCTCAGAATCTAGAGTGAGATTCTCGCAATCATCAAAAGTTACAAATCTAGGTATGTTTACTGAAATTACCTCGTTGTTCTCGGCTGCTAGAGCTGTTTCAGCATTCTGATCAGCATCTGCATCAGCAAATTGATCTTCCACGATGTCTGCCATCAGCACTAGCATGGCCTCTTCATTCTCTTCCTCTGAGGATAGATAATATTCCTCATCATTTTCAGGGATATCCTGAGTTTTCGTCCTGGTTAGGAGTGCTCTTTTGACTGCATTGCCTGCACGTCTTTCAAATCTTTGTTTCAGCCGCTCCCTTTCTTCTCTGCTGACTTTCGGACAGTCATGTTTCAAGTGTTCAGGAGATCCACACTCGAAACAGGTCCTAGGCTTTCGCTCTGCTGAGCGGGTATGAGAAGGTGACAGTTGAGTCTCCTTTGATTCCTTTTCGCCTTTAGCCTCCATCAGCATCTTCTGAAGTTTCTTCATCTGTTCTTCTAGTTCACTGATCTTCATATCAGTAGGCTGAGAGCCAGAGGTTGTTGCAATCTCCTTTGATTGGGTTATAGGAACAGATCTTTCTTGATTGTAATATGATTTCTTTTGTTTAAACTTATTAAAATCATTTTTGACAAAATAAGCTAGATCATCTGAGCTAGCAGCGAATTGTACTACTGCAGCCTCATTCTTCTTTGACTGTTGTATTATAAATTCATGAGATTTCAACTGAGCAAATACCTCGGATGTAGACATTTTGTTGAGATCTTTCTCACTTAGACTAGTCATTTTAACAAACCAGTCATTTCTAGGATATAGTTTAGAGATAATCTTGTGATTCATTTCCCCATTCTCATATTTCTTACCAAGGTTGTTCAGCTCTCCAATGATGGTATTGAATCGTTCCTCCATGGCCATTATGGATTCACCTGCATTCATAGAGAAAGATTCATATTTATCAACCGCTACCTGCAGTTTATTGAGTTTCATCTGGTCTGTCTCCTGGGAGGACTCGCAGACATACTGCCACATCTCTTTAGTTGTATCAAACTCTAAGGCCTTTTGTGCCATCAGCTTAGGTAGAGAGTCAAGGATTAACTTCTTTGCAACATGCTCCAGCTGAGCTCTTTTCTTGTCTTCACTTGTATATTCCTCAAAAGATTTTGCAACCATCTGGGGTCTTGGTGGCCTTGGGGGTCTAGGTTGATCTCCTTCAACAGCTCCTTCAGCGGGTTCGGGTACAGGTCCTATAAAAGTGTTAGCTTTCATAATCTTAATGGGACCTCTTTCAAGTACCTCAACCATTTCTGGGTGTATACTCTGAAGCTGTATTAAGGCCATCTTTTTCCATGTTGTGAAGTTCTCCCTGTTGTACTTTCCAAGAGAGTGATTCAACATCTTGTCTCCTGAGCTAAACAAGTGAAACACAGATAAACAGGTAAAAGTGCAAGGAAAATGTGGATCTGGTCTTAAGCGACTCAGAAGCAGTCGGTTTTTCAACCACCTGCTCTGATACCACTTGTTGGTCCTTAAATATCAGAGTCGTCGTGTAGATAACTTAACACGAAATGCAGCGGAATAGATTTAAAACTCTTGCACTTATTGTTGTTAACAAATGTTTCTTAGCTCAAGTGGTTACTTAAGTATGTTTTCAAATATACTCTAGCAACTCTGTTGCTAGGTTTCAAATCGATCTTAAGCAGTAACTTAATAAAATAGTAAATAGACACAAGATTTATAGTGGTTCGATCAAATAGATCTACGTCCACTCCTTAGCCGAATCGCTAAGAATTTCACAAGAAAAGTATACAGATTACAAGGAATCGCCTTTCCAGTTAAGTAGGCAGTGAGCTTTTGGCCTGGCTACTTGACAGCTATCCTCCATGAGTCTGCACTTCTCCGGTAAGGTTTGGCTGGGGGTCAAGGGCACACCTTCGAAACTCCTGCCTTGCCTGATATGGAAGATTTGTGGACACTTCCAGATATTCCTTGAGTGTGGCTAGACGCCCGTTCTAGTCTTGACCTTTTCAGGTGTTCGACTGTCAGATTCTTTTCCAAAAGAAAGGAATCTCAATGATTGAAATATTCTTGAATGCAATCAAGAATATCTTCAATGAAGTGCCAGTAAATCAATGAGCGACACTTCTGGTTGTTGGGAGCTTTTAAATGTGCTTTCACTTAGCTCTCAACTTACTACTTGTTCACTAGTTCGCTTTGTTAAGAGATCACACTTGTGTAATTTGCGAATGTTTTCAGATAATTGAAGTAGTTGTTTCTCCATTTTCGGACTTGTCTTTTATAGGTAGAGATTCAAACTTTGAATCTCCATATCCGTTAGACACAACGGCTCCAAGATCCGAGAATGTTTGGTCTGTAACATTCACTTTTGTTTTTGACTTGTACCTTCATTGCCACTTCGGGAAAGTCTTAACCTTTTGTGTGAGCTTTTTGTCAGAGTCCCAGTCCAGCTTCAGATTTGTTTCTTTTGCTTTGCTGGAATCTGCTGAGATTATATTCCTTTTTATCCTTTGGCTTCCATTATTTGCGATTCTTTATTCATTGTTGAAGGATACCGAATGCTAACACCTTAGCATTCTGTCTAGCGTCCTTTCATCCGTTTGCTAGTGATCCTTTGTTGGCTTGCTTCTCTAGCAATTTGTAAGTTGAATGCTGATGTCGTCTCCTTGCGTCTGCTAGGAGTTCTTCTCAGCACCCTAGTCTATTACAACTCGATGTACAATCTTATACAGGACTTTACAAGTTGTATTAGACTCTCTAGATTTCAGCAAATGACCGACCAGCTAAATAAGGTTAGATCCAACAAAACCTTTTACAAATAAGTCCTAAGAGAGATTTTAGGTATAATTCCCAACAGGGATGCCAGATTTGAGCAGGTGAAATCTGCTACTGAGGAATATGCAGAGAATAAGAAGAAAGAGCTAGCAGATAGGAAGAAAAATGTTGAGAAAGCCGCTGCTGAGTTCGAGAAGCCTCCTGAGGAAATTGCTAAAACAGGTTGCCAAGGGGAAGAAGAAGGTTCATGTTGGAGAAGAAATTGTTCAAAACCTAGATGCTCTATCTGATCAAGAGTTTGACAAGTTGTTGAACCAATGAACATTTATAGACCTTCATACGTGCGGCAGGTGTATCAGGCGGTGTAGTGATCAAAAGAACTCCCACGCAAGAACTAGGGAGTGCTGCAAGTCAGGCTGAACAACCCACTACTGCGCTAGGGGGAAGTGGTGTTGCTGGTGTAGAAGCTGAAGTTGCTAGGCAATCTACCGTGCAAAGGGAAGGTAGATCTGCTGATGATGCAAATGCTGAAGTAAGAATTGAGAAAGAACAGACTGCTGCGAAGGAGGAAGCAGTACTGTTGATAAAAACATTGATGTTGTTGAACAGATGGTCGCGCAAGGAGGAGACCATGTTGTTGATGTCTTTGTTGCTGGAAGGAGACGCTCAATAACAAGATGTTGTGACAAAAGAAGCTGAAAAGGTAGCAGATGGAAATGATGCTGAGGCTGCAATGAATGCTGAGGAAGTAGCCAAGCAAATAGCTGCGCTTGTTGAAAGTAGTACTGCACAACGAAGTGAAAATCCAGCAGAGCCAAAGGATGCTGAATCATTGGCTGCGGAGAAGCAAGCTGCTGAGGAGGACGCTGCTCTAAAGCGTGCTGCTGAAGTCATAGCAAAATTGCAAAATAATTTGAAGAAGTAGGTAAAGGAAAGGAACGAGAGGTATCTCTGTGCCCTAGGATTTGATCCATCTAAAGTCCCAGGATGGGATACAAATGCAAATTCCTCGACATTGCTCAATCAAACCATAGATTCCATATGACAAAGATGTATACCTGCTCCATCCTCCCCCGAAGTTTCTGGTATCTCATTAGATTCAATTCCAAGTGATGGGGAGGAAGCTGAGATGATTGAATGATTAGAAGCTACTGAGGGAGCCATGATGATTGTTGGAGGGGATTCGTTCTTGAGTACTGAAATGCTAAGAGTACCTGTGGATGGACCACTAAACAACAGATTCAGGGCTTAGCGGATCGCCCAATAGTGCCCTCCGGTCACCGTAAAAGATGAGGAGGATGCAGATCTTATCTCGTGGGAGCAGGATGTTAATTCTTTCATTGAAGCCCAACTTGTTGATGAGTTTGAGTCTACCTATGCTCAAGAATTCACAGGTGAGTCTGCTGACCAAGATCATCTAAAGACCGAATTTCAACGATGGAGGTGTTTTGAATTTTCCACTCATGATCTTCACTATGAGGATCGTGCAATATTGATGACTCGCATGGGTCTAAATTATCGGAGGAGTGAGAAAGATTGGGCCGATGATTGAATAGATCAGGAATCCAAGAGGCAGTACATTGAGAAGCAAGTGGTTGCTAGGATAAGGAAGATCATGGAGCATAGAGCTGCCACTAGCGATCATTCATTGCTACCTTTTGAATATACGAATGTTGAATTATCTTCCTCAGCAATGGTGTTTGAGTCTCCTGCGACAAGGAAGCAGATGGCTGCAATTGCTAAGTTCCTAGCCAAAATAGTAAAAGAGAAGGTAGAAAAGAAGAGAGCATAGGAGGAGAGGAAGATGAAGCCAAGGTAGAAGTGAATGTTGCTAAAGCTAAGGAAGAGCTTCAATAGACGCTAAAGGAAGACTTCGTCTCTTTCTCCTTCAACCTTTTTGCTGCAATCAAAGAGGGGGAAGATAAGAAGTTGGCTACGGAAGCAGAGAGGCTGAAGGAAGAAGAGGAAAGAAGAATCCGCCGTGAAGCTCGCCTTAAGATGGAAGAGGAAGAAGAGAAATAATAATGAAGGAAGAAGGAAGAAAGAAAGAGGATTAAGAGAGAATAAAGGGATGCCCTGGTGGACCGTTTCATGAAGATAACTGCTAAATCACTTAGCAATCTAACCAAGGTCGCCGGCTCTCCTAGCTCGAAGAATGATGAATATGACTCTTCTACAATCATTCAGTAATCCTCCTATCTTGAAATTTTTTCGTAAGTTTTTATTTGTGTTGGGTTCTTGTTTCATGTACTCTACTGAAGAAATCTTACTGAAACGAACCCATATTGATGACAACATCTCATTGTCAAATTTTGATTATTTGATTTAGCTGAACTTACACACTTTGTGTAATCAGCATATCGCATGGGCTGTTGAATGTGTGTTCGTGTTCGATAGTGTGTTGCTCTATCTTTATGTTTATTGTGCTTAATTGATTGCTAATGTTCCAACATATTTTTTAAGCCTTTCACTTGTGATAAATTTTAATTGAGCAATATCCTTCTTATTTTGAGGGGGAACATCTTCGAAAAATGCTGAGTTTAAGGGAGTTAAAATGTTGAGTTAGATTTGCTAGGAATATCTTGTAAACTCAGTAATCTACTTTCCCATGATTAGTAAGTCAAGGTTTGGGGCTTTGATCGCACCAAAAAGGGGGAAATTGTTTGGAATATTGTACCCCTTTTGTCTTAAAGTTATTTGTAATGGTTTTGGTGCATATTAGAATTTTTTGAAAATTGTAAAAGTCCTATATAGGATGATTATATTCGAGTTGTAATAGAGTTATAAATCATCATTGAAGTTTATTAAATGATTCGGCAAAGATCAAAGAGATTGCTAGAAGACTCAAGCAAAGAACAAAGAAATTGTTGAAGGATTTAGCAAATACAATGATTGCTAAGGTTGCTAGCAAACAACAAAGTATCGGAAGGCTAGCAAACCTACGGAGATTGCTAAAGGTAATTAGCGGACAACCAAGTCGCTGAAGGAATGAAGCGAACAGATTGTTGGATGTCAACAAGGTTGCTAAGATCTAGCAGACAAATGACAAACTCAACAAAATGTGCGAAAATAATCAACAATCATCTGAAACTGCGAAATCAGATGATCTTCAATACTAGAAATTAAGGAATCTCCGAATCAAGAAGTTGATTTATCAAGCGACAAAAAGGGGATTTCCAAAATTAAACTCAAAGATCCGTTCTGACAAAGTCGACTAAATGAGGAAAAAGCCAATCAAATAAGGAAGACATCCGAAGAGTCTTTGTATCTTTCAAAAAAAGAAAGAACGAGATTGACAAGCGGTCTAACACTGTCTAACGTACAAAAAGATTTAAACTAATATGTTTGAATATTAGCCTATAAATAGAAGGATTTGCGGTGAGATAAAAAGTTCGTCTAATTTAAAAATCCATCAGTTTATGCACAAACACACGCATATTCTTTGCCGAATTCAAAACCCGATCATACATTGATTGAGGCTTTGCTAAAGCTTCCATGTTCATCACGAGACCAAAGAAGTTCGATTCTAAGGTTATTCGTGGAGTTCTTTCTGTCTAAGAAAGAACTTAGTTGTCACTTTGATCTGCAAGGTTGGCTATTAAAGGCATCTAGCCATAAAGATTGATGTTTCAGGAAGAACTATAAAATTCCTAATCCGACGAATAAGGAGAGGGGAGGTGTGTCCTCACTCTAAGTGTGTGTCGAGAAGGTTTATATCCGAGGAGTCTTGAAGGTGCGCTGTGACTAGACAGAGGAGCTGCTTGCAGTTAGAGATCAAGTCTTGCTTTTTATAGTCAATCTTATTGAATTTCCAGTCAAAAGATTGAAGAATGGACGTAGAACATTTTGTTAAAACCACTATAACCTTAATCTTATTTATTCCTTACTGTTTTATTGCTTTTCTGTTAATTTAAAATACAACACCTCATGTTTTGCTGTATAATCTGTAATAAACATAAACATCTCACAAGCTTAATCACATATTTCATAGAGACTTGCTGAGTCGAGACCTCAGCAAGTTAAGTGTAAGAACATTTAACATTCTGCTGCAAAATAGATACTCTGATTAGGGACCAAGATGCCTCCATGCTCGAATACGCAACACATTTCTGCTTTGCGCTCCTCCATGATACAACTCCACCATTTAAGGTAAACAAATAACGCGAGGTAGTTTCTTCTCATCGTGGTGTTGGGGTTGTATACTGAAAGTATTTATGATTAAGTGTGTTCGTTTGATACACTGGTGTTCAAAAATGTTTTACATCAACATAGGTGCTATCTGATATAACAAACATACTATATGAACTATAATATCCAATTATCTCGCCTGTAGGGATGATCATATGGTGTGTTGGAGATCGCAGAGGATCATACGAATCATTTGACCTAGCGAGATAAAATAGTACATGGCAGAGATTGCTCTTAGATAGGTTGTTGGTTTAGGTTGTGACACATCAGTATATAAGTGAGCATATCCTAGCTATTTGATGTATCAGTATATTGATAAGTTCTTATTTTCACTAACTTATTTATAATGTTCTTCAGAGTTTTAGTGTTTTTAGAGCATTTTATTTATTTTTGCATGCATGATACGGTTATTGCATGTGATATGCTTGGGATGGTGTATTTTGCAGGTTTTATGGTGAAAAGTGGCTAAAGGAAGAAAGATGTCTGGGATGGTGTATTTTACAGACCAACATCGATCTATGTCAATGGTGAGGATCGATCAAAGATAGAGGTCAAACCTGGATCGATGCGTGCCATTCACCTTGATTGACGTCAGTGTGCATCGATCGACGCTGAAGATTTTGCAGCAATCGATTTGAAGATTGATTTGTGATTTTTACCTCGACTAACAGGAAGCTACGTCGGTCAACGTCGACCTTCATATGGAAATTTTCCTAAGATTTAAGATATATCTGTATCTTGTTTCCTAGGCCTGACAAGATACATCCAACATAATTATAAATAGCCCTCAAGAGTCGAATCTTAAAGTGTGTTAGGTTTTATTTTCATTCGAGAGAATGATTACAACAACAATTTCATAGTTACTTTATATTTGCATTTGAAGTTATATTCGGGAACTGTGGCAACAACTCAATTCTTTTCGGAGTTGCAGTTTTATTTATGCAAGACTATTTTCAAGTTCTATCTTTTTATGTTAATTCCTATCATGTCTATGTGTAACTAAACTCTAAATAGATTCTAGGGTTTCGAATATTATTCCTATGTGTATGTTGAATTAGATTAATCACCTTTTTTAATTCGTAGTTTATGAAAACTAGGATTAATTACAACCTTAAATTAATGGCCATAGTTTAGGACTAATTTAGTTGGAATTTAGAGACTAAGAAAGTAATGGATTTCAATGGAACATGGTTTTAATAATATAAATTGTTTTTCTTGTCTGAAAAGAGGGAATGAATTTGTAGGAATAAATCTGTAGAACAATCGGGGTTAGTTATATTTTCTCAAGACTAAAAAGGTAGAGATAATTAATTAATCAACTTTGTGAATTGTCCTCAATAGAATCCATAATATTTTTCTGATGTTCCACTACGGAGAAGAATTAAATGTGGTAATTAATGAATTCATAAGTACATATATGGCATAATAGGTAGAAAACCCTAGGATCTATGTTCTTCATATTCGATTTCAAAACCTTTCACGATTTACTGTTGTACTTTAGTTTTCAAAATTCAACCACAATATCTTTTTTCAATTTCTTAAACAATGTTCCGAAAACTCTTGATTTGATAGTTAGGGTTTCTTCATTACTTTGCTCCTCTGGGATTCGATAATTTATTTCATCACTATATTATTAGCTTAGCTAAATCGCTAAAAAATAATTTTGAGATCAATGGTGCCGTGGATTCTGGCGAGTGTATTCTATTGGCCTTCTATCCACGGGATATGTCATGGGTGGATTACAGGCTTTGATCATTGCTGGAGGACCGATAACATCTCGTAGAGGGATGAGATGCCACAAACCCAGGTGATAAAAGTTGAGATATTCGACATTTGGGGGATACATTTCATGGGACCTTTCCCGCCATCTTGTGGGTTCTCATATATTCAGCTGGCGGTGGATATGTATCGCGATGGGTAGAAGCCATCCCGACGACCACAGATGATTCCAAGGTCATCATCAACTTTCTGAAAAGATGGTGACAAGGTTTGGGACACCTAGAGCTCTGGTGAGTGATGGGGGGTCTCATGTATGAAACAAGTTATTGGCTTCCCTACTTGCACGATATAGAGTCAAGTACCGAGTCACTACACCGTATCACCAGATGGATTTATATATTGAAATCATTATGATTGGTTTATTATGTACAAGGTCGATTAGTTAATATACTAGGAATCATAAATGTTGTACGTTCATCTCATGTCTGAATTAACAAACATGTGTCGCAAATGCAATTATCCTCTTATCTCGTTGATAGGGAGATCATACAATGTGTAGTAGATCACGGAAGATCGTATAAATCGTTTGACCTAGCAAGATATAATTTGTTATCACAGCTGAGACAGTTCCAGGATAAACTATCGGTGTAGGCTGCAGCATACGCGGTAATATGCATCTTATCTTGGATGGCTTGGTATGTTGGTGTGGGGTACACATTGATAAGGACCTAAGTCGAGATCGATTCTTTTATCTGACATTAAAAGAATCTAGATCTCTATGGCTTGATGATATCCTAAGCCTATATGAAGGTACAAAAGTATATACAGATTGTGTATTACTTTGAGTTGTAGTGAAAGGCTCTGGTTGAGCTTGTATATCTGGATCTTGGGTAATAGCATTTTATTGTATGACTTTCTGGTACAGGAACTAGGTAACCACATCCAGTATAGGATGGTGACATTCCCTGAGTAGCTCAAAAGGTTCGTTATGCTAAAGTTCTGCAGGCTGATTAAGTTCAAGCATAAGTGAAAAGGTTTGAGTGGATTGACTCAGGAATATAAGATGTTAATTAATTAAATAGCTTGTCAGAGCTTAAATTAATTAATGAATGTCTGTAGCCTTAAATGTGGGGATAAACCGAGCCCATGCAACCCGTACCTCAAAACGTTGTAGCAAATAGATATGACAGTATTGATTCTCTGGTGGAATGAATCAATATTAATTAATTAATTATATTCTGGGTTGAATATGGGAGTTAATTAATTGATAGGCCTTATTTGCTATTTGCATTCTGGTCCCTGGTCTGGCCCATAAAACTCAGGCCCAATAGAAGTCCAGTATTTTCCTATAAATAGGCGGCTCCTGCCCAATAATCTATGTGATAGAGTAGCCTATGATAGGAGTTAATTACTTGATGAGTTGATCTTTTGAAGCATGAATTGTGCATGATAGACTAAGTTTAAATTGGATGATTGTGAGTAACAAAAATTTGAATCCTAAGTGAAAGTTTTTTAGCCTTCTTTTCGTTTGATGTGGGATAAGGTCTTTAGCAATAAACTTCTAGAATTTGACGAGTTTCTCTCTCGAGGTTGCATTAAGTGTAGTAATAAGGGAAAGTGATTATAGGCACGTTCTATTATAAGTCTATTGTCCATACACTAACCCTTAATATCCACTTGTAGCCCATTTGAGCATTGAATGCATTTTCTTGTTTAGAATGGTTAATGAAGGGAAAGGTGTTGGTTGGAATTTTGGATTAATGGGATGTGATGTTAACTTGTGATTGAATGTATTGTTGGGAACTAGAAAAATTGTTGAGTTCCATGTGCTTAAAAAATAACCAAGGGATCCCATGAGAAGAAAAGTGAACATTAAGTTGAGAAGAAAAAGTTGTTTTATAAGTTCATAAAAATCGATAAAAAAAGGGGGACCCTAGAAAAAAAAGAGAAGAGAGATCAAAAGAAGTTGAATGTAGTAGTGGTATGGTTGGTTGGTTTGAGGATTGTTGGAAATTTTAGTCACTTAGCCAAATATACACCACATTTTAGGTCAGCCACATTACAACCAAACAAAGACCTATTTGATTCCTTGAAAAACTACACTACCAAACAGTGGAGAGAGGAGAAACTTGTTAAACTTATGGTAAGTTGAGCTATAACCTTGAGTTGAGAGAAAAAAAAATCAAACCCCGTAAACATTTGAGCGATGAGTGCAAACACTATCTGCTGAGGTTCCTCTTCAAACAATCTGATAATTTGAATGATGTTTGGACTGTGTGATTTATGTGGATAAGTGAAACTTGGAGAGTAAGAGACTTGTGAGGCATTGCACGCTTGTATTTGCATAAGATTTGAATTCCTGTCTTTGAATTGATCGAGGATGATTAATAGTTTAAGTTTGGGGGAGTTGATAAGTTCGTATTCTCACTAACTTATCAATAAAGTTCTTGAGTGTTTTAGTGTTTTTAGAGCATTTTACTTACTTTTGCATGCATGATAGGGTTATCGCACGTGATATGCATGTGATGGTGTATTTTGTAGGTTTTAGGGTGAAAAGTGGCTAAGGAAGGAAGATGCTCGAGTGGAAGCCTCGGCTTCGATCGACACAGACCCGTGTCAATCGAAGGCGACGGTGAGGATCGATTGAAGATGGAGGTCAAACCTGGATCAATGTGCGCCATTCACCTCAATCGATGCCGGTGTGCGTCGATCGACGCCAAAGATTTGCAGCGATTGATTTGATGATCGATCCGTGTTTTTACCTCGACCGGCAGAAAGCTATGTTCTATTTTCTTCATATTTGATTTCAAAACCTTTCATGATTTACTACTTTACTTTAGTTTTCAAAATTCAACCACAATATCTGTTTTCTATTTCCTAAACAATGTTGTGAAAACTCTGGATTTGATAGTTAGGGTTTCTTTGTTACTTTGCTCCTCTGGGATTCGATAATTTATTTCATCACTATATCATTAGATTAGCTAAACCGCTAAAAAAATAATTTGGCGATCATATATCTTTATGTATTGATGGGATCAGCAGTGAGATTGCTATTTTTATTGACATATGAGTGAGCCAGATCTCTAGATACTTGTTATGATCTAAAACCTAATGGAAGGCTAAGGGGCATACACAAGTTGACCACACTATGACTTGTTATGGTGGCAATGTAGGGATTCGTGAACTGAATCACGAAGTCCGTTTGCCAAGGATCGTTAATTGGAATATGAAAAATAAATTGCTATGCATATGAACAATCCTAGCATGCTCCTATATTATTTTGCATAAGAAGGTTAAGCGGAATACCTGGATCGATGAACTCTGAAGAACGCGTGCGTGGAGATGCCCTTTCATCTTTCCCACGCACCAAGATTCAATTCCCTAATAGATTGAGGAAATTAATCTATAGAAAATAATGTAATATTTTCGAAAATAAAGAGGAGAGAGAAGAAGAAAAATTCTCCTGATCTGATCTTCTGATCTGTATCCCAACTCGATCTAAAAATCTGGTGAAGATTATCTATCAGATCCCTTGCCCGGTTGAGAAGCATAATTTCCTCCACATTCTCAGATCTTAGTCGATCACTTACAGCTCCCAAATACTGGTTTGCTGTGAGCAACTTATGATCTTGTGTGGTGTAGGTGTGTTGAGATCTGAGGAACTGAGGCCTATTTATAGGAAATTCTAGGCTCCTATTGGGCTTGAGTTATCATGGGCCAGACCAGGGACCAGAATGCAAATAGCAAATAAGGCCTATCAATTAATTAATTACCATATTCAACCCAGAATATAATTAATTAATTAATATTGATTCATGCCACCAGAGAATCAATACTGTCCTACCTATTTGCTAGCACGTTTTGAGGAACGGGTTGCATTGGACTCGGTTTATCCCCACATTTAAGGTTACAGACATTCGTTAATTAATTTAAGCTCTAACAAGCTACTTAATTAATTAACATCTTTAATTCCTGAATCAATCCACTCAAACATTTTCACTTATGCTTGAACTTAATCAGCCTGCAGGACTTTAGCATAACGAACCTTTTGAGCTGTTCAGGGAATGCCACCATCCTATACTGGATGTGGTTACCTAGTTCAGATACCAGACAGTCATACACAAATTGATATCACCCAAGACTGCAGATGTACAGGTTCAACGAGAACCTTCTCTACAACTCAAAGTGATATACAATATATGTACACATCTGTATCCTCATATAGGCTTAAGATTCCATCGAGTCATAAAGATCTAGATTCTTTTAATGTCAGATAAAAGAATCGATCTCGACTTAGGTCCTCATCAATGCGTGCCCCACACCAGCATACCAAGACATCCAAGATAAGATGCTTATCCGCATATGCTGCAGCCTACACCGACAGTTTATCCTGGAACTTTCTCAGCTGTGATGACTATTTATATCTCGCTAGGTCAAACGATCCATACGATCTTCCTTGATCTTCTACACACCGTATGATCTCCCTATCGACGAGATAAGAGGATAATTGTGTTTGCGACACATGTTTCTTAATTCAGACAGGAGATGAACATACAACAATTATGATTACCAGTATATTAACCAATAAACCTTGTACATAATATACCAATCATAATGCTTTTAGTATATAAATCCATCAATCTCCCACTTATACTCAAAGCATTATACATTTGCTTTCCAGAGTATAACGCGTCTAAACTAATCTAGCTATTACATCAAGCATCCTACGTGGCTGGCTTTGCCCTCAGCCCAAGGCTACGTACATGCATCTCGTAAACCTTCTGAGGCAGAGCTTTTGTGAATGGATCCGCTAGATTATTTTTCGTATCAATTTTCTCTATCAGCACATCACCCCTTGCTACGATTTCTCGTATAATATGGTACTTTCGTTCAATGTGTTTTGTTGCTCTGTGAGTTCGTGGTTCCTTAGAATTAGCCACAGCTCCCGAGTTATCACAATACACCGTGATGGTTCTGGGTAGCTGAGGAATCACGTGCGCGGAGATGCCCTTTGATCTTTCCCATGCACGAAGATTCAATTTCCTAACAGATTGAGGAAATTAATCTATAGAAAATAATGTAATATTTTCGAAAATAAAGAGGAGAGAGAAGAAAAAAATCCTCCTGATCTGATCTTCTTATATGTATCCCAACTCAATCTGAAAATCTGGTGAAGATTATCTATCAGATCCTTTGCCCGGTTGAGAATCAGAATTTCCTCCTCGTTCTCAGATCTTAGTCGATCACTTACAGCTCCCAAATACTGGTTTGCTGTGTGCAACTTATGATCTTGTGTGGTGTAGGTGTGTTGAGATATGAGGAACTGATGCCTACTTATAGGAAATTCAAGGCTCCTATTGGGCTTGAGTTATCATGGGCCAGACCAGGGACCAGAATGCAAATAGCAAATAAGGCCTATCAATTAATTAATTCTCATATTCAACCCAGAATATAATTAATTAATTAATATTGATTCATGCCACCAGAGAATCAATACTGTCCTACCTATTTGCTACCACGTTTTGAGGAACGGGTTGCATTGGACTCAGTTTATCCCCACATTTAAGGTTACGGACATTCGTTAATTAATTTAAGCTCTGACAAGCTACTTAATTAATTAACATCTTTAATTCCTGAATCAATCCACTCACACCTTTTCACTTATGCTTGAACTTAATTAGCCTGCAGGACTTTAGCATAACGAACCTTTTGAGCTGTTCATGGAATGTCACCATCCTATACTGGATGTGGTTACCTAGTTCAGATACCAGACAGTCATACACAAATTGATATCACCCAAGACTGCAGATGTACAGGTTCAACTAGAACCTTCTCTACAACTCAAAGTGATATACAATATATGTACACTTCTGTATCCTCATATAGGCTTAAGATTCCATCGAGTCATATAGATCTAGATTCTTTTAATATCAGATAAAAGAATCGATCTCGACTTAGGTCCTCATCAATGTGTGCCCCACACCAGCATACCAAGACATCCAAGATAAGATGCTTATCCGCATATGCTGCAGCCTACACCGACAGTTTATCCAGAAACTGTCTCAGCTGTGATGACTATTTATGTCTCGCTAGGTCAAACGATCAATACGATCTTCCGTGATCTTCTACACACCGTATGATCTCCCTATCGACGAGATAAGACGATAATTGTGTTTGCGACACATGTTTGTTAATTCAGACAGGAGATGAACATAAAACAATTATGATTACCAGTATATTAACCAATAAACCTTGTACATAATATACCAATCATAATGCTTTCAGTATATAAATCCATCAATCTCCCACTTATACTCAAAGCATTATACATTTGCTTTCCAGAGTATAATGCGTCTAAACTAATCTAGCTATTACATCAAGCATTCTACGTGGCTGGCTTTGCCCTCAGCCCAAGGCTACGTACATGCATCTCGTAAACCTTTTGAGGTAGAGCTTTTGTGAATGGATTCGCTAGATTATTTTTCGTATCAATTTTCTCTATCAGCACATCACCCCTTGCTACGATTTCTCGTATAATATGATACTTCCATTCAATGTGTTTTGTTGCTCTGTGAGTTCGTGGTTCCTTAGAATTAGCCACAGCTCCTGAGTTATCACAATACACCGTGATGGTTCTGGGTAGCTGAGGAATCACGTCCAACTCCAGAAGGAAGTTTCAAAACCATACCGCTTCTTTCGAAGCTTCAGAAGCTGCCACATATTCGGCTTCCATGGTGGAGTCCGCAATGCACTTCTGCTTTCCACATCTCCATGATATGGCCCCACCTCCCAATGTAAACACATAGCCAGAGGTGGACTTCTTTTTATCTCGGTCTGCCAGGAAATCCGAATCAGTATAACCCACAGGGCACAACTCATCACACTGATAAACAAGACAAAAGTCCCTTGTCCTTTTCAAGTATTTGAGTATGTGCTTTACCGCGGCCCAATGCGCCTGTCCAGGGTTAGACTGGTATCTCGCTACCATGCCTACAGCAAAGCAGATATCTGGCCTCGTACATAACATTGCATACATGAGGCTACCCACGGCTGATGCATATGGCACGTTGCTCATCTCATCTTTCTCCTTTTGTGTCACCGAACACTGATCCTTGGAAAGATGTATGCCATGTCTGAAGGGTAACAGACCTTTCTTGGCATTATGCATGTTGAAACGGGCAATCACAGTATCCACATATGACCCTTGAGACAAGGTCAGCATCCTCTTATTGCGCTCCCGCAATATTTTTACCCCTAGGATGTATCCTGCCTCCCCAATGTCCTTCATATGAAACTGCTCGGATAACCACCCCTTTATGCCCGACAATACTTCCACATTGTCGCCAAATAGGAGAATATCATCTACATAAATTGCAAGGAATACCACGCTTCCGCTGACACACAGACAGTACACGCAACTCTCGTTTGAACATTGTGAGAATCCATAAGATTTAATCACCTCATCAAAATGGAGATTCCATGACCGTGAAGCTTGTTTAAGTCCATACAGCGACTTCCTTAGCTTCCAGACCAACTGTTCTTCTCCCTTCTGCACATAACCTTCTGGCTGTTGCATATAGATGTCCCTACCTTCTTCAAGGTACTCGTTTAGAAACGCGGTTTTGACATCCATCTGCCAGATTTCTAGGTTCTCATGTGCTGCTATGGCCAGGAGTATTCGAATGGACTTAAGCATGGCTACAGGTGAGAAAGTCTCGTCATAGTCTACACCCTCTTTCTGACTATAACCTTTCGCCACCAGCCTTGCTTTGAAAGCTGTAATTTCCCCATTCGATCCTTTCTTTCTTTTGTATACCCATTTACATCCTATGGCTCGATGGCCATCCGGCAAATCAGTTTTCGGGTATACATCTATAGCAGTAATGGATTCTATTTCAGAATCCATGGCGATCAGCCATTTGTCCGCATCTTTATCAGATACCGCCTCGTCATATGTCCAGGGATCGGTATCATCTAGTCCGTTTTCTGGGATCAAGTCAGAAGACTCTCCCATGAACATATACCTCTCGGGTTGGTGACTAACCCTCCCACTGCGATGAGGCATCTGAGTTGTGTCAGTAGTTGGCACAGTACGCGTTGGTCCCACACCTTACATTAGTGGCAGTGTTGGTATATTCTCACCTGTTACAGGTGGATCTACCACTACACTGGGCTTTCCTGATGGAATTGCTTCTTTATCCTCAAGCTCGTGGAGGATAATTTCACTCTTGGATCTGTGGTTTCTTACATATTCGTCCTCCAAGAATCTCGCGTTAGTACTGACAATGACTTTCTGATTCTCAGGACAATAGAAGTAGCCACCTTTCGTTTGCCTGGGATATCCTACAAACAACATCAACTTACACCTACTTTCTAACAAATCAGGTTCCTTTGTCAGCACATATGCTGGACAACCCCAAACCCTCACTCTGTTCAAACTTGGCTTTCGCCCATACCAGAGTTCCAGAGGTGTTTTAGGAACTGATTTAGAAGGTATCAGGTTAAGCAAATAGGCCGCTGTTTCCAATGCATATCCCCAAAACGAAATCGGCAAGCTTGCATAACTCATCATCGACCTGACCATTTCCAAGAGAGTTCTATTTCTTCTTTCCGCTACGCCATTTTGTTGAGGGGTTCCTGGTGCAGTCCACTGGGATGTAATCCCGTTATCTGACAAGTACTGCAGGAACTCGTTGCTGAGGTATTCCCCACCATGATCAGATCGTAGTGTCTTGATTGTCTTACCTAGCTTCTTTTCTACCTCAGTCCGGAATTCTTTGAATTTCTCAAAGCATTCAGACTTATGGCGAAGCAAATAGACGTATCCAAATCTTGAGTAATCGTCAATGAATGTGGCGAAATACTAATAACCTCCACGAGCTTGCGTGGACATTGGTCCACATAAGTCAGAATGGATCAGTTGCAACATATCCTCTGCTCGAGACTGACTTGCCTTAAAAGGCCTGCTCGTCATTTTTCCTTCTATACAGGACTCACAGATTTGATGCGGTACCACTTGGAAAGAATCTAAGAGCCCGTCGCATGCTAATCTCTTAATCCTCTTTAGATTGATGTGACCTAGTCTCAAGTGCCAGAGATATGTTTGATCCTCATCGGAAGAAAACTTTCTCTTTAAATGATTATTATTATTGGATGAGTTTGCAACATTCACGGAAGATTTATGCATACAATCAATGATATAGAGAGAGTCAATCAGTTTTCCATGACAGATAACACCGTTATTACCAATGATAGAAACTCCACTATCAAAAATAACTGAATATCCATCACAAAATAACTTGGAAACTGAAATTAAGTTCCGCCAAAAAACCGGCACATATAAAACATCTCTCAAAATCAGAACATTGTTTTCAAAGCATAAAGTAAAATCTCCAATGGCTACTGCTGAGACTCGCTCTCCGCTGCCCATTGAGATGGTAATCTCGCCATGTTTCAGCTGCCTTGTCGGCCTGAACCCCTGCAAAGTATAACAAACATGGTTAGTAGCTCCAGTGTCCACTACCCAAGAATGGGTAGAAACTGATGCTAAACATGTTTCCGTTATAAATGCACATGACATACCTTGTCTACCCGTGCTAGGCACTAGACAATCTACTTCACTTCGCTTGCGTTTGCATGGCCTCGTGATAGCCTCTGCCTGATCAGCCTCTTCTAACCGCTTAAGCACTTCCTTTGCTTCAATCATAGTCTTATCAAAGACCTTCATGAATTGAGCAAATTCCGAAGCTTTCTGGTCAGATTACCATTGCTTTAGTGCCAAGAGTAACTCTGGAAGAGTGTACTTGCACTTGGTACCGAGGGACTCGATTAAATCACTATAAGAATCAGAGAGAGAGTGCAGGACGATATTGATTTTAGCCCGTCTAGTGATTCGTCCACCTCTCTTTCTGTACCTTCTCATAATTTCCATCATGCTGTCAAAATGCAGAGACAACGAATTCCCATCAGTTATCTTCTTGCAGACCAGGTCTTCCACAAGACTGTAACTGACAGTTCGTCTCACCTTCCCATATACCCTTATTAGATCCCTCCATATCTCAACAAAAGATTGGTACTGATCGTATTTGAGCCTTAGTTCTCTGGATAGAGTTTTCTTAATGAGAATGCGGGCAAACTCATCAGAAGTCCTCCATCTTTCATAGAACACTCGCTCATAACCAGTGCAATTCCAATACTTGGGAGATAAAGGATCCATATAGAGTACACGAGAATGATTTGCAATGTGGAGTATTTCCATGAAGCAAAACTTCCACTCAGGAAAATTCGGACCGGTTAAAGGATTTGATGTCAAGAGATAAATGATATGATGAATAGACATATCTGAAAACAATAAATTAAAAACACCAATTAAAACATAGTCGCAGAACATTGAAACAATTAAATATTGAAACCTTATGATAAAGAAATATTAATGTTTCCTCCAATTTGCCTAAGTATTACTATTGCAAGCCACACATGTGGACGTTTACAACAAAACACTTAACCAGACTGCATCTTTCAATTCCAGTCCTTTAATTCCAATCCATGCCCGGGTTCCTTAGACAAATGGAATTAATAATTGGAGACTAACTTAAGACCATATTATCCGACTGAGTAGGGACTTCACATATGAGTTATACTCTGGACAATATCTAAGCTAGCTTACCACCAAAGCCAACCCTCCCATATAAGGATCTATTTGAACACACCTGATCCCTATAATAAGGTTGTCTCATTTAATTCAATCCCTAGAGAACTTATGAAAATTCAATACGCAAGCTACACATGTAGACGTTTACGCATGAACTCCCACTTCTCACATGAAATAAATGTTTGTCTTAAGAAATCCTATCTATTAGAACTTATGAATAATAAATTAAGTAAGCTACACATGTAGACGTTTATCTAATAAATTACCCACTTCCAATAAAGGATCGCTTTGTGGAGGTCTTACTAAATTATGAGCTTAGTAATTTTCAGTTCATAAGGTTCAATTACATAGATTATTTTATGTAGACATTATTATAACATTGCTAAAATTCTATCATGCAAAGCATGAACACCGAATTTATAGTCATAATTAATTACATAAAATAAATCACATAGCATGCTTTAAAGCCGTAAATAAAAGCGGTAAACGTGCTCCTATTATCTACAACATGCTTTATATGCTGCGCAATTAAATTAAACACGTATATCATGCGAAGACAGATAATAAAACAAATAAAAAATGTCCTCGTGGCCCCATGATACAAAACAAAATAAATCTAACTATTACAAGTTGGAATTTATATTACAGATCTTCGACTGGGCTCCCACTACTTGGACTGAGATCTTGATTTATTTTCTGAACTTGGTCCTCCAAGATTTGATCCATCAGAAAATTGGACAACTGGGCCAGTTAACCAGATCGCAGGCCTAGGCACACATTGCAAGCCCAATAGCCCGCGAGAACTCGGCCCGACGAGCCACCACCAGCGAAACACCATCGCCGGCAACCCGCCGTCGCCGTGAGGGCTCCCGGCATGCGCAACAGCATGCACGTACGTGCATGGATACAGTCCACGATACCGCCTCCTCTGGCCGTTGCTCGTTTCGCATGCGGCCGCCCCGGCTTGCCCCGACCGTCGCCCGAACCGCCATTCACTCTTCTTCTCCATCGTTGGCCTCCGTGACTCGCCGGAATCACGCAAGGATGGAATCAGGGTCGCGCGAACCACGCAAAAAACCCTAGGATTTTCCGCATCCGACCGCACGCCCACCGACGTCCCAGCCCGCGTCACCGGCCACCGAGCCACTGCCTCCACCTGCCCGGCCTGCTGACGCCGATCGAGGGAGGGAGGACGGCCGCCGGCGTGCACAGCGCCGCGCAGGGCTGCCGCGCGCGCGCGTGATAAACACTCACTTTGTGCATTTTACTGATGTGGATTTGCTCACTTTTGGCTTTAGATTGGGTTATTACGTGGTGTTTCATACATTATTCATTTTCTTTAAGGAAATATTACGTTTGGTCTGGTTTGTGGTTGTTTATGCAGATTTCACGCACAACTGAGTTCTTACGAGATTTAACCAAGTATCATGGGAGCTACTCAGTGCTAGCTTGCACTGGAAAGAGGAAAGAGTCAGAAGATACTGAAGAGTTCGCCGAAATCATGTTCGAGACGAAATCGGCGACCCAAATGACACAACCGGCAATCGCCGGTCATGTAGATGGGTCGCCGATGGTGATTTTCCAGCCATTTCTCACGGCGCATGATCGGCGACCCAAATGACACAACCGGCGATCGCCGGTCATGTAGATGGGTTGTTGAGTTTGCGGAATTTCACACCAAGTTTCGACACGCAATCGGCGACCCACGTGCATAAATGGCGGTTGCCGATCGGGCATTCCTGACCGCCGATTTTGTCGCGATTTGACGTATTCTGACGAATCTGAAGCCCAAAACCATATCTTTTGGAGATTTAAGAAGCCCCAGCTATAAATAGGACGTCCCTGAACCTAAATAAGGTTCCTTTTTCCAATTTTCAACATTAGAGAGCTTAGAATTCACAGCAAAAACAGGGGAACTTGAAGAGCACTCCAGGAATCGAAGATTGAAGACACCACGGGTTTTTAATTTCTATGATTTCTGTTGTTGTGACTCTTTATCCTTTCATTTTTCCAAAACTTAGTATGATTGGCTAAGTTCATTCATGGATTCTAGGGTTTGAAACTTTGTAATTATCCATTCAACAGTTTATGTGATTTAATGTTCCTTTTCCATTGGTGTTCTAATTTCTTTGGGATTTTCATTAATTGCGAGATACTGGCCATTGATTGCGATTTGAATTGGTAGTTTTTGAACCGAGAGGTCTAGGTTATCAATTAAGGTGCAAATAAATTAGATTTATTAGAACAATTGTCCGAGAGGAAATTGAACTTTTGAAGGGTTTTGAAATCTACGGTTTTTAATCAAGAGTAAAAGTCTTTTGTATGTCCGAGAGGAATCACTTGACCTTTTATTTCCATGTTATAGTTTAGAGTCCGAGAGGATCACCTGATAACACATTTGCGATTAACTCACTTCTTTGGGAATTAAATTGGGATTGAACTACATAAAGAGTTGTTTGATAATTCAAAGTGGATTACCCTGGAATCCTATTTTCTCATAAGTTTTCTAAAACCAACTAAATTTGTCATTTACTTTACTTTGTTTCTAAAGCATTAATAGTTTTATTGATAGTTTAAATAAACAAACTTTTATTTTCTGATTCGCCTAGATAGTAGTACGGTGTCTACGCTTTAGTGCTTGATTGTACTTCGAGCCTGCAGTCCTTGAGTTCGATAAAATTATTACTTGCCTCTGCAGTGATCTGTACACTTGCAGTTTTAGCGTGTTGAAAAATACGCTATCAAGTTTTTGGCGCCGTTGCCGGGGACAGCATATATTTATAATTGACATTAATCCTGATATTACGCTAATTACTGTAGGTTTTATTTTACGCATATTCATTTTAAATTCTGTTTCGTTTCTGTGCTATTCACTATCTGTTTCCTTGCAGATAATATATGCGAACCAGGTTAAAAGGTCCACCCACTGAACCTTTAGATCGGGAGATCGAATCTACCTGCCGAAGAAACACTGCGAGAAGAAAGTTAGCGTTCACTATGGCTGACGATCAGGCGGCACAGATAGCTGAGCTGCAGAGGCAGCTACAAGAAATGAATCTAAGACTCCAAGAGCGCCAGGGTCCGGAAGTACCACGACCACCTACTGTTGATGAGATGTACGAGCCGATGACTGATAGGCATCGCAATGCAGATTTTGGACTAAAGGTGGATACACCGAATTTTGAGCTGAAGACTGGTCTGATACACACAGCTCAACAGAATCAGTATGGGGGATCGCCAACCGAGGACCCTCATCTACACGTTCAGAGGTTCCTTCTGCTGTGCGATTCAGTTAAGTAGAATCAAGTGCCTATTGACTACGTCCGGTTGCGCCTATTTTCCTTTACACTGCGCGACAGAGCACTATCGTGGTATATGACTCTGAACTGCAATGAGATCTCGACATGGGAGGAACTATGCAAGCTGTTCTTGATTCAGTTTTTCCCACCCAACAAAACCATTCTGTTGCAGACACAGATTTCACAGTTCAGGCAGTTTTCTGGAGAGTCATTGTACGAGGCTTGGGAACGCTTCAAGGATCTCTTGCGCTCCTCCTGCCCTTGCCATGGTTTTACTGAGAAGCAGCAGATGTGTCATTTCTACAAAGGACTGGACAGGGAGACCCAGAAGCATGTGAATGCTTCAGCTGGAGGGTCACTGACTGCTAAACCACCACAGGAAGGGTTAGCTTTACTGGAAGTGATGGCGAAAAGCGAATATAACTGGCCAGCAGACAGGGATGATCACAGGATAGCAGCAGTTGATGACACTGGAGACATAGCTGCTGAGGTCAAGTTGATGAGGAAAGAAGTGGCTGCCTCCACTATATTACTGGAGACCCGCATTGCTAAGTTGGAAAATAACCTCCCTCAGCAAGGTTACGAGCAGGGGAATAAGATGCAGATAGAGGATGCAAACTATGTGAACCAGAGAAACTTTAACAACAATCGAGGGTATCCATCGGGCAACATGGTGTATCATCCCAACAATCGGAATTATCCCAACTTCTCTTATGGGAACCCAAACAATGCTCTGCAGCCTCCACCTGGGTTTGCTGCAAATCATGGAGTAGCGAATGAGCCAAAGGAGCCAAGCATGAGGGAACTCCTGACATAATTCATCGCAGTCTCCAATGCTAAGTCTACGAAGACAGACGGAGAAATTTCTCAGCTGCAGAATAACATGGGGGAAATGGGAAAACACATGAAGCAGATGGACACACAGATCTCCTAGATAGCTAACGCAATTGGGAACCAACATACTCCAGGACATTTTCCCAGCAACACTGTGGTAAATCCAAAGGACCACTGTAATGCCATTACCACCCGCAGTGGTAGAGGTTATGAGGGGCCATCTATGCCCACTGAGACACCTGTGCAACCTGAAGTTGTACAACCTGATCCTGTTCTTCCTGAAGAAGAACATGCAAGGAAGGGCAAAGAAATCTGTCCTGAAGACAGATCAAAACCAGTTGGCCCTGTTGCTGTGCCTTTCCCACAAAGGTTTGTCAAGAAGCAGAAAGAGGAGCGGTATAAGCGCTTCCTGGAGCATATGAAGAAAATCCATATTAATCTCCCTTTGATTGAAGTGGTACAAGAAATCCCTGGGTACATGAAATTTCTGAAGGATA
>JAPKLW010000452.1:414961-425678 GCA_026898455.1 Plectranthus barbatus
CTACTCAGTGCTAGCTTGCACTGGAAAGAGGAAAGAGTCAGAAAATATTGAAGAGTTCGCCGAAATCATGTTCGAGACGACATCGGCGACCCAAATGACACAACCGGCGATCGTCGGTCATGTAGATGGGTCGCCGATGGTGATTTTCCAGCCATTTCTCACGGTGCATGATCGGCGACCCAAATGACACAACCGGCGATCGCCGGTCATGTAGATGGGTCGCCGAGTTTGCGGAATTTCACACCAAGTTTTGGCACGCGATCGGCGACCCACGTGCATAAACGGCGGTCGCCGATCGGGCATTCCTGACCGCCAATTTTGTCGCGATTTGACATATTCTGACGAATCTGAAGCCCAAAACCATATCTTTTGGAGATTTAAGAAGCTCCAGCTATAAATAGGACGTCCCTGAACCTAAATAAGGTTCCTTTTTCCAATTTTCAACATTAGAGAGCTTAGAATTCACAGCAAAAACAGGGGAACTTGAAGAGCACTCCAGGAATCGAAGATTGAAGACACCACGGGTTTTTAATTTCCATGATTTCTGTTGTTGTGACTCTTTATCCTTTCGTTTTTCCAAAACTTAGTATGATTGGCTAAGTTCATTCATGGATTCTAGGGTTTGAAACTTTGTAATTATCCATTCAACAGTTTATGTGATTTAATGTTCCTTTTCCATTGGTGTTCTAATTTCTTTGGGATTTTCATTAATTGCGAGATACTGGCTATTGATTGCGATTTGAATTGGTAGTTTTGAACCGAGAGGTCTAGGTTATCAATTAAGGTGCAAATAAATTAGATTTATTAGAACAATTGTCCGAGAGGAAATTGAACTTTTGAAGGGTTTTGAAATCTACGGTTTTTAATCAAGAGTAAAAGTCTTTTGTATGTCCGAGAGGAATCACTTGACCTTTTATTTCCATGTTATGATTTAGAGTCCGAGAGGATCACCTGATAACACATTTGCGATTAACTCACATCTTTGGGAATTAAATTGGGATTGAACTACATAAAGAGTTGTTTGATAATTCAAAGTGGATTACCCTGGAATCCTGTTTTCTCATAAGTTTTCTAAAACCAACTAAATTTGTCATTTACTTTACTTTGTTTCAAAGCATTGATAGTTTCATTGATAGTTTAAATAAACAAACTTTTATTTTCTGATTCGCCTAGATAGTAGTACGGTGTCTACGCTTTAGTGATTGATTATACTTTGAGCCTGCAGTCCTTGAGTTCGATAAAATTATTACTTGCCTCTGCAGTGATCTGTACACTTGCAGTTTTAGCGTGTTGAAAAATACGCTATCAGCGCGCGAACCTTAGGGTTCTGCCGCGTTGCGCGCGCCCCCGCGTGCCTGTCCCGCATGCCGCCGCGAAGCGCCTCCCTGCCCATCGCCCCTCGCGTCGCTGGCCCGGCCTGGAGCCCCGCGCGTCGTGCCCTGCGCCAGCCGTTACTGTGCGGCCTGTGCGAGTGCGTGCACGCGTGGCGCGCGCGAAACTCTAGGGTTTCAGCGCCACTGCCGTGCGCCGCCACCGCGCGCCGGTCTGCCTTGCGCCGCCGTCGATGGCCGTGCATGGCGCCTAGCCATGCCGGCCCTGTCGCGTGTTATCGCGCGGTCCTTCATTCTTCGTGTTCTTCGTTCTTCGTTTTACAGATTTATTTTTTGAAAATAGAATATTACATTGGAATAATTCTAATTACATTCTAAAAAATTCTAATCTAACCACGGATTTATCTCGTGGGTGAAAAACGAATCCATATAAATGGGCGGATTAACCCGAGGAACCACGAGGACGAAAAACATACAATCAATCCATAAACCATCCATTGCATGCAATCAATAATAATAATCATGCATGTTCATCGGCAATATTATTTTTTTTTTCGATAGAGCCAATTGATTGAACCTGGCTCTGATACCAATTGAAGGGATTCGTGAACTGAATCACGAAGTACGTTTGCCAAGGATCGTTAATTGGAATATAAAAAATAAATTGCTATGCATATGAACAATCCTAGCATGCTCCTATATTATTTTGCATAAGAAGGTTATGCGGAATACCTGGATCGATGAACTCTAAAGAACGCGTTCGCTGAGATGCCCTTTGATCTTTCCCACGCACCAAGATTCAATTTCCTAACAGATTGAGGAAATTAATCTATAGAAAATAATGTAATATTTTCGAAAATAAAGAGGAGAGAGAAGAAGAAAAATCCTCCTGATCTGATCTTCTGATCTGTATCCCAACTCGATCTGAAAATCTGGTGAAGATTATCTATCAGATCCATTGCCCGGTTGAGAAGCAGAATTTCCTCCTCGTTCTTAGATCTTAGTTGATCACTTACAGCTCCCAAATACTGGTTTGATGTGTGCAACTTATGATCTTGTGTGGTGTAGGTGTGTTGAGATCTGAGGAACTGAGGCCTATTTATAGGAAATTCTAGGATCCTATTGGGCTTGAGTTATCATGGGCCAGACCAGGGACCAGAATGCAAATAGCAAATAAGGCCTATCAATTAATTAATTCCCATATTCAACCCAGAATATAATTAATTAATTAAGATTGATTCATGCCACCAGATAATCAATACTTTCCTACCTATTTGCTACCACGTTTTGAGGAACGGGTTGCATTGGACTCGGTTTATCCCCACATTTAAGGTTACAGACATTTGTTAATTAATTTAAGCTCTGACAAGCTAGTTAATTAATTAACATCTTTAATTCCTGAATCAATCCACTCAAACCTTTTCACTTATGCTTGAACTTAATCAGCCTGCAGGACTTTAGCATAACAAACCTTTTGAGCTGTTCAGGGAATGTCACCATCCTATACTGGATATGGTTACCTATTTCAGATACCAGACAGTCATACACAAATTGATATCACCCAAGACTGCAGATGTACAGGTTCAATGAGAACCTTCTCTACAACTCAAAGTGATATACAATATATGTACACTTCTGTATCCTCATATAGGCTTAAGATTCCATCGAGTCATAGAGATCTAGATTCTTTTAATGTCAGATAAAAGAATCGATCTCGACTTAGGTCCTCATCAATGTGTGCCCCACACCAGCATACCAAGACATCCAACATAAGATGCTTATCCGCATATGCTGCAGCCTACACCGACAGTTTATCCTGGAACTGTCTTAGCTGTGATGACTATATATATCTCGCTAGGTCAAACGATCCATACGATCTTCCGTGATCTTCTACACACCGTATGATCTCCCTATCGACGAGATAAAAGGATAATTGTGTTTGCGACACATGTTTGTTAATTCAGACAGGAGATGAACATACAACAATTATGATTACCAGTATATTAACCAATAAACCTTGTACATAATATACCAATCATAATGCTTTCAATATATAAATCCATCAGGCAATTCTTACATGTACTCTTATACCTGCATCTTGGGTGTGGCGGTTTGTGTGTTGCCTGCTTAGGCTTGACATGTAAGTAAACATATCTGTTTTAGGATTGGGACATTCCCCCTATGGAGCTCACAAATTTCATTATGCTGAACTATGCAGATTGATTTATTAATTCAAGCATAAGTGAAAAGGAGTGGGTGGAACTACTCAGGAAATAAGATACTAATTAATTGTGGTTGATTGTTATAAGCCAAATTAATTAGTGAAAGTCTGCAACCTTAAATATGTGGATCATTCAAGTTTAATGCAACATGTTCCTAATTATGTGGTAATATAGGTGTTGGTCCCAGATCAGCGTACGTATGATGTGTAGCGGAAGTAATACGACAGTTATTTGCACTCCTAAATTGCTGGCAGTTCAATTATTACTTACACAGTTTTTTATATAACAGTTTTGAAAATAACAGTTTAATAGCCAGCAGATTAGGTTCTCAGTTCACAGATATGAGCAGTCAAAAGTTATACATTTCAACACTTCTTAGACAAGTGTTGAAGGTTTCAAAACACAAATGTAAATTGTAAAGTGCTTATGTATGAAAACTGTAAATGAAACAGGATATTTATAGTGTTTCGGAGTCTTAAGTCCTACGTCCACCCTTCGGAACTTGATCCGGTAATTCACTAAGTAATGAAGATACAATCCTCACGATCTATAGCCAAATGAAGTAGAGACCACCGTCCACAGCAGAATGGATCACTCGCCTGAGCAGTTGTTCTTCACTCCTTCTTCAGTTTGTCGAAGGCTCTGCGTCTTCTTTGTGAACTGGTAGTCGTCGGAAATAGATTGAGGAAAAGCCTCCCTTCTCCTTCTCCGGTGGGTGGATGGTTTAGTTCTTCCCAGAACGTAAGCTAGTTGGCCGTTGCCCATGATAACCGTCTTTCCCTCGAAAAGGAAGGCTATTGTGTTCTTCATTTAGAAAGTAGGAACACCAAGAAGGTGGACTAAGTCAGGAGACTTAGTCCTCGTGCACCCTAAGTCACACGGTGAATCTCAAAAGATTCTATAAGCAATAAATGCCTCATTTTCAATAAATGAACTACGTAAGTAATGCCGTTCGAATAAGAGCATTCAATGAGTTTGAGTTTTAAGTTTGGTAGAGTAATGACAAGTCTTTAATGTATTCGTAGTTGTATATCGTGCGTGTGTCACCTTTTTTATCTCTCTGATCCTCCAACTATTTATAGTTGGATAATTGAAAATAGCCGGTTGAGACATTTTGATGGATTTCCAATCAAAGTCCATCCTTCTCTGAAAAGTCAAACTGCTCATCTCCCTTTTTCTGAACTACTACCGACATTTTTGCAGCGTAGTTTGTATTTGATGTGTCAAATGTCAAACAACGTTGTAAACTAGTCACAATTGAGCATTTCGTTGAAAATCTATAACGTTCTTTTGTGACTAATCGACATTTCTGCTCTTCATCTATTCCTTTGATGTGATGTTGTCCTGTTCAGAAACTGTGAGCGCCTCTTAAAAATTTCTTTTATGAAAACTATATCCACAGTTTTTTTTATATAACAATCCTTGATAGTTGGAATATTGTATGTTCAGTTTTCACATCCATTAATCTGCTCAGTTTTTCTCGTCAGGACGACTTCTACTTCAAAAATTGTTCCACAGTTTTTGACAGTTTTCGTCTCCTAGACTATTATCGTTCTTTTCTCAATCGTTCTTCTTCTTCTTTTCTTATCCGTTCTTCCTCTTCTTTTCCCAGTCTCTCAAGTTCTAGTTCTTCTTCCTTTTCAAGCTTAGAGACACGTGTGCTGAACATTTTCTCCTTTTTGTTTAATTTCTTACGCTACTCATTCAGTTGTTCAAAGATAGGAATGATATTTAAACATCGTTCTCCTGATGGTTTGCAGATGTGATGCTTATTTGTTTGTAGCAATCTCTTGTTGAGAAACATTTTGATCGTTTCCCTCTGAATTCAATAAGGGATATTCTCTTGTTCTGCTTCCTTAGTTGATTCTTCTGCATCTTCAGAATCTTCAGAAGTGGTCTTGCAATCCTTGAGCTGTTCTGATCTTTGAAACGCTATTTTCTCAGAGTTAGTTGATGAGGAGCTTGTCATCTCTTCAGAATCCATGTGTCTGTCTGTTGTGTAGTTTCCAAGATCCTCATGTTGAAGACATTTAGTACTATGAGCAAACGTGTGCTCCGGGTTAAGGGCACTCTCTCGTAGTTTGGAGAATTGACCAGCTCCTTCAAGTGTAGCATCGAATTTCAATTTCTTTACAATTTTCTTTATTCATTTTTCGTGATCCATTTTTTTCTTCTTCTGACACTGGGGATTATCACGAATAGGTTCTTTGCCTTTCACAATTTGAAGTGATCCTTCTCCAGAGTTAATCTTTGTTTGTTTCCTTTTCATGCCTTTTTGCCTATGTTCATGTTTTTGAGCTGAGGATCCAGTTTTCTTAGCATTCTTGGGATCCTCGACAGTTCGAACTGTCGGAATAGTAGAAAGGCTCTCAGATGTCTCTGCATCTACTTCCTTGTTGTCAAAACTGTCATACCCTTCATCATCGTCGTCGTAATCACTGTCACCTCCTTTCTTCATTTGACGGTAGACTAGATCTTTTGCTGGAATGAAATCAAACAGTTCGAGGTCTTTCCCCTCATTTTGTATTCTGAGAAAGCTCTCAAGAAGATAGCTAACCTTCAACCCTAAACCGACACTTGACAAAAACTTGCCATTCGTTTGGATGCCCTTGTTTTTCTTTGCATTTTCCAACGATCGCCCAAATATATACTCTTCCCAATTTCCTCCAGGGCAGTCATCAAGAGCCATCATCAGAGCATATTTGGTACTGCTTAACTCCGATAAGGATCCAATCCCACAATATATCATCCTTAGAGCTATCTCATTAAGTATCTTATAACATTGGTTTTTTGTAGATACCTTAGTAGCGGTCTCGAATTGTTCATTAGTTTTGGGCTTCATCCACTTCAACCAATGAGTCTTCTGAACCTCCTTATCATTATGGTGATAGCTGGAAATGTGGACTCCTGTCTTTGGTAGATGGAAATGTTCAGCGACTAGATCAGGATCAACTCTTAGGTCCTTTGATGCAACATTCGTTTGGAAGAACTGATTGTTTTTGTCAAATATTGCATTTTGCAGAACTCAGCTACACGATTTGGATTGAATTGTTGAGGACTGGTTGTTAGGAACCACGTTCGATTCTCCTTTATTAGCTTTCCAGCAATCTGTGTAGCCATCGCCGTGTCTGTCGTGATAGTGGTGAAATCCTTCCAATTTAGGATTTTCTCCTTTACAACTTAAGATACCGGGAATTGATGATCGGCAAAGTTAGCTTCGTCACTATCTCGAAAAGTTTGTCTTGAGAGGTTTCTTCAGTGACTATGATTGGTTCTGGATTATTAGAGATGCTGGTATCTCCGATTTGAGTATTTTCTTGTGACATGGCTGGAGGCTTGAATTAGAAACCTCAAATTTCTTTGAAGGAGCGATTTGCTGAGATTGGAGTGTTCAAGAGTGAATGTCGAAGACGACGACAAAAAGGCTTTAAAGGGTTTTGATAAATGATCATCTAGCTGGATCATAGGCTGAGATTGAAACCCCTTTTTGCATCCACCGATGGAGATAGATCCTGACGTAGGCAACGTTTCACATCTTCTGGCACGCCATTCAGTAGCGTATAGGAAGGTTGATGTGGCTCCGAGATATACACTAATGAGTTTTCCACATTTAATGCGACGTGCAGTCGAAACCTTTGTCGAATTCAAAAACTTGCGCCATTGACAAAAATAGTTTTCTCTATTTCATGGCTTCTTAAAGCTGCTGAAGATTGTTCAAAAACTATCTTTATAGTGAAGAACTGTGCTGTTGTAGCCCTTTACTTGCAAGTTATAAACTGTTTTTCTTTTTTTGATAAACAGCATTGTGACCTAGACAGTAGTTTCTTCACGTAGTCTTTAGTCAGTTCTTGGACATAAATGTGAAGTCTGGGAATTGATATTATTGCGATTTTGACCCTTGTTCTGACTCTGAAGTCATAGGCTCCTGATCCTATATGCATATATCCATTCTATATGGCTCGATGTGGTTGGTGGGCATTCAATGCTGACTCGTCGATTTCTGACTCTGAAGTGTGAGGACTCATATCCGACATTTAAGTGATTTGCCACCTTTTAGATTGATGCAAAAGATAGCCTATAAATGTGCCTTTGCCCAGGTTGAAAATCCTCACGATTCATCTTTGATAATATATTTGATCTACTAGAAGCATGTCTTCCTCATCTTCTTCTTCTTCCCCATTTAACCTATCAAAGGAAATGAAGAAGATTTCCATCCAGAGGAACTAGGTACTGGATGACAAAGAGCTTCTTTATTCGTACAGGAGGATTCCAGAATTTCACGATAGATTGATGAACAACTTAAGAGCAAATGGTCTTGAACACTTTGTAACAGTAGCTCCTAATTCCTTCCATGGGGATGTTCTCAAGTTGGTGACATACCATGCCACAGTTTCTGGTGAAAAGATCTTCTGCAATATCAATAGAGTGGATTTCTCCTAGTCAGCAGATTATTTTGCAGATATGTTTGAGCTTCCTCGAGGTGGATCGTCGATTGTGCACTATCTATGGGAGGAGACATCACCGGAATGGTCAGCTTGGCAGGATTGGAGAATAAGGAACATTGATTTTCTTCCAACTGTGTCAAGTGGATTTCTCAAAGCACGTTACAGGGTATCCTATGACGTTATCAACCAAATGGTGGTGTGTAACTCTCCGGATGAAACTAACTTCTCGCCAACTTTCTGGAAGGCAATGCTAGCATTTGATGACAAGACTCCGGTGGATTGGTCAGGGTTCATCTTCGAACGTATGAGAACCGCGCTGCTGAAACTGCCTGAGAACACTATCCCCAATGGCATGCAGCTGAGCTAGCTTCTTGAGAAGCACATTCCCTTCTTGAAGAAAGGTCCATCGAACTTAGTTGGGTCCGACTACTATCCCACTAGAGGAAACTCCAACCCTTGGCTGTCTTCCAGAAAAATAACTAAAATGTTGTAATTTGTTCCCTTTGCTATATATGTACTGTGAATCACCTTTTGTTGTCAATGAATGATTTGGCGCGTATCCTTAAGATCTTCTTCAAACTAAATGTATCATACTTCTATGGGATGAATATTGTTTGGCGTGCGTCTGTCACCTGTTGAACTATTGTACACATGTCCAATTTTATTTACATCGCAGTTGTCTAGCATTCAATGTTGACCTTCCAAATTCCAGTTTGGAGCCGTGGAGCGTTTTTGACTTCATGGAACGTCAAGTCTCTTATTTACGAGAAAAATCATCATCTCGATCAGCGCATGATCTCATCTATTAGTGCACCTTCTTCAAGGCATTAATAAACACTTAGCCACTTATTTCTTAGATTTTTTAAAAATTTACTTCAACTTCGCTCCACCGGATAATATGTTTTCTGCAGATGTAATCTCCATCGATCTTAACAAGATCTTCCATAGGCCTGGATTAGAAGTCTAGTATTGTACTGATCCACAGTTGCTCAATGAGATAATGAGAGGTTTGAGAGCCAATGGTGTTGAGACGTTTGTGAGGTGAAGGCCTTTCAAATTTCAGGAGAGTACGATGAAGGTATTCGCCTATACTAGTCGTGTTTCTCAGGAAGATGAAATCTTTGGTAACATTAATGGTCGACAGATATGCTGGTCTGCTGAGTCCTTTTCCAATAACTTTGGGCACCCTCGTGGTCGTACACCACTTATGAATTGCCTTCAGTATAAGATGGCTCCTGAATGGTTTTCTTGGCTCAGATGGAGGGGTGCTGACGTTGAATTCCACCCTAAGGTCTCATCATATTGGTTGATGCCTTGATATCAAGTTTCTTTCGATATCATCAACCACATGATCATTTGTAACCCTTTGTCTGACAGGGACTTCTATCCTCCAGTCTGGAAAGGAATGTTGGCCTTTGTTGAAGAAGAGGAAGTTGACTGGGATACAGCCGACATATATATCTTTAACCAAGTGCGAAAATCTTTAGAGCTTCTGCCCGACGTCTTAGTTCCTTGTGGAATGCAGTTGAGCTGGCTTCAGGAGCAGGAAATTCGATCTCTTGCGCAAGGTAAAACCAACATCAAGGACTCCAATCTTCATCCTCCAAGGCCTCGTCCCTCTCGCTGACTGAATCAACTTTTTATATTTTTGTATGATTTAACATTTCTGCTTCAATAGTGTACTCCTTTACAATGAAATGAAATAGAACTATTTCTTTGTTCCATTCTTGAATGCGCTCCTAATAGCACAAACTCTCCATTGTACATATCATACAATTTTCCTCAGTGCAGTTCTGTAAACTTCCAGTGTTTGAACTCCATTCTAAGAAATTACGTTTGACATCAAGGAGATCGTCGCCGTACCTCCATGATTTAGCTAGAAATTGATGCTATACTCTTAGCCTTATGTCTTCCAATCATCATGTCCAATTTGAATTGATGCGACGAAGTGGTTGGCATTTATTCTGACTCATCGATTGTCGCATAGTGATTTCCAATAAATACTTTGGACACGAAGTAATATTTATCACTTCATATTAGCACAAGTTTCTTTTGCTTCATGTAATATCTTAGGGGAAAATGGATCTTTCACCTGACTTTGTGAATGATATTACAAAAATCTCTATCCAAAGATACAAGATCCTTGATTATGGTGGATTATGGCGACAAAACTAGAATACTCCCATCGTCTTCAACGAAGTGCTGGAAAAACTGCAGGCTAACCATCTTGAAACCTTTGTGGCCAAGGAACCTCATTCCTTCCACATAGACTTATTAAAGGTGCTTGCCTGCAACTCTACTATCACTGATAAGGAGATGTACTTCAATCTTAATGATTAGGAGTTCTTTTTTTCTAATGACTATCTTGCTATTGAGTTTGGGCTTAAACAAGGTGGTATCCCGGACAAGAACTATCTCAAGGATGACATAGCGCCCGAGTGGTCAGCATTGCAGTGGTGGAGGGTAGTGGAGGTCGGTTTCCATCCGACTGTGACTAGCAATTTCATCAAGCCACGCTATAAAGCGGTCTTTGACATAATTAACCAGATGGTGGATGGCAATACCCGTCTGCTTACAGACTTTTCACCGCTGGTATGGATAGCAATGATGGAATTTGAGGATCAGGCTGACGTAGATTGGGCAGCTTTTATCTTTGACGGTCTGATGATGGCTGTTGGGAAATTTGGCTAAGTTTCCTTTCCCCAGTAGCTACTTGTTT
>JAPKLW010000452.1:425688-482031 GCA_026898455.1 Plectranthus barbatus
GATTAATCACATTTTCCGCTGCCAAGTTATACCCTGATAACTGGTCTCATGAAATCTTCCTGAGGTCACCATCACATACGGCATGCAACTGGGCTGGCTCATTGAGAAGCAGATCCCTCTCTTTTACAGTAGATGGATCCAAGCTGATTGTCATCAATTACTACCCATCAAAATGTGCTTCCTCCTACTTCCCGTAGATGTAAACTTCATTTATTTTGCTTGGACAATGTATCCGCCTCTTTACTTAATGAATGAAGTAGTCGTTTTCCAATTGACTCAAACGTTGATGGAAAATACTTGCAAATTCTACAACTAGTCTAATTAAAAATCTTGTCAGTTTTGACATACTTAGTTCAATAGTTTTTTTGCATCAATAAATTTTCATCTCCTTCTCTTGAGATCTAATCAAACTCCAAAAGACCTAGTTTGATGCATAGCTCTTTAAATCGAGCCTCAGGTAGCGGTTTGGTGAATATATCCGTTAACTGGTCCTCAGTTCTAATATACTCTACCAAGACATCCTCCTTTTCAACATGATCTCAAATAAAATGATGACAAATATCAATGTATTTCGTCCTGGAGTGTAGAACTGGATTCTTCAAAATAGAAACTGCACTGTTGTTGTCGCAGTAAATAGGAACACATCCAATGTCTATTCCATAATCTTTAAGCTGCTACTTTATCCATAGCACTTGGGCGCAACAACTGGCTGCTGCCACATATTCAGTTTTAGTGGTCGAGTAGCCACGGAATGTTGCTTCTTGCTGAACCAGATGATCAATTTATGACCCAAAAACTGACATGTTCCACTAGTGCTCTTTCTGTCGATTCTGCAGCCTCCAAAATCTGAATAAGAGAATCCATTCAGCATGATTCCATCAGTTTTGGGATACCAGATACCCAAAGACTGAGTTTTCTTAAGGTATCTCACGATTCTGTTTGCTGCTTCCATTTGAGACTTCTTAGGATTTGCCTGAAATCTTGCGCAGACTCGCAGAGCATAAGATATATAGGGTCTACTAGCAGTTAGATACAATAAAGACCCAATAATTCCTCTATAAGCAGTTGGATTGATAGATTCTCCTTCATCAAGAGTGATCTGTGAACTGGTGCTCATAGGAATCCTTAGTGACTTCGTCTTCTCTGGACAAAACCTGTTGATTAAATCTTTAGTATACTTCTTCTGACAAATAAAAACCCCTTTGTCGGATTGATCAACTTGTAAACCAAGAAAGTATGTCATCTTGCCCATCATACTCATTTGAAATTTATTTTGCATCAATTGTGCAAACTTTTCTCATTACTTGGTGTTTCTGGTTCCGAAGATGATGTTGTCTATATAGATCTGAACAAGCAGGATGTCCACTCAATACTTTACCTTGAACAAACTGCGATCGATTGCACCCTTTTCTAATCCATTCTTGAGCAGAATCTGAGAGAGAGTTTCATACCATGCTCTAGGTGCTTGTTACAATCCATTCAAGGCTCTCCTTAGTTTGTAGACTTGGTTTCCTTGCTCAAAACCTGGGGGCTGTTCGGCGTAGACCTCTTCTTTTAATTCTCCATTAAGGAATGCACTCTTCACATCCATTTGAAAAACTGTGAAGTTATAGTAAGCTGCATATGCCGAGAATAGACGAATAGCTTCCAGTCTTGCAATCGGTGCGAATGTGAAATCAAAGTCTATATCTTCACATTGCGCATACCCCTTAGCAACTAGTCTTGTTTTGTTTCAAATGATGGTACCAGTCTCGTCTCTTTTACTATTGAAGACCTATTGGTATCAATCACAGACTGATGTGTAGGTCGATCCACTAGATACCACACATTATTGCGAGTGAACTCATTTAGTTCTTCCTGTATCGCATTTATCGAGTTTGTTGATTGAAGAGCTTCAGAAATCTTCATATGTTCAATCTGGGATAAGAAGCAAGACATTAACGCAGTGCCTTGTTTAGTTCGAACAAGATTTCCAATATCATCCAAGATGGCTTCCATGGGATGATCTTTTAACCAACTAGGCTTCTTTACTGGTGCGGCTTCAGTAGGAGCAATTGGAATCTTAAAAGTTTTAGGAAGTTCCTCATGAGATGGTTCACCTCTCAGTTCTGGAACTACTACGCCTCTTTGTTCTAGAACTGTTTTATCTCCTTGTTCGGGAGTTGCTTCCTCTCCTTGTTCAGGAACAACATTCTGATCAACATCTGGAATCTGATTTGTAGTTTTCTCTTCCGTTGTGGCTACATCTTTTGCGATCTTAAGGTTGACTTCCTTGGTATCAGTGAGCTCTGCTTCAGAAACTGTTGTAATTATTCCAGGGGGCTTCATTTCATTATGGTCTTTGATGTTAATGAATTTGGAGGCCTCAGCAATAACATTGACATCATTGGCCCTCTCGGCTGCTTGGGGTTCAGCCGAGGCTACTGGAATCTCGAAAATATCATTCATAGATCTAGTCAGAGGAACTGTCTGATTATGATCAAGATCATTTCTAAGTTCCTCATTGACATTCTAGATCTCATGATTCTCCTGGCCCAGCTCTTCAAGTGTCATGCACACTAGAGTAGCTTAATCAAAACCAACATGACATGTTATTTCCACAAGTTGGGTTGTCTTATTGAATACCCTATATCCCTTATATGAAGGATGTCCATACCCAAGGAACACTCCTTCATCAGCCTTAGGGCTGAAAGTATTCAATTTAGACTTCCCATTATTGTGAATATAACCTGGGGAACCAAAAGCACGAAGATGAGCTATAGAAGGCTTACAACCATTGTAGAATTCGTAGGGAGTCTTGTGCAACCACGTGTTGAATGCACTTAAATTTTGCGTGTAGCAAGCCGTCTTCGTGTGTTGGTTGCTTGCTATTCACCACAACGACTCTGATCTGGGACTAAAAAATCCCGTGCAGGAATTTCCCATGTTTCTGAAGCTTGTACTGGAGAAAAGGAAATAAAGTTATAGCATTACAAGCGGGGCAATTTCTGAGTAAACTTAGGTCAAAGCAGCGGGATGATGTGGTAGAATTCATTTAGCTTATCTATGAAGTGTGAAAAAGGCTGAATTTCACCCGTTTTCTCGAAGGACAGTTTGGGAATATTACCAAAAGAGGAAACATAAAATTGGGAGAGGTATAGCTACTACCTTTTGAGGAGAGAAGAGACAGCCCCATCTCAAATTTTCCACCACACACAACGGGAGCTCCAGTTTTGAGCCGCAAAGAGAGAGAATCGGAGAAGGAGGGAAACAGTCAGCTGGAAGAAGATTGGAAGAGAAGAGCAACAATTTATCTTAGCTCAAACTCCGTGAAGCTCGCTTGAAACTGAGGAATCATTCCTCGTTTGAGCTGATCGAAGGGGGAAACTAAATATGTGCCTTCTTTACTTGATTTCAGCTTTTTAATTATGAATTCTACATTTCAAGAAATGATTTCAGCTCCTTTTTTTTGTAAATATGAGCTAAACCCACTTAGCTCAGTCTATGGATTATGCTTGTTTGTGCTTAAATCTTATGTGAAGCTTCATTGATGGTACAGAGTTTGAATAATTGAAGTTTTAGTTTATATAATCGCAGCTCTTGTGGGAACTTAAAGTTGTTGATTTATGCTTAGTTGAGATTTGTGAAAATTGAGACTAAAAGTGAAAGCCTCAAATATTACACAATACATGCATAGGAATATGTGGGCTTGTGTTCGCTTAAATTCCTAAGAGAGTTGTCAATGGTGCTGGATCTAATTTAATTTGGACATAGGAATATAAGGAATTTAATTAGGAAAAGCTATCTCACCTATTTTGGGAAATCTAGTTGAGAACATAAATTTGGCAGTAATTTACTCTATGTTGTTGCGATGTTGTAGCCTGTCTATCTGAAGTAAGCTAAATCCATAGCCTAAAATGTTTCTCTCATTTGATTAAAGAATTTGCTAAGCTTGATCGTATCAACCATCCCCTATTTTTATCATTCCCTATTTATATGCTTGTTGTTATTTTTCTATTAAATCATGTCTAGATTAATTAACCGAACCAACTGATATTTCCTCATCAATTAAATCAAGTTGAGTGTTTGTGCCCCTTTACCCCTTCCTTGTGCATCGATACTCGGAGGATAATCCATTTTATTATTACTTGTGACAGTGTGTGCATGCACTAGTGTGTTTCACACACGAACAAGTTCTTGGTGTTGTTGCCGGGGAGGACGATTAAGTTGTCGCTATTCAATTCACTCGATTTGTTGATTTTATTTCATTGCATTTTATTTAAAAATAAAAATAAAAAGTAATTTTTTGTAGTTGTTTTTGCATAGGTGTTGCTGGTGTATGAATCACGACTCTACTCCAGAGTTATACCCGTTTGATTCTGAAATTGAAAGGACCTTTCAAAGAAGTCGGAGAAGGCAAAGAGTGAGAAAAATGAGTTATGGCGGCTGAAGATATACCTCGTGATATTGTGCAACAGGCTAACGAAAAAGACCGAATAGTGGCTAACTACACTAACGATGTGATACACAATATGCGGTCTGTAATAGTGAAACCTGAAATTGGAGCTCGGCAATTTGAACTCAAGCCGGTGATGTTCCAAATGTTGCAATCTATCTACCAGTTTGGGAGAAGAGCTATCAAAGACCCGCATATGCATCTCCAATCTTTTCTGGAAGTTTGTGATTGTTTTAAGTTGGATGGTGTGACTTATGATCCCCTGCAGCTGAAATTGTTCTCGTTCTCTCTACGAGATCATGCGAAGGCATGGCTGAACTCCCTACCATCGAAGTCAATTCGGACGTCGGATGAGCTAGTTAAGGTGTTCTTGACCAAGTATTACCCTCCCACCAAGAATACACAGTATAGATTGGACATTATATCATTTAAGCAAGGAGATGAGCCGGTGAGTGAAGCTTGGGAATGCTACAGGGAGCTGCTGCGAAAGTGCCCCCAGCATGGTATTCCACACTGCATTTTACTCGAGACATTCTACAATGGGTTGTACCCTAATTCTCGAATGTTGTTGGATGGATCTACAAATGGGGCTATTTTGTCCAAAACATACGCCGAGGCTTGTGAGATACTTGATAGGATTACTAAAACTAGTGGTCGATGGTCAACACCACAACAAATACCACACAAAGTTGCTGGGATAGCTGATGTGGATCAGCTTGAGCTTATTACTGCTGAGATAGAAGTGTTAGGGACTTCGCTGAAATCAATTGAGAAGAATATTGTTGCTGGAGCAATGAATTAATAAGTTGTGGTTCAGCAACCCCAGGTGTTGTTGCCGCACCAACCAACTGTTAGTGAGATTATGACATAGGTATCTTGAGTTTACTGTGTGGGAACACACCAATTTGATGATTGTAAGTTTAACCCAGTGTCAGTTAATTACATTGGACAGCATGGGGGAAACAGGAACAACCCATTCTCGAACACTTATAACCCCGGTTGTTCAACACTATACTTGGATTCTGCCTTCTAAAAGGAAGATCGGCTCTAACAATCCAATTGCCATCTACCAAAACAACGGGAAATGTTTCAAAAAAAAGTGGGCATACGACGTACAAAAAGCTCACGCCCTTCTTTATCTCTAAAGATAGGGTGTCCTAACCATCCTACCGCTATTCCATCTCCGTTATCCCATGAGCATGCCGTGAACAATCCTCCTTTTGCTGGATTATTTCCAATATAATCATAAAAAGCTAATTTTCAGGAATTTTAGACCAGACTTCTGATAAACTTTGGTTTTCGGCTAGCCCAGCGCTATCTCTTCGATATATCTCTTGGTGGAAATTATCCTGATCCCATTGATAACGAGTGGGACCAAACAATTTGATGGGAGTAGTTGTTGAACCATACCACATAGTTCCAACAACAATAAAAGCTGCAAAAAAGATAGCCACGATACTATTGGAGAGTACGGTTTCAATATTTCCCATACGTAATCCTTATGGTATAAACCACATGAAGCCAGAGGGTTGAACCAGCAACCGCAAAACAAAGTGGTTCTACCGGTGTATCAAAGGCTTCAGCTAGAGCAGAAGCCCTTTCAGCAGCCGATGCAACAACAAGTATAACAGATGCCACATAAAAGACAAACTCAGCAGCAACAAGGCAGCTCACTTGAATCCTTGTTGAAGGAATTTATAGCACGCACAGATGGGAAGGTGCAGAATGAAAATGCTCTCATCCAGAGTCAAGCTACATCTTTAAGGAATTTGGAGGTCCAAATTGGGCAGCTAGCTGTAGAAATGAAAAACAGGCCTCAAGGATTGTTGCCAAGTGATACGGTGAATCCACGAAGAGAAGGGAAGGAGCAATGCAAGGCAATGGTGTTAAAGAGCGGAAGACAATTGAAGGGGTGGCAGCTGCAGCAGATGACAAATATAAGAAGCCCACTTCAATCCAAGTAGAAAATTAGGTGGAAGCTGAAGTTTAGAAGACAACAGAAACAAAGCATGCTGTAGCACCGAAGCAGCAGACTGTTACTCGGAAACATCAAATACCGCCACCTTATCCGCAAAGGTTGAAGAAACAAAAAGAAGAGGTCCATTATAAAAAGTTTTTGGATGTATTAAAGCACCTGCGTATTAATATTCCGTTGGTGGAAGCATTAGAGCAGATGCCAAATTATGCCAAGTTTGTAAAAGATATTTTGTCAAGGAAGAAAAGCGTGGGGGAGTTTGAGACAGTGGCTTTGACCGGAGAGTGCAGCACTATGGTGAGCAGTAAAATACCTAAAAAGCTTAGAGATCCGGGAGGCTTTACAGTACCATGTTCAATTGGAGGCCAAAATGTTGGGCGTGCTCTCTGCGATTTGGGGGCAAGCATTAATCTAATGCCGTTATCAATTTTCACAAGGCTTGGAATTAGAGGTACCCGACCTACCACCACCACATTGCAGCTCGCTGACAGATCCACGGTGCCCCAGAGGGAAAAATCGAGGATGTTTTAGTTAAGGTGAACAAGTTCATTTTCCCGGCTGATTTCATTATTCTACATTATGAAGCCGATGAAGAAGTCCTTACTATCTTGGGTCACCGTTTCTTGCTACTGGGGGAGCATTACTTGATGTACCTAATGGAGAGCTGACTATGAGAGTCAATGGGGAACAAGTAACGTTTAATGTGTTTCAAGCCATGAAGTTCCCGAATGGCGAGGAAGAATGTTCCTTGATTGATGTTGTGGACTCGTTAGTAATTGAAACGTAGTTGGAGGAATGCTGGCAGGAAGAGCACAAAGAGATGTGTGCTACAGTAGCAGATCTGGAACAGCCAAAAATATGAAAATGAAATAGCCTTCGAGTCATTAAAAATTGCAGGGCAGGAATTCAAGGTTCCGAATCATCGATTATAAATCCGCCTAAGTTGGAACTGAAGCTACTGCCCTCTCACCTTAAGAACACCTATTTGGGAGATATGGAAACATTGCCGATTATCATTTCTGCGAGCCTGAGCACTGAACATGAAGATAAATTGCCTGCTATGCTGAAAAATTACAAGCGAGCTTTCAGGTGGAAAATAGCTGATATACGGGGAATCAGGCCTGCTCTGTGCACTCAAAAAATTCTGATTGAAGAGGGGTATTCTGAGTCTGTGGAGCATCAAAGGAGATTTAGCCCAATCATTAAGGAAGTAGTGAAGAAGGAAGTCATCAAATGGCTCGATGCTGGGATTATTTATCCCATTTCTGATAGCAAATGGGTCAGCCCGGTGCAATGTGTGCCAAAGAAGGGTGGAATGCCTGTGGTTGCAAATCAAAAGAACGAGCTAATACCCACTTGCACAGTCACAGGTTGGCGTATTTGTATTGATTACCGGAAGCTCAACAAGGCCACGATGAAGGACCATTTCCCCTTGTCGTCTTGGATCAAATGTTGGATAGGCTTGTTGGGAAGGCCTAATACTATTTCTTAGCTGGCTACTCAGGTTATCACCAGATCAGCATTGCCCCTGAAGACCAAGAGAAGACTACGTTTACATGCCCATATGGCACATTTGCTTTTCGGCATATGCCCTTTGGCCTGTGCAATGCTCCAGCAACCTTCCAGCGGTGCATTATGGCCATTTTCACTGAAATGGTAGAAAATTCATTAGAAATTCTTATGGATGATTTCTCGGTGTAGGAGGAATGTTTTGAGGACTACCTCGGAAATTCGAAACAAGTGTTGAAGAGATGCGAAGAGACCAATTTGGTCTTGATTTGGGAGAAATGCCACCTAATGGTACAAGAAGGGATTGTGCTTAGGCACAATGTTTCTTTAGGGTTTGAGTCTACGATTGACAACACGAGTTGTCATTAATGAATTTCTTGCCAAGAATCGTTCTTAGGATACCAGGAACAAATTTCAATTAAATAAACCATGCAATCCTATGCATGCTCCTACAAAATTAATTGCAGATGATGAATTTAGAGAATACATGATTTCACCGTTTGATCTATAGATCTAGATCGGAGCCAATAACGATGAAATAACCTTAGATCTGAGATAGAACGCCGGCGATGGATAGTTGTTCCTACAGATCTGATCTTCTAATCTGTTCCCTTGCTCCTTGGAAATCTGGTGAGGATTATCTACCAAGTTGAATCCGAGATCTAGAGGAATCGATCAATTCCTCCTACAGATAGCCGCCGCCACTCTCTCTCAATTATACTGAAAAACCCTAGTTTTCACAACTGAATGATCTGATAGAGAGAAGGCCTATATATAGTGTTAGGGTTTTGAGAAACCCTAACCCTAATGGGCTGTGTGCAATTAATGGGCCAGACCAGGGATCAGATGCAAATAATAAAGTGGGCCCTCTTTATTAATTAATCCTTCCTTGTTCAACCCAGAACATAATTAATTAATAAAACATTGTTTTAACCTTCACCACGGTAACAATGTTGACTCGCCCCTTTATTACCACGTTATTAGGAACGGGTTGCACCAAACTAACATGATCCACATATTTAAGGTTATAGACATTCATTAATTAATTTGGCTTATGACAATCAGCCATAATTAATTAATATCTTATTTCCTGAGAAATGCGACTCACTCATTTTCACTTATGCCTGAATTAAATAATTCAACCTGCAGGGTTTAGCATAATGAACCTTGTGAGCTCGTCAGGGAATGTCACCATCCTGAAATGGATATGCTTACCTAAACGTCCAGACTAAGTAGGCCACACACAAATTGCCAACACACAAAATACGGGTATAAGAGTACATGTAAGACTCGCCACCATGGTAAATCAAAGTGTAGTCAATCTGTGTGTGCCCCTTATCCTTCAGTTAGGTTTAAGATCATAGGAAGTATGTTAGGGATCTGGCTCATTCATATGTCAATGAGAATGGCACATCCCACTGTTGATCCAATCAATACATAACTATGTACCGACACATCAAGTTGCTAGGATAAGCCCACTTATGAACCGATGTGCCGCAGCTTAGACCGACAGCCTATCCAGTGACCGTCTCAGCTGTAATACTGTTTATATCTCGCTAGGTCAAACGATTCATATGATCCTCTGTGATCTCCTACACACCATATGATCATCCCTATAGGCGAGATAATAGGATATTATGGTTCGTTGTATGTTTATTCTATCAGACAGCGAGAATTGTTGTGGCAACACATATATGAAGACCAGTGTACCAAACACTTAATCATATATGCTTTCAGTATACAATCCCAACAGTTTCAAATAAAGGAATCGGGGTGGATGCTATGAAGGTGGCTGTTATTGAGAAAATGCCACCACCAACTTCAGTCAAAGCAGTCCAGAGTTTCTTGCGCCACGCTGTCTTCTACCGCCGTCTTATTAGGGAGTTCTCCAAGATTACTAAACCACTCAGCACCTTGCTTGAGTTTGACCGAATGTTCGAATTTTCAGCAGAGTTTGTGGCTGCATTTGAGCATCTAAAGAAGGCATTGGTAACCTCATCTGTTATTCAAGCTCCAGACTGGAGATTGCCGTTTGAAGTAATGTGCGATGCAAGTAATCGTGTTGTTGGAACTGTGCTTGGTCAGACAAAAAACAAAAATCTTCACTCCATCTATTATGCAAGCAAGGTGTTGGACAACACGCAACTGAATTATACGACAATCGAGAAAGAACTTCTAACTGTGGTCTTCTCTTTTGGCAAGTTCAGATCATACTTTGTGGGAGCAAAGGTGGTTGTGTATACCGACCATTCAACCATTTGGAATGTGCAGGAGAAGAAGGATGCAAAACAAAGATTAATTTGGTGGGTGTTGCTGCTCCACGAATTTGATCTTGAAATAAAAAACCAGAAGGGGACTAAGAATCAAGTCGCTGACCACTTGTCTAGACTAGAAGAAGTCTCAAGCAGCAAGTGCCACCCACCAATAAATGAATGATTTCCCGATGAAATGTTGATGAGCATCACTCAGGCTCCAACACCATGGTATGCTAATATTGCCAACTTTTTGGCCTGTGGGATCCAACTTCCCGTGATGACGGGACAACAATTAAAAAGGTTTTATCATGATGTGAGATTCTATTTCTAGGATGAGCCATTTTTGTACAAGCTTGGCCCTAATGGAGTGATGCAAAGATGTGTACCCGAATATGAAAAGAATGCTATCTTGGCAGACTGTCATGCTGCAGCATGGTGTGCATTTTGGGGGGCAGCGGACAGCAGCGAAGGTTTTACAATCAGGTTATTTCTGGCCCTCCCTTTTCAAGGATTCTCATTAGTTTGTTAAATCATGTGATAGGTGTCAGGGAGTGGGGAACTTGAGCGCTCGACAGGAGATGCCCTTGAACAATATTTTGGAAGTGGAACTCTTCGATGTGTGGGGCATCGACTTCATGGGGCCTTTCCCCCCCTCTTTTGGTAACCTTTACATTTTGGTGGCCGTTGATTATGTCTCAAAGTGGGATGAAGTTGTAGCTTGCCCAACCAATGATGTTAAGGTTGTCATCCGTTTCCTACATAAGCATATCTTTACTCGGTTTGGAACTCCCCGAGCATTAATAAGTGATGAAGGTTCTCATTTTGTCAATAAAAGTTTGGCTGGAGTTTTTGCTAAGTATAGTATCAGGCATAAAGTTGCTACAGCATACCACCCACAGACGAATGGCCTTGCTGAACTGTCAAACCGGGAAATCAAGAGCATCTTAGAAAAGGTGGTAAACACAAGCCAAAAAGACCGGTCTCAACATTTATACGATGCATTGTGGGCCTACAGAATTGTATTCAAAACACCATTGGGGATGTCCCCATATCAGCTAGTTTTCGGGAAAGCATGCCACTTACCATTAGAGCTTGAACACAAAGCCTTTAGGGCTTTGATAAAGCTGAATTTGAACTGCAGCATAAAGCAAGGCAAGCCCGGTTATTGTAGCTAAATGAGCTTGATGAGATCAGGTGGTCTACCTACGAGAATGCAAAGATTTACAAGGAGAAGACAAAACACTGGCATGACAAGAGGATTGTGCCTCGGTCTCTGCAAGAAGGTCAAAAAGTTCTACTTTTCAATTCACGGCTGAAGCTCTTCCCTGGAAAGCTAATGTCCCGGTGGTCTGACCTTTTCACCATTGCAAAAGTCTACCCGTATGGAGCTATTGATCTCAAGGAGGAGAAAACTGGACGAATATTTAGAGTCAATGGGCAGTAGGTAAAAGAATATTTTGGTGGCCCTTTCAATCGGGAGAGAGATGCCACTGTCTTGCAGGATGCTTGAGCTTGAGGTACCCATGGTCTGTCTTTGCAGACCATGGTTTCTTTGTACATACATTAATTGCTTTCTTTAAATTCCATCTTGATTAATTGTTTGTTTCCTTCCATTCAATTCCTTTTTTTGCCTAGTTACTCATTATTTAGCATTCGAATTTTGCCTTCTTGAGTCGACTGTTTGTCATTGCATATGATTTTACTGACTTGAGAAAGTTTGGGGGTGTGCTAATGGGAATTAATGTAGGTAAAAAATCAATTGGCAACCTAAATTGAAGCGTGCACACCTCAAAATTGGGAGGATAGCAAGCTTACTGAATTTTGGGAAGGAATGCAGAACTACTTGGATTGTGAAGATGCTGGGTAAATAAGTCACCGCCTTGTACCAGGTTTTAATTTTCATTTGAGGGGAGTGTGATTGAATTATAATACTTTGGGTCCTATAGTTAAAAGGGGGATAATGCTTTGGTCTTAAAATAAATAGGGATTGTTAGCTTAATTGTTTTGACGTGAGGCCCAACGAATAGATTAATTTCCCAACCTATGTAAATAATTTCTATATACTAATAAAAAAAATTAAAAATAATCAAATCATTCACATTAGAAAAAGTGGGGAGAAGTCGAAGGGTCAGTTGCAATTTGTTTTATTTAAAACGTCGCCCTTTTTTCCCCATGACCCCCTCGCCCATTCCCCCTATTTGCAACACTTCTGTTCCTTGTGCTTCACCTGCCGCACTTCCTTCCAGTTACTGTTCGTTTTCTTGCATCTAATATCAGGTAAGAACTTGCCCTTCCTACTCTTGAGCATGATGTTGATTTGGCCCTGTCGGCTGCGCGATTTTTGGGTGCTATTTTAGGTTGCTAAGTACTTTGTAAGCACCTGGGTTTTCTGAGCTTTTTGTTGTCGCTTTTAGGGCTTGCGTGCTTTTATATGTCTCCGATTTTATGTGCCCGCCCTTTGAACATCGAATTTCGCTTACGTGTTGGCTGAAATTTTTGCTAGTCCTCCGTTACTTGTTTTGTGCCTGTGTTCGCGTTACCCTGTTCCCTTGCCCCGGTGTTCTTACTTTGTTTTACTATTCTTCATTGCTTGGGTTTGCTGTCCAATGTCTTGCTTTATTGTTTCACTTTATGGGTTACACACTCCTTGACTTCGTACATGTTATTTTGTTGCAGCTGTGCCGCAAGGTTTGAAATTTCATAATCATTCTTGTGTTTCATTTTTTGTTGTATCCCCGTGTGCGGGGGATGAGGATTGTTTTGTGCTTGGATTTGTGTGTGTTGGGTCTTGTCTCATGTGGAGTGCTATAGCATGTTAGGCTACGGCCTAGTATACTTGGGCATTTGGTGCGTACCCTGGTCGTGTAGCCTGTCCCTTTGCTGCTGAATTCTATACCAAATTCTTGCTTTTTCTTGTTGTTTCTCCCTTTGTGCTTAGTTGGTATTTCTTGTTGCTAATCCCTGTGTACTCACGCAGTCTCTTGATGTTGTGCAGGTTCCTTGAGATGGCACCTAAAAAGGTTACCAAAGCTGCTGTTGTTACCAAGTTTGCCACTCCCAGGAAAAGTAAGAGTAAGATAATGGGGAAGGCTACTTCAACCCCACCTGCTCATAACCAACCCTCATCCGGCTCTCATTTCATCCCGATCCACCACTAGTGCTAGGCTCACTCGAGCATCTGCCGCATCCATTTTGGTTCAACTGAAATCCACCCCTCCTGCTACTCCGGCGGAGGTACCGTCCACCACTAAACCACTCGTCCCCAGGAAACCGGCCTCCTCCAAGCAATCTAAAATCTCTACCTCTGCACCCTCACAAACACCACCTCAAGTTCCAGAAACCTCTCCTCTTGTAGAGTCTACCGCACCATTATCCCCTATAGCTACTCAAACTTCTGTACCTGCTGATTTTGCTCCGGATGCTCCAGCATCTTTTGAGCTCTCTCCATTCTGTGCTCCTACTTCAGCCAAGAGGAAGAGCAAGGTTTCTTATGATCCAATTGCTGATACGAGCACTACAACACTTACTGAACCTGTCGCCAGTCCTGCTGCTCCCCCCCAAAAGCGCATCAAGAAAGTGACTAAGAAGGAAGTCTCCCAAAAAAGAAGAAAACTCGCTGCCGACCCTCCCGTCCTGACTCCGGAGGAGTTCAATACCATTCCAAGAAGAGCCACCTATGTCTCAGATAAACATTGGGTTGTTTTCATGAAGAAAGCACTTGTACTGGAATGGGGCTTTGATGTGGAGTCCGAGCTGCTACCGAATTTTGTTGAATCTGTCATTACTTTCCAAGGTTGGGAGGAATTTGCCAAACCTCAATCTGCCCCGGTGATCGATGTCGTGCGGGAGTTCTATACTAACTTAAATCAAGAAAAAGAGAATGTGGTGGAATCTTTAGTTCGAGGTGTGTTGGATCAAATGGATGTTGAGGATGTCTACTCTACCTACCAGCTCACCCACAGCGGTTCCTGGGAGTTCTTTAAGAAGTTGCAAAACCCCTCACCTGAACTGCTGAAGGAAACCCTTGCCCTGGCCGCCAAACCCGGTGTTTCCTGAACCATTCCTACCGGCCCTGCTGGGCACATACTTGGTAAGGACCTAACTGGAGAATCTCATATCTGGATGCATATTGTCAAGAGCCGCATACTGCTGACGACTCATGACACGTTGGCCATAAAAGATCGGGTGATAGTTGTTGCTCCCCTGCTACAGTCCGAGCCGGTGAATGTGGCTCCTTTGATCCTTTCCTCTATAATTGTTTGTGAGAACCGAGAGAATCCAGACCCCTTGCTCTATCCATCTCTGATTATACAGGTGTGTCGGTGTGCGGGAGTGCCTATGCCAGATAAGGAGGCATGGGATCTTGGTGCAAATGATATCAACATACCCCGTCTACAGCGCCGCCATGCTGCCAATTATGCTGCAGCAATGCCTAAGCCTCCATCTTCTAGTCGTGCAACTGCCTCTCCTTTCACTCGCTCTCCATCGTTTGCTGCAGATGACACGACCGATCCAGTCCTGACTGAGCTCCACCTACTCCGTGATGAATTCCGCGTTGTTCAGGCTGCCTGCTGCAGGAATGAAAGGCTGCTCAAGATGATGGACGATCGATTGATCAAGTTTTTGCGGACCGCACCTGTGAACCATCCTCGAGCTCAACCTTAACTGCCTATGGTTCCTCCTCTACTCTAATCCTCCTTAACTCTAATTCGGTGATGACTGAATGTTATTTTGCTTTCAATGGGTCTGTACCTAATATTCTAATACTTTGGTGATGTTGATAGGGTGTAGTAGTATTTTGTGTTGGTTATTATGGTCAGCCCATTTTCGCTTTAATTACCTTGTCTACTTATGTCGTTCGTTTGTTGGTTTTTCGATCCTTGCTGCTCTATCTTGCCTCGATGATGACTTCCTTGTGTTTTAATCTTCACTTATTAATTTGATTGTTGATTTAGTTAATTTCAATATCTTAATTCTTACTTAGGTTTAACATTTAAATTCTTGACGTGCTTTCCATCTGATCTCGTGGTCTAAAAGTGTTTGTTTCGAAAAATTCATTACATGCCCGATCGTTTGCTCTTTATTGGTTTCATGTCTCGGTTTTGCAAGTGAGAGTGTTTACCTTCGACTGCTTGTGGTTGCCTTGAGACTTAATCTGTCTTTATACCACTTTGGATATGCTTAAGGCCATTGTTGTTTATTTTGATCCTTTGCTGTTATTTTCATTTTTAATTAACCCTTGCTCCCTAGTTTGAGCTTTGGCCTTGGTTCTTTCCATTCCTATCTTTTTAGCCTTCTTATCCTTTCTTTTATTAGTTATTGACCCTCATCGTGAGCACTTAGTGAGTTCGGCCTTTCGACATTGAGAACAATGTCCGTCCTTAAGTTTGGGGGGGTGTGCTCCCATTTTATGTTTGTTTTATTTTCGAATCTTGTACCTCATTTCTTCTATTTTGGTGTGAAAAAAAACAGAGAAAAATCAAAAGAAAAAAATAAAGAAAGAAAATAATCGAAAAAAATCAAAACAGAAAAAATAAAAGAAAAATGAAAAACAGAAAAAAAAGAGAAAAATATGTGTCGAAAAAAAAAGAAAAAAAGTGAAAGAAATCGAGAGGAAAAAAATCAAAAAAATAGAAGAAAAGAAAATGACTGAAATAAAGGGTAGACTTTTTGTTCTTTCTTTTTGGTCTTTGTCATTTCATTTTTTGTAATAATAGGGACACTTTTCTTCTTACCTGGGATTGTGGTCCTAATTGTTTAAGTCCTCTAAATAAGTGGTAGAACTCATTAGTGCTCTCGAATTAGTCACTCTATCCTAATATTTCCGACCTTAACCTTAGCCCACATTACAAGCCAATAAAGTCCTTTTGATCCTTGTGGTGTAATTTCCATTAGTGGAGAGGTTGCTATGCATAGTTTGAAGTCAAAATAAGTAAGCATGATGATCATGAGCATTACTTGAGTTGTGGAGTTAATTTTGATCAATTTGACTTGACATTGTAATGATATGCTGTGCTGTTTTGAGATTTAGATGCTGAAGCATGATAGAAATGAGATATTAAACTAGTAGGAAGAGTCTTGAGATGAGTTGATACTATTTTCATGATTGAATTCCAAATCTTTTTCAACTGTGCTGAGAAGTGCAAGAGCATGAGCTAGCATAATTGAAATTCCAACTTGTTTGTGTTTTGAGTCGTTTTGTCTCTTTTTGTTGATCGAGGACGATCAACGAGCTAAGTTTGGGGGGTGATAACTCTTGTAAAAGAGTTATATTCTCTTGATTTTAGTTCCTTTTAGAAAGTTTTCGTCTATGTTTAATCAAATAAATGTTGTTTTGGTCTTGTATTTAGTTGTTAGAATCCTATTATGTTTATTTTTGTTTTTGAAAAAATAATAGTGTTTTTGGAGGATTTGAAGTGAAAACCCCGTGCAGGAATTTCCCTTGTTTCTGAAGCTTGTGCTGGCGCAAAGGAAATAATGCTATAGCATTACGAGCTGGCAATTTCTAAGTCAACTAAGGTCAAAGCAGTGGGATGACGTGGCAGAATTCATTTAGCTGAGCTGGGAAGTGCGAAAAAGACTGAATTTCACCCATTTTCTCTAAGGACAGTTTGGGAATATTACCAAAAGAGGAAACCTAAATTTGAGGGAGGTATAAATACTACCTTTTCAGGAGAGAAGAGAGAGACCCATCTCACATTTTCCACCACACACTACGGGAGATCCAGTTTTGAGCCGCGAAGAGAGAGAATCGGAGAAGGAAGGAAATAGTTAGCTGAAAGGAAGATTGGAAGAGAAGAGCAGCGATTTATCTTAGCTCAACCGCAGTGAAGCTCGCCTGGAACTGAGGAATCGTTCCTCGTTTGTGCCGATCGAAGGGGGAAACCAAATGTGTGCCTTCTATACTTTGATTTCAGCTATTTAATAATGAATTCTACATTTCAAGAAATGATCTCAGCTCCTTTTTTTGTGAATATGAGCTAAACCCACTTGGCTTGGGCTATGGATGATGCTTGTTTGTGCTTAAATCTTATGTGAAGCTACGTTAATGGTACATATTTTTAATATTTGAAGATTTAGTTAATATTTGAAGATTTAGTTTATATAATTGCAGCTCTTGTGGGAACTTAAAGTTGTTGATTTAAGCTTATTTGAGATTTGGGAAAATTGTGACTAAGAGTGAAAGCTTCAAATATTACACAATACATGCATAGGAATATGTGGTTTTGTGTTTGCTAAAATGCCTAAGAGAGTTGTCAATGGTGCTGGATCTAAAAGAATTTGGACATAGGAATATGTGGAATTTAATTAGGAAAAGCGATCTCACCTATATTGGGAAATCTAGTTGAGAACATAAATTTGGCTGCAATTTACTCTGTGTTGTTGCGATGTTGTAGCATGTCTATCTGAAGCAAGCTAAATCCATAGCCTAAGTCGTTTCTCTCAATTGATTAAAGAATTTGCTAAGCTCGATCGTATCAACCATCCCCTGTTTTTATCATCCCCTGTTTATATGCTTGTTGTTATTTTTCTATTCAATCATGCCTAGATTAATTAACCAAATGAACTCATTTTTCCTCATCAATTAAATCAAGTTGAGTGTTTGTGCACCTTTACCCCTTCCCTGTGGATCCATACTCGGAGGATACTCCGTTTTATTATTACTTGTGATATTGTGTACTAGCACTAGTGTGTTTCACACGCGAACACCTTGCAACACTTACATGTTGTTTAGTCGGTCTTGTTGGTAAGACTGGATTCCTTGCATATGAAACAATGTGCTTGTCCAATTTTGATGAAAAGTCATTTCTCCTCTCGACAATTGGTTTAGACAGTTTACGAACTGTGTTATCATACTGTCGAGGTGCCAGTTTAAGGTCAGTCTTTGACCATCATTTGGTCCTGACACTTTGCTTTACTGGTTCTTTGAGATTGACATTTTCCTTCCCCAACATATGACGTGAACTAAGATTGGCTTTGACAGAGCGCGAAGGTGTTTTCTTAGTCCCAGAAGTAAATGCATGTATGCTCATGGATGTTCCATTCTGATCTAAAAATCCAATTACACATTTATCAAAAGATTGTTTTTGAACACTCAAAATTTCATCTAGTTTCCTAGAACTCTTTTTTAAAAGTACATTCGCATTTGTCGGGTTTGATTTTCTTCAAGAAATCACATTCTTTTGAAATATGTTCAAAATCTTTAAGAAGTTTTAAATGGTCTTCCTTAAGTTTTTCTAGTCCCTCACCGATTGACCACCTCGTTCTTTCGATTTCATTGGTTTAAACTAAAATTTCTGATTTTAGTGAGGCATTTTCACAAACTAATTCATCTTTAATCTTCTGAAATTTTTCTACTTCTATAATAATATTTTTAAGCGAAACATCTTCTGAATTTGAGCGACTAAATTCAGAGTTTTCTTCGAAGCATGTAGATGCAAGTGATGAAGTTATATGGGTTGTTACCACTATTTTGCAGTTTGAGGCGCTGTCCTCTTTGTCGGTAGCATCTCCATCGATTGCCGCCATATATGCAAGAAGCGCTTCCTCATCATTCTCTTCCTCAGACGTGTAACACTCATCATCATGGTCTGGTACGTCTGGCACTTCAGTTCTTGTGAGCATTGCTTGGGCCACAACTTTAGATTCTCTCCTTTCAAACATCTTCTTCAGTCTTATGGCACAAGACTTATCTTATCTTTCTCCTTTTGTGTCCTTTAGAAAGATATACGCCATACTTGAAAGGTAGCAATCCTTTCTTGGCGAGCTACATGTTGAATCCAGCTATTAAAAAGTCCACATAAGATGTATGGGACGATCTTATCATCCTTTTCTTACGATCGCATAAGACTTTGATCCCAAGGATGTACACAGTTTCTCCCAAATCCTTCATTTCGAACTTTGCGGTCCATATTATTTCCAAATAGGAGAATATCATCTACATATAGTGCAAGGAACATGACGCTCCAACTAATGCAAAGTCGGCATAGGAAACTCTCATTCTCCAACTATAAAGATTCATATGATTTGATCACAACGTTTAAACATAAATTCCATGATCGAGAAGCTTTCTTCAGTCCAAACAAGGACTTCTTGAGCTTCTAGAAAAGATGTTCTTCACCTTTGTACACAAAACCCTCGGGTTGTTGCATATAGATGTCCTAAGTTTCTTCCAAGTAACTCATTTGTAAAATCTCAAGGTCCATATGTGCCGCTATGACAAGTAGTATTTGGATGTATTTGAGCTTGTCTACCTGAGAAAAGGTTCCTCATACTCAATGCCCTCTTTTAGACTATAACCCTTTGCCACCAACCTGTCTTAGAAAGTCGTGACTTCTCCATCCGCTCCCTTCTTTATCTTGTGTACTCACTTGCTCCCTACTGCTCGAGATCCATCAGGCAACACATATTTCTGGTATACATCCATAGCCGTTATGGGTTTTATTTCTGAATCCATGGCAATGTCACATTTTTCGGCATCCTTGTCATTCACTGCCACAATGAACGTTAGTGGGTCAGAGTCATCATGTCTGTCATCTGAGCCCAGGTCCGACGACTCACCCGCGAACATATTGATGGAACACGCCAGTGAAGGCGGTTCGTCCCGACGATCGATGTTAGATACAAAATGTACACATACATGGATTAATAAGATTAAATCGATAAGATCAGTGATTACCTTAATAGATCTACAGATCTAGAGATTGATTCCACTGGAGATCTTCTAGCCTTTGTCCCGTGAACCACAATCGGATGCCGGGTGGACAACAATCCTTCAAATCATTAGATGCAAAGTAAATCCGGATCTACAGTGTTTGAGATTAATAAACCCTAGCCATCGTTCAGCACATGAACTTATGGAATCATTAGGTTTTTCTCTCAACCATAAGATCCTATTTATAGGCATCTTCTAGGATTTCTAGTTGGGCCAGACCAGGGATCTCTAGAAGGTATTGGATTGGGCCTCCCGTAAGTCCAAACACACATATTCAGCCCATAATATAATTTGAACATATAACATTAATTCATTCCACTAGAGAATTAATGTTACAATTGCCATCCTATCCCGATGTGAATCAGGGCTTCTATTTAACTTAATTAATTTTCGAGTTTAAGATAACGCACATCCATTAATTAATTAAAAGCTCTGACAACATTAATTAATTAATATCATAATTCCTTAAGTAGTACCCGCTCAACATTATTATCGTATTGGAATAAATTCCACCTGCAGTGTTTAATACGATAAAACTTATGAACTACTTAAGGGAATGTCATCAACCTGGATGTCCAGGACACAGTGCCCTAATGTTACTATATAAATACATACAAATAATGTTGTTACCCAAGATACGGAGCATATTGAATCATCCTTCTGATTCTCACCCATTGTAAGTCAAAGGTAATAAACAATCATTTGCATATATCTAAATATCACATCTAGGGTTCAAAAATTAACAAAGTCGCCGAGACCTTGGTTCTTCATACAGTAAGAACAGAAGAACACATCTCACCGCGATCCATTCAATGCGACACCACGCACTAGTATAAACTAATAACTAAGATTAGTTATCTCAAGTTTATACTACAACCTAAAATAATAGTTTATCAAGAACTATCTCAGTTGTGAATACGTTTTATAACTTATAAGGAACCCAACAATGCGATCTTCAATGGGACGACGTGATGGATTTATAGACTGAAAGCATTATGATTGGTATATTATGTACAAGGTCGATTGGTTAATATACTAATAATCATAAATGTTGTATGATCATCTCCTGTCTGAATTAACAAGCATGTATCACAAACGCAATTATCCTCTTATCTCGTCGATAGGGAGATCATACGGTGTGTAGAAGATCACGGAAAATCATATGGATCGTTTGACCAAGAGAGATATAAATAGTTATCACAGCTGAGACAGTTCCAGGATAAACTGTCGGTGTAGGCTGCAGCATACGCAGTAATAAGCATCTTGTCTTAGATGGCTTGGTATGCTGGTGTGGGGCACACATTGATAAGGACCTAAGTCGAGATCGATTCTTTTATCTGACATTAAAAGAATCTAGATCTCTATGGCTTGATGAGATCCTAAGCCTATATGAAAGTACAAAAGTATATGTGGATTGTGTGTTACTTTGAGTTGGAGTGAAAGGCTCTAGTTGAGCTTGTATATCTTTATCTTGGGTAATAGCAGTTTGTGTATGACTGTCTGGTACTGGAACTAGGTAACCACATCCAGTATAGGATGGTGACATTCCCTGAACAGCTCAAAAGGTTCGTTATGCTAATTCGTGCAGGCTGATTAAGTTCAAGCATAAGTGAAAAGGTTTGAGTGGATTAATTCAGGAATATAAGATGTTAATTAATTAAATAGCTTGTCAGAGCTTAAATTAATTAACGAATGTCTGTAACCTTAAATGTGGGGATATACCAAGCCCATGCAACCCGTACTTGAAAATATGGTAGCAAATAGGTAGGACAGTATTGATTCTCTGGTGGAATGAATCAATATTAAATAATTAATTACATTCTGGGTTGAATATGAGAATTAATTAATTGATAGGCCTTATTTGCTATTTGCATTCTGGTTCCTGGTCTGGCCCATGGAACTCAAGCCCAATAGGAGTCCAGTATTTTCCTATAAATAGGCCTCAGTTCCTCAGATCCGAATACACCACAAGATCATAAGTTGCACACAGCAAAACAAGTTTTGGGAGCTGTGGTGATCGACTAAGATCTGAGAACGAGGAGGAAATTCTGCTTCTCAACCGGGCAAGGGATCTGATAGAGAATCTTCACCAGATTTTCAGATTGAGTTGGGATACAGATCAAAAGATCAAATCAGGAGGATTATTCGGATGGGTTTTGTATACTGAAAGCATTTATTATAATGAGTGTACAACGGTTTATTTCTCCTATCTGTTAACAATCGTACATGTATGAACAATGGTATCCTCTTGTCTCACCGATAGGGACGATCATACGGCGTGTTGTAGATCGCAGAACACAGTATGATCACTTGACCTAGTGAGGCATAAACCTGATTACAGCCGAGACAGCGTATGAGGATACGTCTGTCCGGATGGCTGCGGCATTGTCGGAATAAGTAGTCTGTCTTGGATACTTGACATGCTGGTACGCAGAGGTGGCGTATTGATGGACCGCAGTGAGATGTGTTCGTCTGTCTGACATCAGCGAATACAAGATCTCGTTATATTGATTGAGTGCAAACCTTAATGAAGGTTCAGGGTTTTGCACGGGTTGACTGTTGCTTTGACTTGCCATGGTGGAGAGCCTAAGTAATGTGCTCGTATATCCGCATCTTGGGTAACAGCAGTTCGTGTAGTACCGCCTGAGACTGGGTTTAGGTAACCATATCCGAGTAATAGGATGGGGACATTCCCTAAGGACCTCAATAACATTCATCGTGTCAAAGTCCTGCAGGCTGATTAAGTTCAGGCACGAGTGATAAGGTTTGAGTGGTACTACTTAGGAATTATAAGATATTAATTAATTGTAGTTAGAGCTTGTCAGAGGCTCCGATTAATTAATGGATGTCCGGTAACCTTAAATATGGGGATTCTCAATTAATGCAACCCGTTCTCATAACGTGGTAATAAAGGGGTAGGTCAGTATTAATTCTGTGGTGAAAAAGAATTAATATTAATTAATTAATTGTGTCCTGGGTTGTGGACATGGGAATTAACTAATCTATTGGCCCACTTTATTATTCGCATTAGGTCCCAAGTCTGGCCTAAATAAATATGCTGAAATTGAGCCCAGGAGCCCACTAGGGTTTTGCAACCCTAGGTCTATAAATAGACCTCTCACTCTCTGAAACCCTAGACACTTTCATAAGATTCAAATCAGTTGAAACCCTAAGGAGAGAGAGAGAGGGGCGCCGATCCTGAAGAGAGAGGGACGAGAATTTCGATTCTGGTCCTGCTCGAGAAACAGATCTACGGAGTCCTCACCAATAGTAGATCTGAACAGCATTGGGATACAGATCTGTAGATCTAATTTGGAGAACAGATTTCTTTCTTTTTTCCCTTTTGTTTTCGATTTTAATCTAGAAATTAGATCTCTAATTTCTATTTCCGCAGATTAAATCGGACTGCGTGGTTGATTTCAAATTGGAAATTCAAACGCAAAACATCGGTTCAGACACGACGGAATAACGGTAATTCCTCAATCCACGATATGCATTAAATTTATAGGAGCATGCTAGGTTTTGTGAATATTAATTATGAGCAATATCCATAAATTGATCCGGTTCATTTTGGTTTTGGTGATTCGGTTCACGGGAAAACCCTACAATTGGTATCAGAGCCAGTTTTCTGATTTATGGCTCTGTTGTTCATAATTAAATTCAATATGCATGTACGAATTTATTATTTTGTGGATGTTGGTTTTTTGTTCCTCGTGGCAACCCGTTGATTCAGCCCGCGGTGGTTTATCCGTGTAGGGCTGATTTGTTTCTGTAAAATCACGAGAAAATCCGTGATTAGTCTAGATTTGAAAAAATTGTAATAGTATAGTTTTTCTGTAATTTTTCAAATTTTATTTGGACGGGTCGAGGACGAAGAACGAAGACGGAGCCGACGCAGGGCCGACGGAGACGACGGCGGGCGACGGCAGGCGACACATGACAGGCGCGCGACCGGGGTATGCAACGTGCGCACGGCGCACGCGGGCAGCACCCACGGTGCGCGGCCTTCGCACGCACAAGGCAGGCGCGGGCACACGGCGCGAGGCACGGCAGTGCTCGGCGTGCAGGGTGCAACGGCGGCCTGGCGGCGGCGGCGGGCGGCAGTCGGCGATGGCTGCGGCTGTCGTCGGCTGCTGCTGTCCCATCGTGGTGGCTCGTGTTTTGATGGTTTGTACAATCCTGTGTAAACCCTAGGGTTTGCATTAGGGTTAGGGCAAATCATCAGATCACAAAGGCCTAAATCCCAAAAGATTTGGTGTATCAAGATTTGGAGGCCCTTGAAGATTTGGAAGATTTGAAAAGATTTTGAATTATCCAAATTAATTCAAAATTCAAATTGTAATAGATAGAATTTAATTTTTCTATTTTTGGGGCTACGAGGAATTTTTGTTTGCCTTAATTGAACTCGTATGATATGTGATTTATTTATGTGCGCAATTAAGCATGTGTAGATAATAGGAAAAGCAAGATTTATCGCTTTTATTATTTACAGCTTTCCAAGCATGCTTATGTGATTAATTTCTTTTGTTGGATTATATTTTGGGAATTTTTGGGCTTGTATTACTACATGCAAAAATTTGGAAAATAAAATGACAAAGAAATTATGTGTGCGCATAAAGAAACCTTTTAAAAGAAAAATACTAAGCAGATTTTTTAATTAAAATCAATAGACCGCCACAAAGCGGTCCTAGGCTGTAAGTGTATCTCTCGTTCTAGTAAACGTCAACAAGTGTAGGTTGCTAGTTCCTGGAGGTACATGGGTACGGTTGTTGGGATTTCTAGACAGAAAATTTAAATCATGTGAATAGTGGGAGGGTTTTGCGTAAACGTCTACGAGTGTAGCTCGCGTAGATCTCTTTCACAAGTATTCTAGGATTGATTTAAATTAAAGATAACAAAAGCTTTAAGCGCTGTGTGGTATGGTTACGTGCCATGCTAAACTGTCTCTTTTCGCCGGAGTTAAATTTGTGGTAAATTGCTTACAAGCATCTTAGAATATAATGCAAGAATTCCATCCCTGTTCTTGAGAGATGGCTTGGTCTAAGGTTTTCACTAATTATTAATTTCTAGTGTCAAAAGCATTTTGACATGGTAGTGAAATTAAATAGATTGGGGCTTAAAACCCGTAGTTCTGGTTGAGGGTGACATCGTAAACGTCTACGAGTGTAGCTTGCGGTGGGATCTCTTGGGCAATTAGTGGAAAACATTTGTATTTGATTTATTAAAAGGTTTTCAATGCATTTGTTTTCGTAGTTCTACATGTATGTTCTTATTTAAGATTCTATATTGTTTCAGATATGTCTATGTCTACTGTCAATCATTTACTTGCTCTCAATCCTCTTACTGTTCCAAACTTTCCCGAATGGAGTTTTTGCATCAAACATGTCCTTTATCTGAAAAATCAAACACATGTTCTTTACATGGATCCACTGTTGCGTTCTCATAGAGGGGTATGCGAGCTTGAGCTTGAGTTCTATGATAGATGGGAGGATGCTGATGAGTTTGTTTTCTTGCTCATCACGGGTTCCCTGTCTAGAGAATTAAGGCACAAGTATGAGTATCTCGAGAGGGCTGGAGAACTCTGGAAGGAACTCTCGACAGCCTATGGCAACGTGGAGCGAACTATTAACTATAAGCTTGTGCACAATCTTTGTGTGCAAGAAGATGGTTGAGGATAGTTCGGTGACGGAGCACATGATGTCTATGATTGATCTCATAAGACAGTTTACTGTGCGGGGTGGTAATATCAGTGCGCAAGGCGAGATTGATATTATCTTGGATTCTCTTCCGGAATCCTATTATGACTTTAAGGTAGTTGCTGCTGCAAAGGGAGAGTATGCTCTGCATGAGCTGCTTGAGGATCTTGTAGTGGAGCAGTCTACCATGCGAGCACGGAAACCTGTTCTGTCTGGTTCTAGTACTGGTTCGATAACCTCTAAGGTTGGAGACGATGATGCTGAGAGCAAGTTTAGGAAAATAGGCAGTGATAGCAAGTCTAGGAAGGGGAAGAGAGCCAAGGTCACTCCAAAGAAGAACGAGTGTGCTGGATACGGAAAGGTGGATTGTCCGAATGCTAAGGGACAAGGTACGTCATTTGCAGTTGTAATGGAAATGTGTTTAGCATCGGTTTCTACTCATTCGTGGGTAGTGGATACTGGAGCTACTGATCATGTTTGTTACATTATGTAGGGGTTCACACCGAGGAGGGTGCTGAAGAATGACGAGGTCACCATCTCGATGGGAAACGCAACAAAAGTTAGTGCAGCTGCCATTGGAGATTTCACCTTGTACTTTGATGATTCTGTTTTAACTTTGAGAGATGTTTTGTACGTGACGGATTTTCGGCGGAACCTTATTTCAGTTTCCAAACTTTTTGTTGATGGATATTCAGTTATTTTTTATAGTGGTGTTTCTATCATTGGTAATAACGGTGTTATCTGTCGTGGAATGCTGAATAATTCTCTTTATGTTGTTAACTGTAATCATAAGTCTTCCGCAAGTATTGCATGTAATTCATCCGTAATTGATAATCCTAGAAAGAGAAAACTTGCTTCTTATGATGAGGATATTACATATCTCTGGCACTTGAGACTGGGTCACATCAGCTTGAAGCGGATTCAAAGACTTGCAGATGACGGTACATTGGACTTAGTCCGGGCTATACATTATCAAGTGTGCGAATCCTGCATCGAGTGCAAGATGTCAACTAGGCCTTTCAAGGCTAGTCAGTCTCGAGCAGAGGAAGTGTTGGAATTGATCCATTCTGACTTATGTGGACTGATGTCCACGCAGGCTCGTGGAGGGTACGAGTATTTCGTCACTTTCATTGACGACTACTCAAGGTACGGATACGTTTACCTGTTTCACTACAAGTCTGAATGCTTTGAGAAATTCAAAGAGTTCAAGGCTGAGGTGGAAAATAAGGTCGGGAAAACTATCAAGTCGCTGCGATCTGACCGCGCTGGCGAATATCTCGGTAATGAGTTCCTGCAATATTTGTCAGAAAACGGGATTACATCCCAGTGGACTGCACCGGGTACTCCCTAGCAAAACGGTGTAGCTGAAAGAAGAAATAGGACTCTTCTAGTGATGGTAAGATCAATGATGAGTTATGCAAACTTACCAATTTTGTTTTGGGGCTACGTATTGGAAACAGCAGCTTACGTGCTTAATGTGGTGCCTTCTAAATCAGTTCCTAAAATGCCTTATGAGCTGTTCCTTGGTCGCAAACCTAGTTTGTGCAAGTTTAGAGTATGGGGCTGTCCGGCACACGTACTGTCGAAGGAACCTGATAAGTTAGAAAGCAGGTCAAAAGTAATGCTTTTCATAGGGTATCCCAGGCAAACGAAAGGTGGTTACTTTTACTGTCCTGAGAGTCAACGAGTCGTTGTTAGCACCAACGACAGATTCTTGGAGGACGAGTATGTGAGTAATCACAAGTCAAGGAGTGATATCATTTTTCAAGAAATTGAGAACGAGAATGCAATTCCAAGGGAAGGGGAACGTGTAGATGTGGGTGCACCTGTGAGAGATACAGCACCACAGACACATTCTTCAGTGCAAGGTGCAGGACCACAAGTCACTGCACCTACTACTGACACGGCACCGATGCCTCGTCATAGTTAGAGAGTTATTTTCAACCCGGAAAGGTACATGTTCATGGGTGAGTCTTCAGACTTGAGCCCGGAAGACGGACATGAGGACTCTAACCCACTGACATACGAAGAGGCAGTGCAGGACAAGGATGTTGCCAAATGGCATGTCGCCATGGATTCTGAAATAAAATCCATAACTGCTATGGATGTATACCAAAAAACTGATTTGCCGGATGGCTTTAGGGCCATAGGGTGCAAATGGGTATACAAGAGAAAGAAAGGGGTGGATTGAAAGATCACGACTTTTAAAGCCAGGCTGGTGGCAAAGGGTTATAGTCAGAAAGAGGGCATTGACTATGACGAAACCTTTTCACCCGTAGCCATGCTCAAATCCATCCGGATACTCCTTGCCATAGCTGCACAAATGGACCTCGAGATCTGGCAGATGGATGTCAAAACTGCTTTTCTAAATGGTTATCTTGAAGAAGGTAGGGACATCTATATGCAGCAACCTGAGGGTTACATAAGCAAGGGCGAAGAACATCTTGTCTGGAAGCTTAGGAAGTCCTTGTATGGACTTAAGCAAGCTTCAAGGTCGTGGAACTTACGTTTCAACGATGAGATTAAATCCTATGGATTTGCACAGTTGGAAAAACGAAAGTTGTGTTTACCGACTTTGTGTCAGTGGGAGCGTGGTCTTCCTTGCACTATATGTTGATGACATACTCCTAGTTGGAAACAACGAGGGAGTCATGTCCGAAATCAAAGCTTGGTTATCCGAACAGTTCCAAATGAAGGATCTGGGTGAAGCTGGCTACATTCTTGGGATTAAGGTCTTGCGGGACCGTAAGAGAAGAATGTTGAGCTTACCCCAGGCATCCTATGTGGATATTGTGATTGCCCGGTTCAGCATGCAACTCGCCAAGAAAGGCTTGCTACCTTTCAGACATGACGTTCGTCTTTCTAGTGGGCAGTGTCCTCAGACACAGCGGGAGAAAGATAAGATGAGTCTTGTACCATATGCTTCGACTGTGGGTAGCCTCATGTATGCGATGCTGTGTACCAGGCCAGATATTTGTTATAACGTAGGCATGGTAGCATGATATCAGTCTAACCCTGGACAGGCACACTGGACTACTGTAAAGCATATCCTCAAGTATTTGAAAAGAAGTAGGAATTTATGCCTAGTTTATCAAAGTGAGGATTTGTGCCCTATGGGTTATACGGACTCGGATTTTCAAGGTGACAAGGACGAGAAGAAATCGACCTCAGGATATGTGTTTACCCTGGGAGGTGGAGCTGTATCTTGGAGGAGCTCAAAGCAGAAATGCATTGCTGACTCCACAATGGAGACAGAATATGTCGCCGCCTCCGACGCCTCGAAAGAGGGGGTGTGGCTCCGGAACTACCTTTTAGAGTTGGGCATGATCCCGAGTTTGCCGAGGAGCATCACAATCTATTGTGATAACTCTGGTGCAGTGGCTAACTCAAAGGAACCGCGATCTCACAGGGCAAGCAAACACATAGAGAGAAAGTACCATATCAGACGAGAAATCATATCGAGGGGCGATGTGCTGATTAAGAAGATTGACACTGCTGAAAATCTTGCTGATCCATCTACAAAGTGATTGCCGTAGAAAGTTTACGAAAGACGTATTCGTGAGCTGGGTCTGAGGTGGATGACGACCACTGACAGTGGTTAAGGAGACAGCAGACTAGATAGACGGACTGTATACTCTGTAATAGCTTAGTTATGCTTTGAGTATAAGTGGGAGATTGATGGGTTTTGTATACTGAAAGCATTTATTATAATGAGTATACAACGATTTATTTCTCCTATCTGTTACCAATCGTACATGTATGAACAATGGTATCCTCTTGTCTCACCGATAGGGACGATCATACGGCGTGTTGTAGATCGAAGAAGATAGTATGATCACTTGACCTAGTGAGACATAAACCTGATCACAGTCGAGACAGTGTATGAGGATACATCTGTCCGGATGGCTGCGACATTGTCGGAATAAGTAGTATGTCTTGGTTACTTGACATGCTGGTACGCAGAGGTGGCGTATTGATGGACCGCGGTGAGATGTGTTCGTCTGTCTGACATCAGCGAATACAAGATCTCGTTATATTGATTGAGTCCAAACCCTAACAAAGGTTTCGGGTTTTGCATGGGTTGACTGTTGCTTTGACTTGCCATGGTGGAGAGCCTAAGTAACGTGCTCGTATATCTGCATCTTGGGTAACAAGAGTTTGTGTAGTACCGCCTAAGACTGGGTTTAGGTAACCATATCCAAGTAATAGGATGGGGACATTCCCTGAGGAGCTCAATAACATTCATCGTGTCAAAGTCCTGCAGGCTGATTAAGTCCAGACACGAGTGATAAGGTTTGAGTGGTACTACTCAGGAATTATAAGATATTAATTAATTGTAGTTAGAGCTTGTTAGAGGCTCCGATTAATTAATGGATGTCCGGTAACCTTAAATATGGGGATTCTCAATTAATGCAACCCGTTCTCATAACGTGGTAATAAAGGGGTAGGTCAGTATTAATTTCATGGTGAAAAAGAATTAATATTAATTAATTAATTGTGTCCTGGGTTGTGGACATGGGAATTAATTAATTTATAGGCCCACTTTATTATTTGCATTAGGTCCCAGGTCTGGCCCAAATAAATATGTTGAAATTGAGCCCAGGAGCCCGCTAGGGTTTTGCAACCCTAGGTCTATAAATAGACCTCTCACTCTCTGAAACCCTAGACACTTTAATAAGATTCAAATCAGTTGAATCCCTAATGAGAGAGAGAGAGGGGCGCCGATCCTGAAGAGAGAGGGAGGAGAATTTCGATTCTAGTCCTGCTCAAGCCACAGATCTACGGAGTCCTCACCAGTAGTAGATCTGAACAGCATTGGGATACAAATCTGAAGATTTAATCTAGAGAACAGATTTCTTTCTTTCTTCCCTTTGTTTTCGATTTTAATCCAGAAATTAGATCTCTAATTTCTGTTTCCGCAGATTAAATCGGATTGCATGGTTGATTTCAAATTGGAAATTCAAAAGCAAAAGATTGGTTCAGACATGATGGAATAACGGTAATTCCTCAATCCACGATATGCATTAAATTCATAGGAGCATGCTAGGTTTTTGTGAATATTAATTATTAGCAATATCCATAAATCGATCCGGTTCAATTTTGTTTTGGTGATTCGGTTCACGGGAAAACCCTACATCTTCTTCTTCTCTCTCTCCTTGTTTTCGAAAATAACTGTTTTATTTTCTCAAGATTTATTTCGTCAATCTGTTAGGAATTAAATCTTTGTGCTTGGGAAAGATCAAAGGGAATCTCCGCGCACTCGTTCTTTGGAGTTCATCAATCCAGGTATTCCGCATAAACCTTCTTAAGCATAATAATATAGGAGCATGCTAGGATCATTCATAGGCATAGCAATTTATTTTGATATTCCAATTAACGATTCTTGGCAAACAGACTTCGTGATTCAGTTCACGAATCCCTTCAATTGGTATCAGAGCAACGTTTAATTAATTGGCTCTATCGGAAAAATAATATTGCCTATGAATTGCATGATTATTATTATTGAATGCATGTCATGGATGGTTTTGGATTAAATTGTATGTTTTTTGTCCTCGTGGTTCTCGGGTTAATCCGCCCTTTTATATGGATTCGTTTTTCAACCACGAGATAAATATGCGGTTAGATTTAGATTTTTAGATTGTAATTAGGATTATTCCATGTAATCTTTTATTTCAAAAATTAAATCTGTAAAACGAAGAACATGAAGAACGAAGAACACGAAGAACGAAGGGTCGCACGACGCATGACAGCGTCGGCACGATAGCAAGGCCATGCACGGCGGGGCACGGCAGAAGGGCGCTCGGTGGGGCCACGGCAGCGGCGCAGCCGCGCGCGCGCATGCAGGCGAGCGTTGTGCTGCCCAACACCGGCCAGGGCTGGTGCGGCAGCTCCGGGCAAGGTCGACGACGCTGGGGCGGAGCAGCAGCAGGCCGAGGGCGGCGGCGGTGCGGCCAGGGCGCGAGGCGCGCGTGCGCGTGGCAGACCTGCGCAGCCCTGCGCGCGACACCGGCGGCTCTCCTCCCTTCCTCGGTCAGCGTCGGCAGGAGTCAGGTGGTGACGACGGCGGCTTGCGGTTGGAGGCACGGGTTGGAGGTGGTCTGACGGGGTGGCTTGCGCGCGCGGGACATCGCAAACCTAGGGTTTGCATGCTGCGCACTCGTTACTCACATCTCGCTTCTTGCGCATTTTCTGGCGAGTCGTGGTGGCCAATGGTGGAGAAGAAAAGTGAACGGCGGTTCGGGCGACGGTCGGGGCAAGCTGGGGCGACGGCATGCGAAACGGGCAACGGCCGGAGGAGGCGACAACGCGAGCTACAACCATGCACATACATGCATGGATGTTGCGCGTGCCGGAGCCCTCATGGTGGCGGCGAGTCGCCGGCCGGCGGCGGTGGTTCGCTGGTGGTGGCTCTTCGGGCTGAGTTCTCGCGGGCTATTGGGCTTGCAATGTGTGCCTAGGCCCGCGATTTGGTTAACTGGCCCAGTTGTCCAATTTTCTGATAAATCAAATCTTGGAGGCCCAAATTCGGAAAGTGAATTCAGATCTCAGTCCAAGTAGTGGGAGCCCAGTAGAAGATCTGTATTATTAATTTCAACTTGTAATAGTTAGAATTAATTTTATTTCGTATCATGGGGCCACGAGGACATTTTTTATTTGCTTTATAATCTGTCTTCGCATGATATACGTGTTTAATTTAATTGCCCAACATATAAGCATGTTGTAGATAATAAGAGCACGTTTACTGCTTTTATTTACAGCTTTAAAGCATGCTATGTGATTTATTTTATGTAATTAATTATAACTATAAAATTGGGGTTCATGCTATGCATGATAGAATTTCAGCAATGTTATAATTATGGCTACATAAAATAATCTGTGCAATTGAACCTTATTTACTAAAAATTACTAAGCTCATAATTTAGTAAGACCTCCACAAAGCTATCCTTTATTGGATGTGGATAATTTATTAGGTAAACGTCTACATGTGTAGCTTACTTAATTTATTATTCATAAGTTCTAATAGATAGGATTTCTTAAAACAAACATTTATTTCATGTGAGAAGTGGGAGTTCATGCGTAAACGTCTACATGTGTAGCTTGCGTATTAAATTTTCATAAGTTCTCTAGAGATTGAATTAAATGAGACAACCTTATTATAGGGATCGGGTGTATTCTAATAGATCCTTATATGGGAGGGTTGGCTTTGGTGGTAAGCTAGCTTAGATGTTATCCAGAGTATAACTCATTTGTGATGTCCCTGCTCAGTAGGATAATATGGTCTTAAGTTAGTCTCCAATTATTAATTCCATTTGTCTATGGAACCCAGACATGGATTGGAATTAAAGGACTGGAATTGAAAGATGCAGTCTGGTTAAGTGTTTTGTTGTAAACGTCCACATGTGTGGCTTGCAATAGTAATACTTAGGCAAATTGGAGGGAACAATAATATTTCTCTATCATAAGGTTTCAATATTTAATTGTTTCAATAGTTTGCGACTATGTTTTAATTTATTGTTTTCAGATATGTCTTTACCGAATGTAATCAATATCTTAGCACAAAACCAATAAACCGGTCCCAATTTCCAAGAATGGAAATGCAACTTGGATTACATCCTTGTCACAGAGGAACACAAGTTTGTCCTTGATAAGCCTCGTCCGGCTGCTCCCACTGATGCATCGACTAATGAGGAAAGGAGCTACTATAACAAGTGGCTCAAGTCAAACAATATAGTGAAATGCTAAATGATGACTACTATGTCCAAGGTACTTTCACACAGTCTCACAGCGACCTATGGTGAGTCAGACCGAGCAGTCAGATTCAATCTCATGAGGGAAATCGTGGGAAAGAAAATGGCAGAAGGTAGCTCGGTTAGAGAGCACGTGGTCGGCATGAGTCACCTTATGGATGAGCTCACGCTGCACGGAGGTGGTATCAATGCGGAAGCGCAGGTTGATATCATCCTCAACTCTCTGCCAAAGTCCTATGAGAACTTTAGACTGAATGTTGTCATGAACAAGTAAGAGTACACTCTTAAAGAGCTACTCAATGACTTGATGGCAGCGGAATCAGTAATGCAGCCAGAAAAGGTTGCTTTGGCCACTTCTAGCAATTGTCCTGTTGCGCTGGTTGGCAAGAGGCGCAAAGGAATGTTTAAGAAGAAAGCCAAAGGTACAACTTCTGGTAGAAAGTCAAAATGGACACCGGGCGTGCCTACTAAAAGGGACAAGTGTTTCAGGTGTGGCAAGGTTGGTCACTGGAAGAAAGATTGTCAAGTCAGGAAGACTTGACAAGGTGCGTCATGTGCATTTATAACGGAAACATGTTTAGCATCGGTTTCTACCCATTCTTGGGTAGTAGATACTGGATCTACTGACCATGTTTGTTATACTTTGCAGGGGTTCAGGCCGACAAGGCAGCTGAAGCATGACGAGATTACCATCTCAATGGGCAGCGGAGAGCGAGTCTCAGCAGTAGCCATTGGAGATTTTACTTTATGCGTTGAAAACAATGTTTTGATTTTGAGAGATGTTTTATATGTGCCGGTTTTTTGGCGGAACTTAATTTCAGTTTTCAAGTTATTTTGTGATGGATATTCAGTTATATTTTATAGTGGAATTTCTATCATTGGTAATAACGGTGTTATCTGTCATGGCAAACTGATTGACTCTCTCTATATCATTGATTGTATGCATAAATCTTCCGTGAATGTTGCAAACTCATCCAATAATAATAATCATTTAAAGAGAAAGTTTTCTTCCGATGAGGATTAAACATATCTCTGGCACTTGAGACTAGGTCACATCAATCTAAAGAGGATTAAAAGATTAGCATGCGATGGGCTCTTGGATTCCTTCCAAGTGGTACCGCATCAAATCTGTGAGTCCTGTATAGAGGGAAAGATGACTACCAGGCCTTTTAAGGCAAGTCAGTATCGAGCAAAGAATGTGTTGGAATTGATCCACTCTGACTTATGTGGACCAATGTCCACACAAGCTCGTGGAGGTTATGAGTATTTCGCCACATTTATTGACGATTACTCAAGATTCGGATATGTCTATTTGCTTCGCCATAAGTGTGAATGCTTTGAGAAATTCAAAGAGTTTAGGACTGAGGTAGAAAAGAAGCTAGGTAAGACTATCAAGACACTACGATCAGATCGTGGTGGTGAATACCTCAGTAACGAGTTCTTGCAGTACATGTCAGATAACGGGATTACATCCCAGTGGACTGCACCAGGAACCCCTGAACAAAATGGTGTAGCGGAAAGAAGAAATAGAACTTTCTTGGAAATGGTCAGGTCGATGATGAGTTATGCACGCTTGCCGATTTCGTTTTGGGTATATGCCTTGGAGACAGCGGCCTATTTGCTTAACCTGGTACCTTCTAAATTAGTTCCTAAAACACCTCTGGAACTCTGGTGTGGGCGAAAGCCAAGTTTGAATAGAGTGAGGGTTTGGGGTTGTCCAGCATATGTGCTGACAAAGGAACCTGATAAGTTAGAAAGTAGGTGTAAGCAGATGTTATTTGTAGGATATCCCAGGCAAACGAAAGGTGGTTATTTCTATTGTCCTGAGAATCAGAAAGTCGTTGTCAGTACCAATGCGAGATTCTTAGAGGACGAATATCTAAGAAACCACATATCCAAGAGTGAAATTGTCATCCACGAGCTTGAGGACAAAGAAACAATTCCAGCAGGAAAGTGTAATGGTAAATCCACCTACAACAGGTGAGGCTATACCAACACTGCCACTAATGCAAGGTATGGGACCAACGCGTACTGTTCCAACTACTGATACAGTTCAGATGCCTCGTCACAGTGGGATGGTTATCCACCAACCCGAAAGGTACATGTTCGTGGGAGAGTCTTCTGACTTGATCCCGGAAAATGGACTAGATGATACCGATCCCTGGACATATGATGAGGTAGTATCTTATAAAGATGCAGACAAATGGCTGATCACCATGGATTCCGAAATAGAATCCATTACGGCTATGGATGTATACCAGAAAACTGATTTGCCAGATGGCTGTCGAGCCATAGGGTGCAAATAGGTTTACGAAAGAAAGAATGGAGCGAATGGTGAAATTACAACTTTCAAAGCAAGGCTGGTGGCGAAGGGTTATAGTCAGAAAGAAGGTGTAGACTATGACGAGACCTTCTCACCGGTAGCCATGCTTAAGTCCATTCGTATACTCCTAGCCATGACAGCACATAAGGACCAAGAAATCTGGCAGATGGATGTCAAAACCACGTTTCTAAACGGGTACCTTGAAGAAGGTAGGGACATCTATATACAACAGCCAGAAGGTTATGTGCAGAAGGGCAAAGAACATTTGGTCTGGAAGGTAAGGAAGTCGCTGTATGGACTTAAACTAGCTTCACGGTCATGGAATCTGTGTTTTGATGAAGTGATTAAATCCTATGGATTTTCACAATGCTCAAATGAGAGTTGCGTGTACCGTCTATTTGTCAGCGGAAGCGTGGTGTTCCTTGCACTTTATGTAGATGATATTCTCCTATTTGGCGATAATGTGGAAGTATTGTCGGGCATAAAGGGGTGGTTATTCGAGCCGTTTCATATGAAGGACCTTGGGGAGGCAGGATACATCCTAGGGGTAAAAGTATTATGGGAGCGCAATAAGAGGATGCTGACCTTGTCTCAAGGATCATATGTGGATATTGTGATTGCCCGTTTCAGCATGCAAACTACCAAGAAAGGTCTGTTACCCTTCAGACATGGCATATATCATTCCAAGGATCAGTGTCCGGTGACACAAAGGGAGAAAGATTAAATGAGGAACGTGCCGTATGCATCGGCCGTGGGGAGCCTCATGTATGCAATGCTATGTACGAGTCCAGATATCTGCTTTGCTGTAGGCATGGTAGCGAGATACCAGTCTAACCCTGGACAGGCGCATTGGACCGCGGTAAAGCACATACTCAAATACCTGAAAAGGACTAGAGACTATTGTCTCGTCTATCAGTGTGAGGAGTTGTGCCCTGTGGGTTATACTGATTCGGATTTCCAGGCAGACCGAGATGAAAAGAAAAAGTGCAAAGCAGAAGTGCATTGCGGACTCCACCATGGAAGCAGAATACGTGGCAGCTTCTAAAGCTTCGAAAGAAGCAGTATGGTTTCGAAACTTCCTTCTGGAGTTGGACGTGATTCCTAAGCTGCCCAAGACAATCACGATATACTGTGATAATTCGGAAGCTGTGGCTAATTCAAAGGAACCATGAACTCACAGAGCAACAAAACACATTGAGAGGAAGTACCATATTATACGAGAAATCGTAGCAAGGGGTGATGTGCTAGTAGAAAAGATTGATACAAGAAATAATCTAGTGGATCTATTCACAAAGGCTCTGCCTCAGAAGGTCTACGAGATGCATGTACGTAACCTTGGGCTGAGGGCAAAGCTATCCACGTAGAATGTTTGATGTAATAGCTAGATTAGTTTAGACGCGTTATACTCTGGAAAGCACCTGTATAATGCTTTGAGTATAAGTAGGAGATTGATGGATTTATATACTGAAAGCATTATGATTGATATATTATGTACAAGGTCGATTGTTTAATATACTGGGAATCATAAATGTTGTATGATCATCTCCTGTCTGAATTAACAAACATGTGTCGCAAACGCAATTATCCTCTTATCTCGTCGATAGGGAGATCAAACAGTGCATAGAAGATCACGGAAGATCGTATGGATCGTTTGACCTAGCGAGATATAAATAGTTATCACAGCTGAGACAGTTCCAAGATAAACTGTCGGTGTAGGCTGCAGCATACGCAATAATAAGCATCTTATCTTGGATGGCTTGGTATGCTGGTGTGGGGCACACATTGATAAGGACCTAAGTCGAGATCGATTCTTTTATCTGACAATAAAAGAATCTAGATCTCTATAGCTTGATGAGATCCTAAGCCTATATGAAAGTACAGAAGTATATGTGGATTGTGTGTAACTTTGAGTTGCAGTGAAAGACTCTAGTTGAGCTTGTATATCTGTATCTTGGGTAATAGCAGTTTGTGTATGACTGCCTGGTACTGGAACTAGGTAACCACATCCAGTATAGGATGGTGACATTCCCTGAACAGCTCAAAAGGTTCGTTATGCTAAGTCCTGCAGGCTGATTAAGTTCAAGCATAAGTGAAAAGGTTTGAGTGGATTGATTCAGGAATATAAGATGTTAAATAATTAAATAGCTTGTCAGAGCTTAAATTAATTAACGAATGTCTGTAACCTTAAATGTGGGGATATACCGAGCCCATGCAACCCGTACCTCAAAACGTGGTAGCAAATAGGTAGGACAGTATTGATTCTCTGGTGGAATGAATCAATATTAATTAATTAATTATATTCTGGGTTGAATATGGTAATTAATTAATTGATAGGCCTTATTTGCTATTTGCATTCTGGTCCCTGGTCTGGCCCATGAAACTCAAGCCCAATAGGAGTCTAGTATTTTCCTATAAATAGGCCTCAGTTCCTCAGATTCAATACACCACAAGATCATAAGTTGCACACAGCAAACCAGGTTTTGGGAGCTGTGGTGATAGACTAAGATCTGAGAACGAGGAGAAAATTCTGCTTCTCAACCGGGCAAGGGATCTGATAGAGAATCTTCAAAGATTTTCAGATCGAGTTGGGATACAGATCAGAAGATCAAATCAGGAGGATTCTTCTTCTTCTCTCTCTCCTTGTTTTTGAAAATAACTGTTTTATTTTCTCAAGATTTATTTCCTCAATCTGTTAGGAATTAAATCTTTGTGCGTGGGAAAGATCAAAGGGAATCTCCGTGCACTCGTTCTTCAGAGTTCATCAATCCAGGTATTCAGCATAAACCTTCTTATCCATAATAATATAGGAGCATGCTAGGATCATTCATAGGCATAGCAATTTATTTTGATATTCCAATTAACGATCCTTGGCAAACGGACTCCGTGATTCAATTCACGAATCCCTTCACGACGCACCCACCACATTATCTACAATATAAGATAAGTGGATATACATGCAATCATGAGATTGCAACAATGTGATAATGTTTGTTGCAGTTATTTACAGGAGATTAAGTTTTTGACAAAAATCGCTTAAAAGATCGCTTTACAGTATACTCCAACAATCTCCCACTTATACTACCTTTTAGTATACACCATGTCCTTACAAATCTCCCATTTAGACTTAAAGTGTAGCTGCAATGTATCATCAACGAAGACCCTCTATGTGTTTTCGGAAGAATTTAGTGTCCAAAGTCTGCTTGAAAGGATCAACCAGGTTATAGAATGATACAAATTTTCCACAGCCACATCACCTCTCTTTACGATATCTCATAAAATGTGGTATTGTCTCTCTATGTGTTTACTTGCCACATGGGATCTAGGTTCTTTCGAGTTTGCTACTCCACCAGTGTTGTCACAACAAATTGTGATACACATTGGCATACTCATAATCACCCCCAAGTCCAACAAGAAGCTCTTAAGCCAGACAGATTCTTTGGCAGCCTCAAAGGCAGCCACGTAATATGGATCTGCCTCCAAGGTAAACACATAACCCAAGGTTAACTTAATTAGCTTAAAATCTAAATCTGAATAACCTAAAGGGGTCAGACTTTCTGATATTAAACCAGCATATAATCTTGAGTTCTTTTCGAATACTTGAGAAGACGTTTTACTGCAGTGTAGTGCCCAAGACCCGAGTCTGATTGATATCTTGCCAACATGCCAACTGCACAGTAGATATCATGTCTACTACATAATATATCATACATAAGGCTTTCTATTGCCGAAGCATAAGGAACCATAACTCTCTCCTCCATCTTGTCTGGCGTTTTAGGACACATGTCCTAAGACAGAGGAACTCCATGTCACAAAAAGCATAAATCCTTTCTTGGAGTTTTGTATGCTAAACTGGGAATTAATGGTGTTGATGTAGGAAGTTTGGTACAAATACAACATTCTCTTATTTTGATCATGAATGATCTTAATACCAATAATGTACATAACATTTCCCAAATCCTTCATCTATTACTGTTTTGACAGCCACACCTATACGTCCGACAGTACCCTCAAGTTGTTGCCAATGAGAAGATATCATCTACGTACAGTACTAAGAATATCACCACATTTCCATTGCTCATTTTGTACACACAACTTTCACCTTGATATTTTTCAAATCTAATGATTTGATTATCTCGTCAAAATGAACATTCCAAGAACTAGAAGTTTGTATAAGTCCATAAAGAGACTTCTTTAACTTTCAAACTAGATGCTCTTAGCATTTCATTACTCAACCTTCAGGTTACCGCAGATAAATGTCATCATCCAGATTTCCATTAAGGAAAACTATCATAACATCCATTTGAAAAACCTTAAAGTCCATGTAATCTGCTATGGATAAGAGATTGCAGATCGACTTCAGCATGGCTGCACGTGAGAAATTATCATCACAAACGATGCTCTCTATTTGAGTGAATCCCTTTGCCACCAACCATGCTTTAAAGGCAATGACCTTTCAAGCAGATCCTCTCTTACACCTATAGACCCACTAAAACCCAATGTCAATATTGCCTTTAGGAAGGTCTGAAGGTCGTACCTATCAATAGCATTTAAAGATTCAATATCAGAATCTATATACTTATGCCAATACATCGCATCTACATCTTGAACTGCCTCTTTGTAAGTTCAGGGATCATTCGCTTCGTGTTCACCAATTTGGACCAAGTCCGAAGACTCTCCCACACCCATGTTCGCTTCATGTTCACCAATGTGGACCAAGTCTGAAGACTCTCCACACCCTTGAAATGATTAGATTGAACGATTCTCCCACTACAACAAGACAGTAGATGTGTAGATACACCAGAGTCAACACGTTGCAGTCTATTGTGGTATAACACTTTGTACACTCAATGTACCATTGTCTCCTCTTTAGTCATTAAGAATGATCATACTCTTAGATTTATGCTTACTTATTTAATCTTACTCCAATAATTGGGCATTGGTATTAGCCACCACCCTTTGATTCATTAGAACTATAAAAGTAACCGCTTTTCGTACCCTTAGGATATCCTATAAATAGTTGTACTTCCGTTCTAGGTGCAACTTATCAATCTCCTTATCCAACACATTTGTTGGGCAACTCCAAACCAGAATATAGTTTTAAACTAGACTTTCACCCAGTCCACAATTTTATTGGAGTCTTTATAATCGATTTAGAAGGTACTAAGTTTAGAAGGTACGCCGCTGTTTCCAAGGCATAACCCTAAAACATAAGTAGACAATGTGGCATAACTCATCATAGACCTCACCATCTCTAAAAGAATTATGTTTCTTCTCTCTTTTACGCCAACTTGTTGTGGAAAAACAAGCGCAGATAGTTGAGATGTAATCTCGTTATCTAATTAGTATTTCCTAAATTCAGCAATGGGGTGTTAGAAACTACAATCAAATCGTAGTGACTTGATACTTTTACCTTTTCAATTAACCACTCCAGTCTTAAATTATTTGAACTAGTCAAATAATTTAGACATGTGGTGTATCAAGTAAATGTATCCAAACATTGAATAATCATTCGTGAAAGTCACGAAATACTCAGAACCACCTCTTGCTTGAATAAACATAGGCCCACACAAATTACATTGAATCATTTTCAACATGTCATTGGCTTTAAACCCATAGCTTTAAAAAGGCCTTAATGTCATCTTACTCTCTAATTAGGATTCGCAGACTGAGAATGGTTCAACTTGGAGAGATACCAATGATCCACGACTTATCAGTCTTTAGATCCTAGTCAGATTACCATGACCCGTCTTAGATGCCAAATTTATGTTTAATTCAACTTAGAAGAAACTATTCTTTTAAACTATGAATATGCATGAGTTTCAGTTGCTGAACGATATACACAAGGAGTTTTCCAACATACCAAAATAGATAAAAGAGTTATTTCTCATAATAACGTCATTGTTATTAAAAATAACTGAATATATATCCAGAAACTATTTTCGAGGCTAAAATAAACTCTTTCGAAACCTAGGCACTTTTAAAACGTCCTTTAATACTTCAACACAATCTGAAAAAGATTATGTGCATATCTCCCACTGCAACAACCACCACTCTAACAACATTTACCAAGACTACAATAATCTCACATTCATTAGTTGTCTTGTCTGCATAAAACATGCTGAGAAAAAAAAACATGATACTGACACTAGTTAAATCCAAGAGATAGTAGAACAAGCCACAAAACACGTTTTAACAATTAAAACAAAAGATGTACCAAAGATACCCTTCTAAAAGAGGGGACAATAATATATGTGATGCCCAGACTGGTTGCATTTGTATCACTTTCCCTTTAGTTTCATGACACCACAAAAAGGTGCCATACAACCGAAAAGTACTACTTATTTGCTTCCACTATTCTTTTTTCTTTTGTGGCTTCTTCTTCTTACCGTCATTACACAAAGAAGTTGATGCTTCAAAAGAAACCAGAGCCAATGATCTCTTACCCATGAGACCCTCCACCGTAATCAAGCCAGCAAGAAATTCAGTAACAGAGTACTATTTCTTACCCAGGATTACTTTCAAGTGGAAGTAAGGGTTTAAGAGACATTGAGTAGGCATTTTGAGTACAAATATGTGCTCTTCAGCAACTAGTACTATATTCAGATTTATTTCCCGTCCAAACAAATTGGACCAATAAGCTTGTTATGATAGAGAACAGTCATAAGCAAATTAAACGACATGATCATAACTGAAATAAATTGAATGCGAACACGTAAGCATTTAAATCACATTAATTGAAGCATAAAACATGGAAACCTTCAAAACCAATGTTTATGCAACCTCCAACAGCCCAACAAATATATATGCAAGCCACGGTGGGTGGACGTTTACACACATATCCATTGATCAAACAAACTATCTTTAATTCCAATATCACGTCCACCTCTACATTATGACGAATGGAATTAATAATCGGACCATATAACAGGCCATGTGAATTAAAACAGTGACTCCGTTTGGGAGTTATATAGAAATTCACATTTAAGTGATGACCACAATTTAACCAAAAAAGAAAATTATTTCACTATTGATGACCTTACAATTAGGACATTACATCGCTTGCAAATAATTTCTTAAGGTTATCTTGAATTAAATCTTTACCAATAAAACGTGAATAACACATCAGTTGGGGGTGACGCCCTGGATTACGTGAGTGCCACACACTTCATTTAAAGATAAAATTCATTTTTTTATTAGAATTCTTATACAGTGAACCAGTGAATGTTGTATCCGTTGGGGGGTGACGCCCAGGGTCACGCGAACAACACACCCAATCACTTATAAGACAAATTGTGGAGGCCTAAATAAATAAATTAAAATTTATTTTAACTCACTTAGTGATTTTAAGTTGAAGGTTTTTGACACCAACTAATAAGGAATTAAATAAATCCTAGCATGCTCCTAACATGTAAAACATATGCAAGAAAAAATAAAATGTCCTAGTGGCCCCAAGATGTGTACCTGCATATCTACCTATTCTATTACATGAATATTGGATATAAAACTCTTCAAATGGGTCTTTGAATTGGATCATGGCCTCGAACAATTCAAATTTGGGCTTTTGAATTTACTTCAAACGGCCTTTTTCGGGTCATTGTTGCTACCAAACGACGCACAGTCAACGGCTGAAACTTAATGGGCTTTGAAGAACAAAGTTTGGACTTCCATCTCCAACCATCCAACGACACCGGAGAATCACCGGAGAAAATGGCTAGTTGAGCAGCCTGGGCGAGAAATCAGTGCACAGGGTAGTTTTCTCGCCTCTATTTCCATCGATTCCAATTACAATCATGTCGATAACCTACTGGGCTTTAAAGCCGTAAGTTTGCACTTTAATTCCACGTCATTGATACAGGAAATCCATTAGAGGATCACCTCCGAATGAATGCGGAAAACGTCCACCTGCATGGCGCCAACCCAGAAAATTTTGGTTTTCTTGCGACTGGGCCAACTTCATCGGCCCATTGCGCCGCCCTAACCAATAATAAACCTCCCAAACCTACTAGGCATTGAAGCCCTAAGTATGGAAATTCAAATCATGTCATTGAAATTTTGGATACGACCCGAAATAGCCTCCAATCGACGTGCAAAATCAGGCCACACGCAGACAGAATTGTTAGATTCTCGCTTGCAGCTTTTTTCATGCGGCAATCGCCACCATCAATGCCGGAGAGTCAATGGGCTTTGAAGTCTGAAACACGGTCTTCCATCCCCTAATGCCGGCACCGACTATCCACACTGGGATCGCCACCGATCAATTGAAGAAGATGGGCACGCACAACTGTCGCACGATAGTTCTGAAATTTTTGAAAATTCTCACAGAAACACCAGCACTTCTCGCCCTCGCCGCTACCACTCGAGCCAACCCCCAATGTCCCAGTGGTCGCCTACCATCGGGCTACCACTGCCAATCACCATCATTGTGGATCGCTGCCTCACCGTGCGCCGGACATACCTCGAATACAGGTTGCTACACAGCTACAAATTGCACACACTTCGCGCGTGCATTTCGCAACCGTTGCTGCACCTCCTACCATCGCCATCCATGGCCACCGGTGGTGCGGCGGCGATGTCTGCTGGCCAAGCTTCAAGCCCCACCGGACGGTCAACTTAATCGACAAGTCGATAGGCCGTGGCTGAGCCACGAACCGCCCCTACGCGACTGCGATTTGGTAGTTTTCTGTCGATGTTTTGTCCTTTGTGTTCTTCGATTCTTGGTGTCGTCTTTCGAATCAATTTACATTATAATTGATATAAAATTACGTGAAATAAAATTACATCATTTCCTACACTAACCACAGATTTCTTCGTGATGAAAAACGATTTCAAACCGCGAATAAACCTTCGCACCAAAACCAAAAATAGATCGGAAGACACGAGGATCAAAATAAATATATAAAATCATCGACGACATGCTTAAATGATTTAAAATACAATAAACCAACTGCCTGTTTCCAGCAAAGCCAACAACCACGAACGAGGCTCTGATCCCAATTGATGGAACACGCCGGTGAAGGTAGTTCGTCCCCACGATCGATGTTGGATACCAAACGTACACATACATGATTTAATAAGATTAAATCGACAAGATCAGTGATTACCTTACCAGATCTACAGATCTGGAGATTGATTCCTCTGGAGATCTTCTAGCCTGTGTTACGGGAACCACTATTGGATGTCGGGTGGAAAGCAATCCTCCGAATCATTAGATGCCAAGTAAATCCGGATCTATAGTGTTTGAGAGAACTAAACCCTAGCCATCGTTCAACTCATGAACTTATGGAATGATTAGGTTTTTCTCTCAACCAAAAGATCATATTTATATGCATCTTTTGGTGTTTCTAGTTGGGCCAGACTAAGGATTTCTTGAAGGTATAGGATTGGGCCTCCCACAAGTCCAAACATATACATTAACCCTTGAATATAATTTGAACTTATAACAATAATTCATTCCACTAGAGAATTAATGTTGCAATTTCCATCCTATCCCGATGTGAATCAGGATTTCTATTTCCCTGTATTTAAGATAACGCACATTTATTAAGTAATTAAAAGATGTGAAAATATTAATTAATTAATATCCTAATTCCTTAAGTAGTACCGACTCAACTTTATTATCGTATCGGAATAAATTCCACCTGCAGGGTTTTATACGATAAAACTTATGAGCTCCTTAAGGGGATGTCATCGACCTGGATGTCCAGGACACGGTGCCCTAATGTGACTATATAAATACTTACAAATAATATTGGTATCCAATGGTAAGTCAAAGTAAAAAACAATCATTTGCATATATCCAAATATCACATCTAGGGTTAAGAATTTTAACAAAGTCGTCGAGACCTAGGTTCTTCATAGAGTCAGAATATAAGAACACATCTCACCGCGATCCATTCAATGCGACACCACGCACTAGTATAAACTAATAACCAAGACTAGTTATCTCAAGTTCATAGTACAACCTAAAATGATAGTTTATCCAGAATTATCTCAGTTGTGAATACGTTTTATATCATATTAGGAACCTAATAATGTTATCTTCAGAGGGACAATGCACCCACCACACTGTTTACAATATAAGATAAGTGGATATACATGCAATCGTAAGATTGCAACAATGTGATAACGTTTGTTTCAGTTATTTACAAGAAATTAAGTACATGACAAAAATTGCTTAAAAGTTCGCTTTACAGTATACTCTAAAACATATACCTATCATGTTGGAAAATGACTCTCCCATTGCGACGAGCCATGGGCACTACGCAGTAGTCGGTACAGTATGTTGTGTTTCCGCACCTAGCATAAACAAATGTGTTGGTGGTACTTTACCTTCCGAAGGTACATCCACATTTGCACGCGACCTATCCTTAGGAAGTGCATCATTACCTTCAATTTTGTCAAGAATCACATTACTCCTTGACTTGTGGTTTCTTACATACTCGTCCTCCTAGAATCTAGCATTAGTGGTAACAACGATCCTTTCACTCTTATAATAGTAAAAGTAACTACCTTTCATTTTCCATGGATACCCTATAAACAAAATCACTTTTGACCTACTTTCTAACTTATTTGGTTCCTTACTTAGCACATGTGCTAGAAAACCTCAAACTCTGAACTTGTTCAAACTAGGTTGCGTCCAAGAAAAAGTTCATTGGGGGTCTTACGAACTGATTTAAATGTTACTCCGTTCAAAATACACCTCGTTGTTTCCAATGCGCATTTCCAAAATGAGATGGGTAGGCTTGCATAATCTCACCATTTCCAAAAGTCATATTTCTTCTATAAGCAACACTATTCTACTAAGGAGTGATCGGTGTGGTCCATAGTAGATATAACCTCAGTATCTTCTATGTATTGCAGGAACTCATTTCCGATGCACCATGATTTGATTACAGTGACTAGATAGTTTTCCCGAACTTTTTTCTACCTTGATCTTGAACTCTTTGAACTTATCAAAGCTCGGACTTTTAGCAAAGCAGGTAAAGATATTTATATCTAGAGCAGTCATCAATGAAAGTGGCGAATTACACATAAGCTCCATGAGCCTGCATGGAGTTAGGTCTACACAAGTCAGAATAGATCAATTCCCACATTTCATTTGCTCGAGCTTGATTAGCATTAAAAGGCCTAGATGATATCTTTCCCTTGATGTAGGATTCACAGATTTGATGACGTACATGCCGGACTAAGTCCAAAGTACCATTATCCACAAGTCGTTGAATCCGCTGCAAGCTTTTATGTCTAAGTCTTAAGTGCCAGGGATATGTAAGCTCCACATCAGAAGAAGAAAAGTTTCTCTTTATAGGATTCTTGATAGTATATGAATTGCATGCAACATTCTCGAAAGATTTATGATGACAATTAATGACATAGAGAGAGTTAATAAGTGTTCAACAATCGATAACATCATTATTACTAATGATTGAAAACAGGAGATGCATCATAAATAACAACATATCCATCTTCATAAAGTTTGGAAACTAAAATAATGTTCCACCAAAAACTGGCACATAATCTCTCAAAGGTCAAGTTACATAAAATTAAAACTTTGATGGCTACATCTACTTTTGATTAACTTGCTTCCACTAGTTGCATGCCTGAGCTATCTTTTAGCACCATTAACTCCAAATACATTATGTATGTAGTGAAATAGGTAATATAAAAAATCATAGCACTGACCCATGGACACATAGATGATTGCTCTGCCATAAAATCTCTTTAGCATTTCATAAGAAATGATCCTTTCTTTTGGGAAGCAATCCGTTGGTATTGTATACTAAAATCATTTATGATTAAGTGTGTTTGTTTGATACACTTGTCTTCATAAATGTGATATATCAACATAGTCGCTATCTAATATAACAAACATACCATACAAACTATAATATCATATTCTCTCGCCTATAGGGATGATCGATCATATGAATCATTTGACCTAGCGAGATATAAACGGATATCATGGCTGAGACAGTCCCAGGATAGGCTGTCCCTGGATATCTCGAAGGTTCGTGCATGTAACATGCAGTGCACGTTGTGCCTCTGCGTGCAATAACAACCGGTGACTCTAGCGACAAGAGCAAGTAGCGCAGGCGCCAACGGTGGACATGATGGAACACTTAAAGGTTTGAACCTGCGCCACCGCATGCAGCAGCACGGTCGCGCCCAGTCGTGCACCACTCTTGGAACTTGTGAATGATGGAGAATAAAGCAAAGAAAGACGTGGATAGCAGTAGTGGCGGCAGACACGTCGTAACCCTCACGGGTTGCACACAATACCGAACCATGCACAGGGCCTGCACACCTCTCATGTCACCACGCAAGCTCAATGGAGGCAAAGAGGGTGAACGAAAAAGCCAATGAGGCTGTGCGACAGCAGCATCGCATGGCAGAACCCTAGGGTTCTCGCTCTTGTAGCCACGCGAAGCAGCCATCCCGCGTGGCCTTGTAAGCAGCCACCGCGCGAACTTCTCTTCTGGCGCGCCGATACCGTTGATGGCGATATAGCAGCACAAAGCAGCGCAGGGAGGCAAGACCGGGATGAGAGGACGGTAGTCTTGAATGATGGCAACAGCGGCGCTGCACGGATGGCAGAATCCTATGGTTTTTGCGCACGCGCATGGATTCCATGCATTGTTGCTTGTTCGCAGCCCCTCTCCAAGGCATCCTCCTGCACATGCGACCGGCGAGGGCTTAGGGGCGTGGGATGCAGCCGGTGCAGGTGGAGGATGGTGGTGGTGGCCTACAGTGGCTGGAAGCGTGAACTGCAGCTTGCGCGTTTGTGCGCTTAGTTATTGCAAGTTTTCTTTGCTACTCGCACAACCGTGGATGGCGACCGGTTGGTGATGGCTGACCAATCTACGGTCTATCGAGTTGTGTACACATATGTGAAGGGATTCGTGAACTGAATCACGAAGTCCGTTTGCCTAGGATCGTTAATTGGAATATCAAAAATAAATTGCTATGTCTATGAACAATCCTAGCATGCTCCTATATTATTATGCATAAGAAGGTTATGCGGAATACCTGGATTGAAGAACGATGAAGAACGCGTGTGCGGAGATGCCCTTTGATCTTTCCCACGCACCAAGATTTAATTTCCAAATAGATTGAGGAAATTAATCTAAAGAAAATAATAAGATATTTTCGAAAATAAGTGGAGAGAGAAGAAGAAGAATCCTCCTGATCTGATCTTCTGATCTGTATCCCAACTCGATCTGAAAATCTGGTGAAGATTATCTATCAGATCCCTTGCCCGGTTGAGAAGCAGAATTTCCTCCTCGTATCTCAAACTCAATCGATCACCACAGCTCCCAATGCTCTGGTTTGCTGTGTGCAACTTGTGATCTTATGAGTAGTAGGTGTTTTGAGTTCTGAGGTACTGAGGCCTATTTATAGGAAATTCTTGGCTTCTATTGGGCTTGAGTTATCATGGGCCAGACCAGGGACCAGAATGCAAATAGCAAATAAGGCCTATCAATTAATTAATTCCCATATTCAACCCATAATATAATTAATTAATTAATATTGATTCATGCCACCAGAGAATCAATACTGTCCTACCTATTTGCTACCACGTTTGAGGAACGGGTTGAATTGGACTCGGTTTATCCCCACATTTAAGGTTACAGACATTCGTTAATTAATTTAAGCTCTGACAAGCTATTTAATTAATTAGCATCTTTAATTCCTGAATCAATCCACTCAAACCTTTTCACTTATGCTTGAACTTAATCAGCCTGCAGGACTTTAGCATAACGAACCTTTTGAGCTGTTCAGGGAATGTCACCATCCTATACTGGATGTGGTTACCTAGTTCAGATACCAGACAGTTATACACAGATTGATGTCACCCAAGACTGCAGAAGAACAGGTTCAACTAGAACCTTTTCTACAACTCAAAGTGACATACAATATATGTATACTTCTGTATCCTCATATAGGTTTAAGATTCCATCGAGTCATAAAGATCTAGATTCTTTTAATGTCAGATAAAAGAATCGATCTCGACTTATGTCCTCATCAATGTGTACCCCACACCAGCATACCAAGACATCCAAGATAAGATGCTTATCCGCATATGCTGCAGCCTACACCGACAGTTTATCCTGGAACTGTCTCAGCTGTGATGACTATTTATATCTCGCTAGGTCAAACGATCCATACGATCTTCCGTGATCTTCTACACACCGTATGATCTCCCTATCGACGAGATAAGAGGATAATTGTGTTTGCGACACATGTTTGTTAATTCAGACAGGAGATGAACATACAACAATTATGATTCCCAGTATATTAACCAATAAACCTTGTACATAATATACCAATCATAATGCTTTCAGTATATAAATCTATCAATCTCCCACTTATACTCAAAGCATTATACATTTGCTTTCCAGAGTATAACACGTCTAAACTAATCTAGCTATTACATCAAGCATTCTACGTGGCTAGCTTTGCCCTCAGCCCAAGGCTACGTACATGCATCTCGTAAACCTTCTGAGGCAGAGCTTTTGTGAATGGATCTGCTAGATTATCTTTCGTATCAATCTTTTCTATCAGCACATCACCCCTTGCTACGATTTCTCGTATAATATGGTACTTCCTTTCAATGTGTTTTGTTGCTCTGTGAGTTCGTGGTTCCTTAGAATTAGCCACAGCCCCCGAGTTATCACAATACACCGTGATTGTTTTGGGTAGCTGAGGAATCACGTCCAACTCCAGAAGGAAGTTTCGAAACCATACTGCTTCTTTCGAAGCTTCAGAAGCTGCCACATATTCGGCTTCCATGGTGGAGTCCGCAATGCACTTCTGCTTTGCACTCCTCCATGATATGGCCCCACCTCCCAATGTAAACACATAGCCAGAGGTGGACTTCTTTTCATCTCGATCTGCCTGGAAATCCGAATCAGTATAACCCACAGGGCACAACTCATCACACTGATAAACAAGACAATAGTCCCTTGTCCTTTTCAAGTATTTGAGTATGTGCTTTACCGCGGCCCAATGCGCCTGTCCAGGGTTAGACTGGTATCTTGCTACCATGCCTACAACAAAGCAGATATCTGGCCTCGTACATAACATTGCATACATGAGGCTACCCACGGCCGATGCATACGGCACGTTGCTCATCTCATCTTTCTCCTTTTGTGTCATCGGACACTGATCCTTGGAAAGATGTATGCCATGTCTGAAGGGTAACAGACCTTTCTTGGCATTATGCATGTTGAAACGGGCAATCACAGTATCCACATATGACCCTTGAGACAAGGTCAGCATCCTTTTATTGCGCTCCCGCAATACTTTTACCCCTAGGATGTATCCTGCCTCCCCAAGGTCCTTCATATGAAACTGCTCGGATAACCACCCCTTTATGCCCGACAATACTTCCACATTGTCGCCAAATAGGAGAATATCATCTACATAAAGTGCAAGGAATACTACGCTTCCGCTGACACACAGACGGTACACGCAACTCTCGTTTGAACATTGTGAGAATCCATAAGATTTAATCACTTCATCAAAACGGAGATTCCATGACCGTGAAGCTTGTTTAAGTCCATACAGTGACTTCCTCAGCTTCCAGACCAAATGTTCTTCGCCCTTCTGCACATAACCTTCTGGCTGTTGCATATAGATGTCCCTACCTTCTTCAAGGTACCCGTTTAGAAACGCGGTTTTGACATCCATTTGCCAGATTTCTAGGTTCTTATGTGCTGCTATGGCTAGGAGTATTCGAATGGACTTAAGCATGGCTACCGGTGAGAAAGTCTCGTCATAGTCTACACCTTCTTTCTGACTATAACCTTTCGCTACCAGCCTTGCTTTGAAAGCTGTAATTTCCCCATTCGATCCTTTCTTTCTTTTGTATACCCATTTGCACCCTATGGCCCTATGGCCATCTGGCAAATCAGTTTTCTGGTATACATCTACAGCAGTAATGGATTCTATTTCAGAATCCATGGCGATCAGCCATTTGTCCGCATCTTTATCAGATACCGCCTCGTCATATGTCCAGGGATCGGTATCATCTAGTACATTTTCCGGGATCAAGTCAGAAGACTCTCCCACGAACATATACCTCTCGGGTTGGTGACTAACCCTCCAACTGCGACGAGGTATCTGAGCTGTGTCAGTAGTTGGCACAGTACGCGTTTGTCCCATACCTTGCATTAGTGGCAGTGTTGGTATATTCTCACCTGTTACAGGTGAATTTACCACTACACTGGGTTTTCCTGATGGAATTGCTTCTTTATTCTCAAGCTCGTGGAGAATAATTTCACTCTTGGATCTGTGGTTTCTTACATATTCGTCCTCCAAGAATCTCGCGTTGGTACTGACAACGACTTTCTGACTCTCTGGACAATAGAAGTAACCACCTTTCGTTTGCCTGGGATATCCTACAAACAGCATCAGCTTGCCCCTGCTTTCTAACTTATCAGGTTCCTTTGTCAGCACATATGCTGGACAACCCCAAACCCTCACTCTGTTCAAACTTGTCTTTCGCCCATACCAGAGTTCCAGAGGTGTTTTAGGAACTGATTTAGAAGGTACCAGGTTAAGCAAATAGGCCGCTGTTTCCAAGGCATATCCCCAAAACGAAATCGGCAAGCTTGCATAACTCATCATCGACCTGACCATTTCCAAGAGAGTTCTATTTCTTCTTTCCGCTACACCATTTTGTTGAGGGGTTCCTGGTGCAGTCCACTGGGATGTAATCCCGTTATCTGACAAGTACTGCAAGAACTCGTTGCTGAGGTATTCCCCACCACGATCTGATCGTAGTGTCTTGATAGTCTTACCAAGCTTCTTTTCTACCTCAGTCCGGAATTCTTTGAATTTCTCAAAGCATTCAGACTTATGGCGAAGCAAATAGACATATCTGAATCTTGAGTAATCGTCAATGAATGTGGCGAAATACTCATAACTTCCACGAGCTTGCGTGGACATTGGTCCACATAAGTCAGAGTGGATCAATTGTAACACATCCTCTGCTCGAGACTGACTTGCCTTAAAAGGCCTGGTCGTCATCTTTCCTTCTATACAGGACTCACAGATTGGATGCGGTACCACTTGGAAGGAATCCAAGAGCCCATCACATGCTAATCTTTTAATCCTCTTTAGATTGATGTGACCTAGTCTCAAGTGCCAGAGATATGTTTGATCCTCATCGGAAGAAAACTTTCTCTTTAAATGATTATTATTATTAGATGAGTTTGCAACATTCACGGAAGATTTATGCATACAATTAATGATATAGAGAGAGTCAATCAGTTTGCCATGACAGATTACACCGTTATTACCAATGATAGAAACTCCACTATCAAAAATAACTGAATATCCATCACAAAATAACTTGGAAACTGAAACTAAGTTCTGCCGAAAAACCGGCACATATAAAACATCTCTCAAAATCAGAACATTGTTTTCAAAGCATAAAGTAAAATCTCCAATGGCTACTGCTGAGACTCGTTCTCCGCTGCCCATTGAGATGGTAATCTCGTCATGCTTCAGCTGCCTTGTCGGCCTGAACCCCTGCAAAGTATAACAAACATGGTCAGTAGCTCCAGTATCCACTACCCAAGAATGGGTAGAAACTGATGCTAAACATGTTTCCGTTATAAATGCACATGACGTACCTTGTCTACCCGTGCTAGGCACTAGACAATCTACTTCACTTCGCTTGCGTTTGCATGGCTTTGTGATAGCCTCTGCCTGATCAGTCTCTTCTAACCGCTTAAGCAATTCCTTTGCCTCAATCATAGTCTTATCAAAGACCTTCATGAACTGAGCAAATTCTGAAGCTTTCTGGTCAGATTCCCATCGTTCTAGTGCCAAGAGTAACTCTGGAAGAGTGTACTTGCACCTGGCACCAAGGGACTCGATGAAATCACCATAAGAATCAGAGAGAGAGTGCAGGACGATATTGACTTTAGCCCGACTAGTAATTCGTCCACCTCTCTTTCTGTACCTTCTCATGATTTCCATCATGCTGTCAAGATGCAGAGACAACGAACTCCCATCAGTCATCTTCTTGCAGACCAGGTCTTCCACAAGACTGTAACTGACAGTTCGTCTCACCTTCCCATATACCCTTATTAGATCCCTCCATATATCAACAAAAGATTGGTACTGATCGTATTTAAGCCTTAGTTCTCTGGATAGAGTTCTCTTAATGAGAATGCGGGCAAACTCATCAGAGATCTTCCATCTTTCATAGAACAGTCGCTCATAACCAGTGCAATTCCAATACTTGGGAGATAAAGGATCCATATAGATTATACGAGAATGATTTGCAATGTGGAGTATTTCCATGAAGCAAAACTTCCACTCAGGAAAATTCGGACCGGTTAAAGGATTTGATGTCAAGAGATAAATGATACGATGAATAGACATATCTGAAAACAATAAATTAAAAACACCAATTAAAACATAGTCGCAAAACATTGAAACAATTAAATATTGAAACCTTATGATAAAGCAATATCAATGTTTCCTCCAATTTGCCAAAGTATTACTATTGCAAGCCACACATGTGGACGTTTACAACAAAACACCTAACCAGACTGCATCTTTCAATTCCAGTCCTTTAATTCCAATCCATGCCCGGGTTCCTTAGACAAATGGAATTAATAATTGGAGACCAACTTAAGACCAAATTATCCTACTGAGCAGGGACTTCACATATGAGTTATACTCTGGACAATATCTAAGCTAGCTTACCACCAAAGCCAACCCTCCCATATAAGGACACACCCGATTCCTTATAATAAGGTTGTCTCATTTAATTCAATCCCTAGAGAACTTATGAAAATCCAATACGCAAGCTACACATGTAGACGTTTACGCATGAACTCCCACTTCTCACATGAAATAAATGTTTGTTTTAAGAAATCCTATCTATTAGAACTTATGAACAATGAATTAAGTAAGCTACACATGTAGACGTTTACCTAATAAATTATCCATTTCCAATAAAGGATCGCTTTGTGGAGGTCTTACTAAATTATGAGCTTAGTAATTTTTTAGTTCATAAGGTTCAATTGCACAGATTATTTTATGTAGCCATAATTATAACGTTGCTAAAATTCTATCATGCAAAGCATGAACCCCGAATTTATAGTCATAATTAATTACATAAAATAAATCACATAGCATGCTTTAAAGCTGTAAATAAAAGCAGTAAATGTGCTCCTATTATCTACAACATTCTCATATGCTGCGCAATTAAATTAAACACGTATATCATGCGAAGACAAATAATAAAGCAAATAAAATTGTCCTCGTGGCCCCATAATACAAAAACGAAATAATTCTAACTATTACAAGTTGGAATTTATTTTACAGATCTTCGACTGGGCTCCCACTACTTGAATTGAGATCTGGATTTATTTTCTGAACTTGGGCCTCCAAGATTTGATCCATCAGAAAATTGGACAACTGGGCCAGTTAACAAGATCGCGAGCCTAGGCACACATTGCAAGCCCAATAGCCCGCGAGAACTCGGCCCGACGAGCCACCACCGGCGAAACACCATCGCCAGCGACCCGCCGTCGTCGTGAGGGCTCCCGGCATGCACAACAGCCATGCACGTAGGTGCATGGATGAAGTCCGCGATACCGCCTCCTCCGACCGTTGCCCGTTTCGCATGCCGCCGCCCCGGCTTGCCCCGACCGTTGCCCGAACCGCCGTTCACTCTTCTTCTCCTTCACCGGCCTCCGTGACTCGCCGGAATCACGCAAGGATCGAACCGGGGTCGCGTGAACCACACAAAAAAACCCTAGGGTTTTTTGCATCCGGCCGCACGCCCAGCCACCGTCCCAGCCCGTGTCGCCGGCACCGAGCCACCGCCGACACCACTTGGTCGCGCCGCCGCCGTCCGGGGAGCGCCCTCCCGCCGCCGCGAACGCGCGTAGGGCTGCGCGGGTGCAAACGCGTGCGCGCGCGAACCCTAGGGTTCCGCCGCGCTGCTCGCCCCCGTCGCGCCCTGACCGCCATCGTCTGCTCCTCCGGCAGGCCCCTCGCCGCCCCGCGTCGCTGTCCCGCGAGCCCCCGCACCGTCGCCTGGCCGGCTGTGGGCCGCACGGCTGCTGCCCATCGCGCGCGCACACCGCGCGCTGAAACCCTAGGGTTTCCGCGCGGCTGCACCGCCATCCGGGCCGCCGTGCGCCTGCGCTGCCGTGCCCCTCGCCGCGCGCGACCGCCGTGCATGGCCTGCTGCCGTGCCGGCGCTGTCGTGCGTCGTCGTGCGGTCTCGTGTTCTTCGTGTTCTTCGTTCTTTGTTTTACAGATTTAATTTTTGAAAATAAAATTACATGGGATAATTCTAATTACATTCTAAAATTCTAATCTAACCACGGATTTATCTCGTGGGTGAAAAATGAATCCATATAAATGGGCGGATTAACCCGAGGAACCACGAGGACGAAAAACATAAGATCAATCCATAAACCATCCATTGCATGCAATCAATAATAATAATCATGCATGTTCATAGGCAATATTATTTTTCCGACAGAGCCAATTAATTAAACCTCGCTCTGATACCAATTGAAGGGATTCGTGAACTGAATCACGAAGTCCGTTTGCCAAGGATCGTTAATTAGAATATCAAAAATAAATTGCTATGTCTATGAACAATCCTAGCATGCTCCTATATTATTATACATAAGAAGGTTATGCGGAATACC